>OX459056.1:7969814-8508399 GCA_949775005.1 Orthosia gothica | reverse complement strand
GCAACTAAATAAAAAAAACAATTAGAGAAAAGAAATATCAATAAAACAATTCAATACATATAAACTTAGATACTTATTGTCTCGTATTACATCTTTTAATATGTAACATAATACAATTTATATCTAATTATGTTAATTATTAAGTAGTCTTTTATTAAGTAGTCATTTAGTAGTTAATAATTAAGAAGTCTCTTGTCCTTGCTTCATCCTAGCAATCTTGGAATCAGCTGCCACTGCCACCGGTCTGTGTAGATGCTATATGCGATAGACTAAACATCAACACTTCAATTGGAGCGAATGCAAGTGCCAATATGTCACTCCATCAAACAATGCCCACACCCAAAAATAAGATCACCAGCATCATTTCAGCTGAAAGACGTCCACTGCTGGACATAGGCCTCCCCCAGACGTCGCCATCTCCGTTCCCGCAACCTTAACCAGGTCATCGGTCCACCTAGTGGGAAGCCTTCCAACGCATCGTCTTTCAGTTCGCGGTCGCCACTCAAGAACTTTTCGGCCGCATCGGCCATTCGTTCTGCGAGCAATGTGCCCTGCCCACTGCCACTTAAGTTTCGCAATTCTTCGGGCTATGTCGGTAACTTGGTTCTCCTGCGGATATCCTCATTTATCTGATGCGATCACGCCGAGCAAAGCCCTCTGCAAAATAAGATAAAATACCCAATACTCATACCACTGCTCTCAAAACGGTGAAGAAAAACATCTTGAGGAAACCAGCATGTCCTAGAACCAAAAATTCGAAGACATCTGACATCCAACCCGCACTGGGCCCGCATAGTGGATTAAAGCCCATTTCCTATCATAGATAGGAGGCCTGTGTCCCAGCAGTGGGAACATTACAAGGCTGGTGATTATGACTGAGACTACATTGAAATGTAGTCTGCAGGTATAACAATATTGTCGAAGATATGCTCGATGAAGCATAGAGGACTCTTGGGTTTTTTAATGAGTAAAGAATACATACTCATTCTCGTATTTACCGAAGCAAATACACCTCAACTTCGCAAATCAATAGATCCTCCTCCCAATAATGCTCTAACACTACCTACAATAAAGACAGTTGCAGAGCTATAGAAGGCGCTCAGCCCAAGAGGCCGTGAGAAAGGTAGGACCCTGACATAACAGAAACTCCGAAATAAGGTATAACTATTAATTAAAAATACCTTCGGTGTTTAAATTTAAATTTACTACCTAGATAATTATAATTAACGAAAAATGCATAGCTACTTTAAAAAAAGTTAATAAAACAAAAAAATACCCGTCTGCTCAAGAAACGAACTAAAAAGATGTAAACAAGAAGAAAATCATGCTGTTCAGTCGGAGGATACATAATTATTTACGAGCTGGCTGACCAAAACCATATGTATCCTCCGACTGCACAGCATGATTTTCTTCTTGTTTACATCTTTTTAGTTCGCTTCGTAAGCAGTCGGGTCTTTTTGATTTTAGTAACTTTTTTTTATTTTAAACTTTTTAGTTATATTTTATCACGAATTACTCTTAAACATATAGGTGGTATACATTTTTGTAATCATATCTAAAAACCCTTCATTTTGATAATCCACTCCATGGAAAAGGAAGAAAAAAAATTTGAGACCCCCACAATATGGCGCCCAATATCCGTCATGTTTGTTTTTTTTTTTAGCGTCACCTATCTAAGAACACTTGGGTGGTCAAGACGTATCTAACGATGTCTTAATTATGTAAATCCGTCGAGTGGTTTGCAAGACTTGAGGTGATAAAGAATATTACATACATACAAAATACGTGCGAAACACATAAGTTTCGAATAACCCTTTCCCTGCAGTGGGGTAAAAATATAGTTAAATTACAACAGTAAGATTTAACATCAAGGGAGGGCCCCATCGTAGGCATCTGCCACAGGCCTCAAATGGTATAGTTACGCCACTGACTAAAGAACAAACAAACCGTGTTCTACCTACTTAAACATACAGCATGCACGAACAACTGCATACTAGCGTCGACCCGCCATCATCAAACGATAAGTCACTACAAAATATGTGTAAAAGCATTTGTCAAATTATCATAAAACATGGCGGCCACATTCGAGACGTTTGATCTGTCCTCAAACACTTTGTTTGGATCATCTGTTATCTATTTTAGAGCGTAAGTACGGAGCAATCCGCGGGCGGCGGTAGTTAACTCAAGTTTATCGTGGTTACTGCGATATTTCACCGCCTATTAACTAGCGTCTCGGAGTTGGTGTTGCCAGCGCTGGATATTTTTCCGTCGATGTACTTATTTTTTTGAGATTTTAGATATTAAGTTTCTACTATATTTCAAGGGGCTATCGCTTTATTGGATTTTATTTAAATATTTTAGATTTACTGGATATTATAATCAATGTACCTGCCACTAAGATCCCTGTTTTGTATGTAGCATACCGCAAACATTTTTTTTTTGTCATCGTCATCAGTCTTTTGATGTGCCCACTGCTGGGACACAGGCCTCCTCTCTATAAGAGGGAATGGGCTATAATCCACCACGCGGGCCCAGTGCTGGTTGATGGATGTCACAAATATCCTTGAATTATTGGTTCAAGGACATGCTAGTTTCGTCACGATGTTTTCCTTCACCGTTTTGAGAGCAGTAGTGTTGAAATAATTTACACAAAGTAAAGCGCCTGTCTGGGTTCGAACCTACGACCTACAACTTGTAAGTCGCGGCCGTTATCACTGGGCCACCAGCACCACTGCTCTCAACATTTTTTTACGGTGCCCTAAACAACTTACCGTCTAAGTTGTAGCAGTCATGTTAAATATCAATAAACTGACTAGATATGTTAGAAGTATATTTTTCTATTTACACCATTTTCGGAGAAAATCTGTAGCTTATCTTTGCAAGCTTTATCATCATAGCATGTCCCAATTAAACACGAAAGTATTTCAATAATAACAACACAAATCACGCCTCAATTTCATTCAGAGAGACATATGAGAAGGCCTATGATCTTACAGTGACACTCTCAATTACAGTCTGATATATGACGATCTAAGTAAATCCTAAATAGTCTGCCGTCCCATATCTAGATTGTCGTTATCTAACAAAACTCACATTTTGAGTTATAGAAAGAAAGAAAGAAATAAACATATTTATTTGTGACCCGCACAGGAGACACGAGAAATAAGCATACAATTAAACAATAATAAAATAAAAACCCCGTGCGAGACCAGAAAGGCTCCTATCTCAGCATGTAGCATATAGTCGAAAAACCAACACCACGAAATAATAAATATCAATATATTCTATAAGGAGGAGCTCGTGGCTAAATAATAACAGCCGCACTGGTCGATCATCAAGGTTAAGCAGCGCTTGACGACGTCGGTCCGTGGATTCAACATTCTGAGTTTCTTCCGTGCCTCGGAAAGCACGTTAAGCCGTTGGTCCCGGCTGTCATTTGAAGATTTTTGACAGTCGTTACGGGTAGTCAGAAGCCTGAGATCTGACTGCAGTCTAGCCAAGAGGTATCGTGTTACCCAGTTACTGGGTTGTGGAGGTCAGTTAAGCAGTTGTTCCATGTAAAAGACTGGTACTCAGTTGAATCCGGTTGGACTGGAAGCCGACCCCAATATAGTTGGGAAAAGGCTAGGCAGATTGTTGATGTTTTATGCAACTCATATGCGTGAGTTTCCGATGTCATAAAATACATCTATTTTCACACTTTCGAATAAAGAAAGAAAACAAAGAAAGAAGAAAGTTTATTTGTGACCCGCACAGGAGACACGAGAAATATTTATAAAATTAAACAAAAATAAAAACCCCGTTCGAGACCAAAAAGGTTCCTATCTCAGCATGTGCAGCGATATCCTAAAAAGAAATAACGAATAGCCATATTGTTACTAAATCTCATCAAAAATGCATTTTAAACATAGCTAATATATATATTTATTTGCTGATTACGATGGCACAAAAAACTAAAATCAGCGAATTTTCAGATATCAGCACAATAGCTTTAGGACGGCAGAAATAATATGCGAAGCTGGCAACCCGACGCTTGTCCCGTGGCGCCGTCTGCTGCGCGGGCGCCGGCGTCTAGCGCCAAATTATGTAATAGTACGCGCAGAATTAATTCTGCTTGCGTTGGCGCCATTACATCGCCTTATCAGCATTATAATTAGCCCACGGCTTCTTTGCTCAGAAACCTACTTATGTTTGGAAATTTTTTTAGGTGTTCCAGTAAGTAATCTCATCATCTTCTGCCTAGCCTTTCCACAAATGTGTTGGGTTGCAGCTGCCTGCTTAAACGCAGGATCGACTTTGAACTCTACAACCCAGAAACTGGATATGACTAAATGTTTTGGTAAAATAAACTTGCCCAGAAACCTATCAAATACTCGCATTTTTTAGACCATACGACCAGACGATACCAATTTTAATATGGGCGACCGAGCTCCGCTTGTGTGAAAATAGAGAAAACGACGTTTTCTAAAAATGAAACCTAGCTAGATCGATTATCGCCCCCGAAATCCCCTGCATACAAAATTTCATGAAAATCTTTGGTGCCGTTTCTGAGATTCAGATTATTTATAGTATCTGGGTGACCGAGCTTAGGTCATGTGAAAATAGAGAAACCGACGTTTTCTAAAAATCAAACCTAGCTAAGTTCGATTTATCGCCCCCGAAACCCCCTGCATACTAACTTTCATGAAAATCGTTGGAACCGGTTCTGAGATTCAGATAATTTTTTATTTTTTATTTTATTTTGTTGCCCACGTCCGTGTGTCGCTGCGGGGTGCCAACTGAAAACCAGCGCTGGATGTCTGACGCCCAGCAAATGCTGAGTTGGTAACCCTTTCGGTATGGGCACGCTCAGCGCAATTTGTCTTTGCATTTCTTTTTTGTCTTTTACTCCATGTTTGTTGCTGTTGTGTTGTGCCTGTGTCGAATAAATATATTTCTATTCTATTCTATAATTTATATATATACAATAATTGCTCTTTTAAAGGTATTAGATTGCATATTTAGTGAAGATTTAATGTTTGGTAATTGAATGAATGAATTGTGGTGAAACAAAATTCACTCAAATACCCTTAGATAAAGTACAGCCTATAGATAAAGCCATGGCGTGGCCGCACATGAAACAACAATAACAATAAGACTTTGGTTTTTACAGCCTAGAACACTTCAACCCACCATAGCACTGACACTTATTATCTATAAATAACCCAATTCCTTGTCTCAATAAACACTTAATCCCGCGAAATCACAAAAAATATCAAACACGACCGAGTTAGTTTGTCAAACCTGCCATGATATTAGCGTTTGACAAACAACAAAAGCCGGCTATGGTGACAAAGACAAAAAATAATCTTGTGTCCTTATTATTTACATGGGTCTGCCTATTAGGATCTCGCTCTATCGATCAAGCTAATTTTAAGGCTAAATCTATATGCTGTTCTTTATCTAAGCAAATACCTATAAACTCCAAATCATAAACGATAGCTCAGACGTAATAACTTTACCTTTACAGTTAAGGTCGGTTTCAAGGTCAAGATCAAATCGGAATCTAGAGATGTCAAAGACGGTAACACTTTGATTTGATTCACTATTGACGTTGGCAAAATTTTCGTGTAAATAGTATCATCTCTCTCACCACCTGTGAAAGACCTTGGACTGAAAAACCCATATGACATTCTGGCCATGAAACTTCTATATGGTATGGTAGATGTCTATGTTTGTAGCGGAAGTTGGAGAACGGAGAATTTGCAATAATGCGTCACCTGTATAGTGAGATGCAAAATGTTTGAGGTTTTAATAATATAACTCGTAGACACATAAAAAAGTTTAATATTGGCAAGAAACTTTCTGCTATCATATCGAACATATTTTTATCCGTGGTGCTAGGCAACTGAACTTATCCCAGTTGTAAACGACCCTTTGTGTCTATTGGCCTTGTTTGTTCTGTCTCCTGCTTGATATGTAGGGAAGTGGAAATTTTTATTTTCCTACACCTCAGTTATTCTTTCATGATTAATTTCGTTGCGGGATCCAAGACAGTTAAATTCATTCTCCGGGACTTCGTCGAGCTTCATTGCCTCAGAGTTTTTCTGGTGGTCGCCACTGTTGATTCTGGCTTGCAGGAGTTGCAGTAGTTTGGGAATAGAGCGGTAGGATTGTCCCTTTACATAAAAATATCCAACACCATTGGCCTCTCAAAATCAAATTAGCAAGATTAATTACTATTTTTAAAGAGTGTCTATGCTAAATGATCGTTCTTCTCCACAGAGACCTACCTACGCTTTGAACTGTGCAACTACCTTCAAAAGCACCTGTAAACGTTTTAATTGTTTTAATTTGTTTGAGTTTTGAGCAAAGAAATCCTCTGATACCAAGTACGAATACTTTAAATTAAAAACTTTAGAATCAACTACTACAATAGACTAGTGATGCATTCCTGCATCGTCTAGTTTATCCACGCTTTTAACTATTAAGGTTACCATTAGCCACTTTCATGGCCAAATGTCACCTTTCTCTAAAAATAATACACGAACGTGGCTTGTTTAGTCAGAGGAAGTACCAACATCACGGCTGACGTCATTGGGTACATCCGCACACCTGCGTACGAGTACATATCTGATGGCAATATTGGCAATCAACACTCCGATTCCGTATCGATTGTTGTTATTCGAGTTGAACGTTCGCACGGTGCTTTCTCTATTTTTACCCTGACCGCAAAATATCATCTTCAAGACTAGCGTCTCGCTGTACCGGTAAGGTTTAAACCACAAGGGACCAAAGGGCCAAACCATTGGCATTAGATGGGAGAATATAATTTAAATTAGCATTTCAAAGTGTTCCGTACCTCAGAAAGTACTTTAACCCGTTGAAGATCTTTGACAGTCGTTACGAGTAGTCAGAAGTCGGGCAAACTGACACCAGTCTTGCCGAGGAGTATCGTGTTACCCAGTCACTGGGTTGTGGAAATCAGGACGGTAGTCGCTCCACGTAAATCTGTCACCAGTATTGCCAAGGGGTATCGTGTTACCTAGTTACTGGGTTGTGGAGGTCAGATCGGTAGTTGCTACATGTAAATCTGATACCAGTATTGCCAAGGGGTATCGTGTTACCCAGTTACTGGGTTGTGGAGGTCAGATCGGCAGTCGCTCCATGTAAATCTGACACCAGTATTGCCAAGGGGTGTCGTATTACCCAATTACTGGGTTGTGGCGGTCAGATCGGCAGTCGCTCCATGTAAATCTGATACCAGTATTGCCAAGGGGTATCGTGTTACCCAGTTACTGGGTTGTGGAGGTCAGATCGGCAGTCGCTCCATGTAAATCTGACACCAGTATTGCCAAGGGGTGTCGTATTACCCAATTACTGGGTTGTGGCGGTCAGATCGGCAGTCGCTCCATGTAAATCTGACACCAGTATTGCCAAGGGGTATCGTGTTACCCAGTTACTGGGTTGTGGAGGTCAGATCGGTAGTTGCTCCATGTAAATCTGACACCAGTATTGCCAAAGGGTATCGTATTACCCAATTACTGGGTTGTGGAGGTCAGATCGGCAGTCGCTCCATGTAAATATGACACCAGTATTGCCAAGGGGTGTCGTATTACCCAATTACTGGGTTGTGGCGGTCAGATCGGCAGTCGCTCCATGTAAATCTGACACCAGTATTGCCAAGGGGTATCGTGTTACCCATTTACTGGGTTGTGGAGTTCAGATCGGTAGTCGCTTCATGTAAATCTGACACCAGTGTTGCCAAGGGGTATCGTGTTACCCAGTTACTGGGTTGTGGCAGTCATATTTATCGGTAGTCGCTCCATGTAAAATTGTCGGCAACAGTAGTTGGGAATAGGCTAGGCAGATTGATTTCAAAGCAAAGGCATCATCATCATCATATCAGCTGAAAGACGTCTACTGCTGGACATAGGCCTCTCCCAAGTGTCGCCACAATGAACGATCCCGGGTGTCTCGCATCCAGCGCCTTCCCGCAACTTTAACCAGGTCATCGGTCCACCTAGTGGGAGGCATTCCAACGCATCGTCTTCCGGTTCGCGGTCGCCATTCCAGAACTTTTCAGCCCCATCGGCCATCCGCGAGCAATGTGCCCTGCCCATTGCCACTTCAGTTTCGCAAAGGCATCAAACGCATATAATTCACAAGCCAAATTAAATAAGCAAGCATTTTTTGCATACATTCACAAGCCTATCGAAGAATCTCCGGGTTTTGAGTAAAGGACAAGAAGGGGTTTTAATTCATACCTACTTAGGTGCTTATTCCTTCAACTGTCGAGGCGCCTTAAAAGGCGTCTGTTTTTAGTATTACTATTGTTTCGCGAATTATGTCAGATGAAGGGTTATATTAACTCTCTCTATCTCTAGTCCCTTTTCACGTCTTAGCTCGTGAACGGATTTGGATGTTCACACGGTTAGAAACATGACATGGGCTAGGACACTAGTTTTTACCCGACTTCCCAAAATGAGGGTAATTTTTTTATCCCAGTATCACGTCCCATGGTATATTTTTTTTTTTTTTAAATATGTATGATTTCCAACTTCTACGTGAACGAATCTGTGGGCAAAATCCAGTAGTTAAACCTAATCAATTCATATGTTACATAGCATATGAGAAGTTTGTATGCTAGGCGACCACTGAAAATCAGCGCTGTGCTGTGGATCTCCCACATGCTGAGTGGAAGCCTTCTTGCCACAATCACGACATGCATCTGCCTGACATCTTTTTCACCCTATTTATTTTCTGTTAAAAACAAAATGTAGGTAGTATATGTAATTATTGTTTGATTTATTTCTCGTCTTTACTAACTTAATTTAAGTACTACTAATACTATTGTTTAAGGGTATTTATTATTGTATGTATGTCGTTTTGTGACAAATAAACACTTTTTCTTTCTTTCTTCTTTCTTTCTTTTATTTCTGTATGAAGACGGTAGTGTAACGGCTCCAAGACCACTACTACTTATCGGGACAAGATTTTCCATAAGGAGCTGAAATACTAATAAGCCCAAATAATTCAATAACTACCCGTGTATGCAATTCCAATTAAAATACTTAACACAGCCTTAAAAGCACTCCCTTGCCAGGAAAAAACTAATTTTTATTAAGTATGAAGCCAAATCTTTTTTAGACATCTTATTTAAGGTGGCGCCAACGAAATTCCAAATACTGACACGAAGTATCTAGCAGCCATTTTAAGTCTTAAATTGCATAAAGGCCATGTATGCCTTATTAATTTTAAGACCGTTAGGTTGGTCCCATCGAATCGAATACCTTATATTGCAAGTTACCTCTGAGAGTGCCTGAGAGTTTTTGTTGGTGTTTTAGTCTGTATTTATTCCATACAAGTATAATACAAAATGAATTATCAATGTCTTGACTTTTCGCAGATTATGTCAGCTTTTTCAGATATGGCAAGTTTTTACCCGAGTACCGAAGGAGGGTAAAGTGTTTATCAGTCTATGAATGTATGTGTGTTTGGCATGCATGTATGTATGTTTGTTCCTATGTAGCGGTCTAGAGAACAAACACGTTGGCCGATTTTATTGTCAAAGTTTTGTGAAGTCGATAAAAAATGTTAAATAAAAAAAAACAACACAGCATGATTATCTTCTTGTTTACGTCTTTTTGGTTCGCTTCTTAAGCAGTCGGGTATTTTGATTTTTTTAATTACCTTTTTTTTCTGTATTTTTTTCTATATTTTCCATGTAGTCTGTGTCGTAACCCCAATTATTTTTCCTTATTTGGAAACAAAGTTCAGAAGGATAAGCTCGTCCTTCTAATGCCCAAAAATTTCCATTGATTCTTCGACCTTTACTAAGTTAAATTGAATTGACTTTTTCTGAGTCACCAACAGTCATTCAATGTTTTGAGTTAACGAGTTGATCGCAACAGGCGCAGCTTAATTTTGCAGATGGTTCGATCGGCGCCATAGTCATTTAGGAGAGTCCCTCTCAAATTGAAATTAATTATGAGAACAAAATATTTGTCATGCTGCACCAAATACTAACTTAGGCCCGTATTCCGGATGCTCATACTCGACTCAAACAAGCAAGCATAAGTTGGGGATTACATCGCTGATAAAAATGCTTGGCTCAATGTTGGTTCTGCTCCGCAGCCACTAGGGCGCAAGAACAAGTGATGGGCAGAAAAGTTTTATTGGAAGTATTGTTGGACCTGCTGAAGACTGTATGTATATATTTGTGTTGTATAAACTCAAATTCTTTTAGTATTATATGACTGCAAAGCACATGTGTGAGCACTATGTTCCGACTGTAAATCTACCATTCACTCTACCTATGTGTCGTTCAAGCTTGACCACTATCTCACCCGATGGTAAGTGATGATGTGGTCGACGGTGAAGCACGCTTGCCTAGAAGTAACCCATTCACTCTTGACTTAAAGACCCCTAGATTGTAGCTATCGGGAAATAAAGATTCCGACAGGGAATGCCTCTCCTTAGCTGTACGCATAATGAAAGTATTTCCAAAATATTAAGTGCTTATGGGTGGGATGTCCACCATTTACCGAAGGCGCTTTGCCGTACGTCATGTAGTCCAATGATGAAACGGGCTGGGCGGAATTAGATCATGCAATTCCATCGCACACTCCCCGAAATGCAACCGATGTTGTTATTGGATTGTACAATTAAGAATTAACTAAATATTAAACCAGATAAACTGCATTGAATAGCTTTGTATTGCATAACAGCTTCACTGGACCGCGTCTGTCTGAGGGAACCGTATATATAAAATGGTTTGCGGTATGACGCACGGCCGTCAATGCGCGGGGCAATGCGAAAACTTCAGTGCCTATAAACTGCCTATAGGTACGACGTACAAACATACATACGTACAGACAGACATCACTCAAGCGCCCCACATTGTGCGGGTAAACAATTTAACTGCTACAATATAAAATGCGTACACTACTTTAACCACCTATAATTTTGACGAGCTCGTGTTTAAATAATAACAGTCGCACGGATCCATCTTCGAGGTTAAGCAACGCTTACCGAGGTCGGTTCGTGGATGGGTGACCATTCTTGACATTGGTACCGAGAATCCTCCGTGCAAAAAGCACGTTAATCCGTTGGTGCCGGCTGTCATTTGAAGATCTTTGACAGTCGTTACGCGTAGTCAGAATCCTGAGATCTAACATTAAGGGGTATCGTGTTACCCAGTTACTGGGTTGTTTTGAACCTGACTACTGTAAATTAGGTAAATTTACGGGAATATTTTCTTGTAATCATACTTTTTAGTGGCAGTGGGCAGGGCACATTGCTCGCAGAACGGATGGCCGATGGGGCAGAAAGTTTCAGAAAGTTTTAGAGTGGCGACCGCGATCCGGAAGACGTTGCGTTGGAAGGCCTCCCACTAGGTGTACCGGTGAAGGTTGCGGGGATCCCGCTGGTTACGAGATGCACGGGACCGGTCAATGTGGCGACGCTTGGGGGCGGCCTATGTCCAGCAGTGGACGTCTTTCGGCTGATATGATGATGATGATGATAATGATACTTTTTAGAGTGTGATTTTTCGGATTTTAGTTTTTGAACTTATTTGTTATTTAAAGTATTTTGGGGTTTTTGCAGAGCCTGAGGGAAAAAATGTACATAAATGCATACATGTGTATGTATGTATGCATTTATGTTCATTTGTTGTAAGTATTTACATAACGATCAACAAACACTTTACGACGCCGTAGTCGGGAAAAAAAAATATTTTTTACAAAAAAAAACGGTAGTATTTTTTTGTAAAAAGTTTTTTTTATTTTTACTTTTTGGATATATCTACCTAATAGGCAAGTTGTTTAGTAGGGTAACGTATAACGCCAGAATAGATTACCCAAATATCATGAAACTTGAACAAAACCGGTGAAATGAGAGATCTGCGTACAGACTTGCGATTGCAGCAATCCCGAGAGATTTCCCGTTATTTATTGAAGAGTTCTGTTGTATATCTTGAAAGTTCTTCATCAGATCTTCACCAAATTAAAATGGGACAAATTTCGAAACATTGACGGAGATATCGATGAACAATAAGAATAAAAAAAAACATAATGTCATGAAAAAACATAGAACCTCCTCCTTTTTTGGGAAGTCGGTTAAAAATAATTTTCATGACGGATATGTCTTGCAAACGGTACGCTTGACAAAAATATGATCTATGAAACCCTACCTTAATTTTTTAAATCCCCGTTCAATGATATATATGCCATACATGACGGGGTGGAGCGAAAGGAAAAATATATTCAAAGTCAAAGTCAAATATATTTATTATTCAATTAGGCCAATAAACGGCACTTTTGAACGTCACATAAATAAAAATAAAAATTTACAAGTAATAAAAAGTAATAAAAAAAAAAGTAATAAAAAAAAAAAAAAAAATATGATTCTACCGTGCATTCGGAAAGTAGATTGTTATGGAGAAGAACGCACAAGAAACTCCATTATATATATTCTTGACTTCGTGAGAGGGCGCCATATTAAATTTAATGTGACGTTACATAGCCTATAACCAGCGATCATTTGTCAAATGATGATAACTAGTTTTAAAGTTATGAGGGAACAGATGAACAAACATACATGCATACACACACACGCACGCGCACGCACACGCACACGCATCAGCCTATTAATGTTCCCACTGCTGGGACACAGGCCTCCTCTCTGTGAGAGGCCGTAATCCACCACGCGGGCCCAGTGCGGGTTGGTGGATGTCACATGTCTTCAAATTTTTAGTTCTAGGATATGTCGGTTTCCTCACGATGTTTTCCTTCACCGTTTTGAGAGGAGTGGTGAAGAAATAATTTACACAAAGTAAAGCGCCGCCTGCCTGGGCTCGAACCCACGACCTACAACTTGTAAGTCGCGGCCGATACCACTGGGCCACCACTGCTCTCTCCGATACCACTGGGTCACCACTGCTCTTACATGTGCATACACACATACCGGTCAAAAACATAACCCTCCCTTTTGCTTCGCCATAGTCGGGTAAAAATGGTGGTATCCAGCTGAAACCGGTTAGATTGGAAGCCGGCCCTATTAAAGTTGGGAAATGCAATGCATATTGTTTGTGACAGCTGCGTAAACGAATAAAGACGAATATCTTCAAATACATTTCTAAACCATCTCTGTTTATATTAGAAATGATAAATGTGCCAGATAACCTTTGAAATGTATCAAAATATCGATATATATTATTTCACCTGCACGAGAAGAAAGACGGTTCTGACGTCACAATTTTAGCGCCACTAACCAGCACTTACTCTACAAAAAAAAATAAACAAAGACATTTCCTAAAAAGATTCCATGAAATTCGTCTGAATTTTAAATTTGCTGAAGAATGAAAATAAATAAAAGGTGACCATGATCCTGAGTTTGTTTTGGCGTTTTCGGCCGTCACTTCGTTTAGCAATAAACGTCTGAGATATTGATAATATTGAATTGAATTTATGTGAAAATCTGGCCAAGTGCGAGTCGGACTCGTGCACTGAGGGTTCTGTACAAACGGCTTACGGTTAAGGCCTTAGATAAAGTACTGATAGATGGAGTCATGGCGTGGCCGCACATGAAACAACAATAACAATAACACTTTGGCTTTTACAGCCTAGAACACTTCAACCCACCATCGCGCTGACACTTATTATCTATAAATAACCCAATTCCTTGTCTCAATAAACACTTAATCTCGCGAAATCACAAAAAAATCAAACACGACCGAGTTAGTTTGTCAAACTGCCATAATACAAGTATTAGCGTTTGACAAACAACAAAAGCCAGTGACAAAGACAAAAAATAATCTTTTGTCCTTATTATTTACATGGGGCTGCCAATTAGCGATCTCGCTCTATCAATCATCTCTCTCGCTCATTTTAAGGCAAAATCTATAGGTACTTTAAAAAAGATTATTATGAATTTTTTTTTTTTTTAAGATTGAAGGACAAAATTAGCTTTGCCGCTTTAAAACTGTAGTCCCCATACATTGACATAAGATACGGTCAGTTTACCAACTGCAAATAAGTTAATAATCTTTTTTTTTAGGTTCAAATTTACGGTTTCCGGATTTTTTCATTTACTTGTGCTATAAGACATTGCTTCTTGCCAAATTTCATGATTCTAGGCCAATGGGAAGGACCCTGCAGGAAGGACCCTGTCAATAATTAAAAAAAAAAAAAAAATCCCTTGCGAGTGTAAAATTTGCGTCATTAACGGCTGTATCTCTTGATTGCGTTGATCCAGAAGTTTTTTCACATCTGCAAGGGGTTGCAAACTTGAGTATGCGATATTAATTTCAACTCGATACCCCCACGCGTTCCCCAGATAAAGAGTCTTGACAGACAGACGGACAGACGGTTCCGTTATTTTTCCTTTTGAGGTACGGAACCCTAAAAACAAGTCATGTGCAGATCGAAATCTAATCTACTGCTAAACTAAATTTATATTTTTTTTTGTTTGTTTATGTGGTTTTGAAAAAGTAATATCTGAAATTCTGAATGTACTGAAGCAGTCTCGAAAATTTCGAGTATATCTCTGCTAGAAAACTGCACTACCGCTTACTAGCCAAGTTTGAAAGTGTGTGGTTACTTTTTATCCCGAAAAAAACTAAGTAGATAAGCTAAGCGACCAAAAAGCTAGGAGTAAATTGTATATAAACATTTGGAAAACAATCCATTCACAGATTGAAAACGCACTACGAGTCAACGACAATATTTTATCTTCAACTGCATCTAAATTCTTCAACAAATTAATCTTAAACACAGGGACACAACCTTATAAATCACAGACAATAAACAATAATAAATAAACAATAATCATAAACTTTTTACAAAACGGGACACAATCTCGCAATTGTAAACCGTCCACAGACGTAGCATTTCCAATCTACGAGAGAATCCAATTCCTTAAGTCGACGCCGCTGCGTCAGCAGTTCTGCACAAATTGAGACAAACCAACACGCCAGTTGGCAAAGCAAGGTTGTATTATGTAAACCAGTGTACCTTTGTACAGTTATGGACAAAACAGGTAAAATTTTAAAAACCCCCGACATATTTCTATTTCATGCTACTTAATTTATTTAGTAGTAGACCCGCTTCCATCGACAATCTTTTGAACACGTAATTATGACACGATATCTTGTGAAAACATTCCGATTCAAACAGTAAAACTTAGAAATGTTCACTTCTAATGCAAAAGTGTAATTTATATCCAGTTTAAGAATTTAGAAGTGGAATCTGTCAACTAATCTCTCAAATGTAGAATCTATCATAGATAGAAATTGTAGAATCTGTCACATGTAGAATCTGTCACATAGAATCTGTCATATGTAGATTCTGTCAACAAAAGTAGACTATGATGTCAAAAGTAGAATCTGTCAAATGTAGACTAAGCCTTTTTAATGTTCCCACTGCTGGGACATAGGCCTCCTCTCTGAGAGAGGGAATGGGCAGTAATCCACCATGCGGGCTCAGTTCAGGTTGGTGGATGTCACAGGTCTTAAAATTTTTGGTTCTGGGACATGCCGGTTTCTTCACGATGTTTTCCTTCACCGTTTTGAGAGCAGTGTTGGGGGGCGTCCATAAATTACGTGAGGTGTTTTTTTTAATTTTCGGTCTCTCCCTCCCCCCCTGGTGAGATGTCATGAGATTTTATTCAACCCCCTCCCCCATCCCAAAATCTCACGTGAGATTTTTCAAAATGTGGGTTTCTTACATAGACGCATTGGATTGTTATTGTGAAAAAAAAAGCTATATATGGTGGTTTGACAGTCAGTACATGTATAACATCGAAGTATGAATGAAATTATTTTCTTTCGAACGAATTAGTGAATGATCTTAATCGTATTACGATTACGCTTAAGATTAAATCTTAGGCATGTACAATCTGAATTAAATGGACCAAAATAGTATATTTCTTTTTGTTTCAATCAGAAAAAAAATTGCATGATATTTGCCGAGACCCCCCCTCTCTCCAACGTAAGATTCGATGAGATATGACTCGACCCCCTCCCCCCCTTAAACATCTCACGTAATTTATAGACGCCCCCTTGATGAAATAATTTACGCAAATTAAAACACCTGCCTCGGTTCGAACTCACGACTTACAACTTGTAAAGCGTGGCCGCTACCACTGGGCCAACACTGCTCTCTGTGAGGAACACCTTTTTGAATTATCGCAAAGTGCAGTGGTACAATATTTTTCCCCTTGACTGTACCAACAAATTGGTGAACAGATGTACATCAACAATGAGCTCATCCGTCACTGTCGACGGCCGGGCTCTGTCAAAAAACTGCCGCTGTGACACCCACCGGGTTCAGATGATGCTGCACCATGATGCTGCATATTCAGTAAGACAATTGTATTCATTAACGATTGAGTCAGAGATAAGGCAATGATCTTTGGTGCTTGTTGCTATGGAGTTGTTTTTTTGAAGTTGTTACTAAGCGTTTATTACAGGCAGCCGCTCTACTAACCTGATGACTTTTTACCCGAATGCCGAAGGAGGGTAATGTGTTTATCAGTCTATGTATGTATGTATGTTTGTTCCTTTATGGCTTTCTAGAGCGAACCAAACGCGTTGGCCGATTTTGGTGGTTTTTATGTCAATCGATTCGTTTTAACCCTGCGAGTGTCACTGGCTACATTAAAATAGGAAAATAGAAAAATGGCGTATTTTGGGCGCCATATTGTGAGGGCCCAAATTTTTTACTTCTTTTAAACCCATCGTGTATGGTATCAATGAAGAGTTTTAAGAGGTGATTACAAAAATATATTACACTTATATGTTTAATTGTACTTAATTCTACAAAAAAATAACTAAAAAGTTGTAAATAAAAAAAATATTCAAAAATAATAAAAAACCCGAGTGCTTAAAAAGCCAACTAAAAAGACGTAAACAAGAAGAAAATCATGTTGTGCAGTCGGAGGATACATCTGGTTTTGGTCAGCCAGCTCGCGAATATGTATCCTCCGACTGCACAGCATGATTTTCTTCTTGTTTACGTCTTTTTAGTTGGCTTTTTAAGCAGTCGGGTTTTTTGTTATTTTAAATATTTTTTAGCAAGATATAATATTGTTTTCGAGCTTGTGTAACCTTACTACCGTAGGAAGGCACAGCGTAGATTAGGATACCCACAAAGCAGATCCATGATCTGATGTAGGTGGCAGGATCCCGCAGGATACGACAAATATAGAACCGTTCGCTGTGGTGATGTTTGAGGACGCCTATACCCAGCCGTTCTATTATGTTCTCATCTCATCGTGTAGAACACCTAGGTGGAATAAAAATAAAGTGAACAGTCATTGATTACATAAATAGGGATGTTTTCTGGGTAGAAAAAGATAATACTATTTAGTCCGTCAGTGAGATTATCAAATAATTTTGGACACATGTTTTTGCAATCAAGTCAGTTCAGCTAAGTAATGTTTTATTTATCAAATAAATAAAAAAATGACAAAGATAAAGCGCATCAAAGTTTAGAAGTGGTGGCTTGTGACGTCACTTTGTCAGTATAAGTGTAGCACACAGTGACGTCACACGATATTTCAACGCACTGTATAATACTCACAACGAATCTTTGTGTCTCTAAAGTTGGCTCTGTCAACTATTGCGCACGAAACAGATTAACTGCATAGAGTAAGCGAGATAGGATGATGCGACAAACGCATGCAAGTGAAAGAGACAGTTATACAATGCTATTTTTACTTTCAATATTGACACAAAAATAGCTACTGCGCAGCCTCTTGCAGCCAATTCAGAGACACAAAGATCCGTTGTGAGTGTTATACCGTCGTAATTTTTTCTTTACGTGGCCAAATGGTCTCATCCCATGCAAAGAAACTGTCCCGACATACTGTACTGATTATTTTTTGTACACCAATCGCGTTTGGTTCCGTTCCACGGATATAGATGGTGATCTATCTATCTATCGCCGTGGCACGGAATCGAACGCGATCAATTTACAAAAAATAATCGGTATAATCAGATGAAAAAGGCTAGTTACTTCGGCCCGGTTTCTTTGTATGGGATGAGGCATCTGTATGCTAGTATTATATTATCTGTGACGTGGCAAAAGAAAAAATATGTGTCCAATATTATTAGGTTTCACGATGAGGTTTTTACAGAAAACCACAACAGTAGTGGACGTCCAGAACAGCAGTGGGGTGAACAATGATAGTAATGATAAAGAGAGAAGGAAAGAAAGAAACACGGGCGAGGAAAAGGTAAATCCTGCTAAAGATGACGATGACGTAACTCAAGTGCTTTCCAGAAAACGGAATTATTACGTACCTAGATAACCCAATTCAAGTATCTAACATGAATCTAACATATGCAAAGTTTGGCACGATTTCCAAGTTAACCCGCGAGAAACAGATCCAAAATACGAAAACGAAAATGTTTGCCAACGTGTCGTGTTCCCTCACAGACATAAATCTAACTAGATAACGCAAGTCCCTCCATCTGTATGAAAACCAAGCGTGCCACTTTTCCACAAACAATTTTAAAAACAAATTTACTTACCAATAAAAGAAAACATTTCCAATGCCTCGGCCAACTCTTACTATAGATTCTTTACAGCTCAATATGGCATAAAAAGGTATTTTCTATATTTCGGTGGCTTTCCGGTGTCTATAATGCTAAATGAAAGCTCAGATTACGATCATCGATCGCAACTTTACCCCGTTTTTTGGCACGCGAAGTACATACAATCGCGTCATCTAGTTAGATTTATGTCTGCGTGTTCTCTGAATATTTTCTATTACAAGCTAGATTTATTACAATGTCGTTTGTACGGTAACCCAAGCTTTCATATTAAAATTCTTGAATATATAAGACTGGAAATCTTATCTTTTACCCAAACTTTATCGATCAGCGACGGCAAAACCCAACAGAAGTGTCTGACTATTGGAACTCGTTTATTCCAATTTATTCCTAAAACTATCTTGGAAGATAAAGAGATTCTGGCCACAAGGAAAACACTTCTAGGATCAAATGTAAGCGATATCTACCTATAAAATTATATCACGTAGTTACAGGAAAAAGGTGACGAGGAACGCCCGCAAAAAAACATGTTTTCCTGCATTTTTATTTAAAAGGGACTATAAATTCGGCTGTAACGTTTGTGTTTCAGCGTTCGATTCGATATAGAGCATTATCTTTGATTTCGGAGAAATTCGTTTCGAAATATAAATATTTAGACACAAGATTATAAAAAAAAAAAAAAAAAAAAAAAAAAAAAAATATTTTTATTTATTTATATTATTTATATTCATAATAACAGTTACGAAATTCGTTTGGTATGGAGTTTTGATATCATTATGTAACTGTTTAACTGCATATGGTTGGTAGACGCATTCTGCCGCTACGCACGCGCTTTTTCCACCGCCCCATCCGGCAGAATGATACTGAACCTGTTACCTCTCGAAAAAGCACGCGTTTATTGTGTATATATAGTCTGTGGTTTTTAGTCTGAAAGTTTCTTATAAATTGTTGTTGGAACTTATTTGCATTTAATTAAGTAAGCTCATCAGATAGTGGAAAAATAATCGTTCGTGTCTCGCATAAAAAGGGTTTATTTTAACACTCGCATGTAGAATAAAATTTAGCTACACCGCTCGTGTTAAAATCTCGACTTTTTATGCTCGACACGAAATGTACTATTTATAACTCAACTGAAAAAGTAGTATAGCACAAATTTTTATTACAAGCTTTAAGTTTAATAACCTCCTACGGAAAAGAGGGGTGTTATAAGTTTGACGTGTGAACACACAGGTTCGTGTATTAGTGTATCTGTCTGTGGCTCCTCAACGGATGATCCGATTTTGATTTGGTTCTTAGCTATGTTTGATGAAAATGAGTTCAGACGTTCAAAAGTTATGGGCGTTTTTCTGTTTGAATCGGGGTATTTTCGCAAGATATCGTGTCATAATTACGAGTTCGATAGATTATTGATCGAAGTGTGTCTACTGCTAGATAAACTAGACAGTTCAAAGAGTATGAAATAAAAAATACTCAAGGCTTTTGGAATTTTTAATTGTTGCCTTGTTAGTTAGTTTATATTTTTATGTGTAGGTCAAATCTTGCAACTGAATTTTAAAAATAGTTACTCGTAGCAGGGCCTGCATACCCCCTTAAGTTTTTTTGTAAATTCCTTACTAAAAGTTTATTTCAATTCATTCTTGCAAAGACAAAATCTACCTAACCTTCTGCTCCGTACTACAATATGACACTGCTGATTTGCAATTTTTTTTAAATACAAATATACTTTCGTCACGTCGTCATACATATTCAGTTTGATGTCACATTATGAATCTTATGATGGCGGGGTCCCCGTCTGATGTATGTATTATAGTGACGTCATTATTACGTAGGTGGGTAGGCAGATCAATGGGTGGTATTGACATTGAGAATGCACCAGTTTTCAGAATTTTACACAGACATCTAAATAGATAACGTAAGTCCCTCTATCTGCATGAAAACCAAGCGTGCCACTTTTTCAAAATAATTTAAAAACAAATTTAGTTACCAATGCAAGAAAACAGTTACAATGCTTTGCCGAACTTTTCCTATACATTCTTTATAGCTCAATATTGCGTAAATAGGCATTTTTCTAGATTTCGGTGGATTTTCTATGCCGATAATGCTAAATGAAAAGCTCAGATTACGATCATTTGTCGTTCTTTTTTGGCACGCGAAGTACATACAATCGCGTCATCTAGTGAGATTTATGTCTGTGGTATTTTATATAACTTCTTCTTCTTTCTGGATGCATACGCTATGCTGCTGGGGAGTTAGTTGCACCGCTTCTTCATAGTTAAAATATTAGGAAGTGGTGATGAGGATCTTTTATTTATCATCTTGAACTTCTAGGTTGAACGTAGAGATGTCAAGAACTGTGACTTCTTGACCATACGTTTCGCGGTTATTAAAGGAAAAATTTATGGTGGGCCTAGGTTAGGTACCTACGGTTGCCACCCGTACTCTAATAGAAAATTGTGCTCTATTTTTCTTATGCGTACTTTATAATCTACAGAAACAAAAGAGTACGCTAAAATATTATTTTTGTTTGTTTCTGAAATTCGTTAATTACACTGTACTACCTAACATAACACACAAGTTTTTGTCGTTTAAGTCTTAATTTCATAGCGATGAGAATCAAAAAATGTTTGTCCACTAATCGTTCAATTATTTCAAAACAACGAAAATGCTTGTTTGGCAAAAAGTTTTAGTTTTAAAAATAAAAATATATAGGTACGATGAGTACTCACTTTTTATAAGTCGTACAGACTTATAAAAAGTGAGTACTAATCGTACTTCATAATTCATATACTCTCTCTAAAACCAGAAATACTCTATTTCTTCTAAAAGTAGTAATCCTAGCCAAGGGTAATGTTCATCATCATCATCATCATCATCAGCCTTTTAACATTTCCACTGCTAGGACACAGGTCTGTGAGAGAGGGGATAGGCCTTAATCCACCACGCGGGCCCAGTAGGGGTTGGTGGATGTCATATGCCTTCGAATTTTTGGTTCTACGACATGCCGGTTTCCTCACGATGTTTTCATTCACCGTTTTGAGAGCAGTAGTGATGAAATAATTTACACAAAGTAAAGCGCCTGCCTGGGTTCGAACCCACATTATAAAAAGCATCGCTTATAGACAGAGATCAATCAAACAGGAAACAAAAGCAAATCAACTCGATAGATTATTAATTTTCGTTAAATCAAACAGACTTTTTTGATACTAAATAAAGAAAGAAAAAGATTTCATTTGCGTGATGACGCATTCAAAAAATAGTATACGAAAAAAACAAATAGGTAAAATACATATCGCAAAAGCAATAGACTTCAAACAAAATGCACGACTACAAATCGAACGTCTGCCGAGGCCTTAGGCTGGCCGCATACGTACGTTTTCCGCGTTCGATTTCCGAATACGGAATCCCGTGAACCTAGCGCAGACGTTAGTTTTCTCCTGTTTGGAATTTTCATAGCCAATGTGTTCAGTGATGGCTTTGTGAACGCACAGCGATGGAGAACGATAACTTAATTATGATTGCATTTCTGTTATCATTATCAAAAAATAAAAGTCGGTATTGGGTGCATCCTAAACAGTCGGAGAATCTACGAGAGTCCATTTTATCTAAAAAGAGCAAAGTCTCGAGCTCATCCAGATAAATTCTTAAATTTCTACAGGTGTCTTTGTCATGACTATCCCACAAGCAGGGGTATTTTTCAACAGGCAATATTAATGCTTCTGCTTCACACATTGTCGTGATGCACTCGTGCTCTAGATGAAACGATGTCCAATAGGCACGGCTGTGCGTGGCACGGTTCTGAATGGTTCCGAACGTGTGCGGCGGCACATAACAAATGTATGCTAGTGCTGCGTTCCGCATGACGTCATTAGGTTTTTTCCGAATGGATTTTACGAACGCACGGGCTGGCATTCGATACGTACGTACGGAAAGTGTTCCGTTCGAAAAAAAAACGGACGTGGGCGGCAGTCAATGTATTTTATTAGCGTACAATGCATTCGGGTCTCCGAATACGGAAAACGAATTCGGAAATCGAACACGGAAAACGTACGTATGTGGCCAGCCTTACAAAAAGTATCAAAATTAACAAACAATGCGACCTGGAACTGCCTGCAAGAGATCTGTCATACATTATACATACATGGTAACAACACAAGCTTGATTTATTTATAATGTTTATGATTGCACTTCAGAAATAAAGTCGAATCCTCTTCGATACTTCTGGATTACGAACACTTACTCCTTAATGGTTTTTAAAATATATTTATGGTCCTCGGACTAAAAGGGCAAATGAAAGTACTTTTCGTCTTGCATCAAACAAACGTAGGCAATGTTCCAAAAATTTTACAGACACCGAAGTTGGTAAGTACCGACATAGGAACAAAAGTATCGGTCGCTGTTCACACCGTAGTCGATGTAACAATGTAACTAACTTTTTTTTTTTATAATACACATACCAATGCTCAGTGCCTGGCACTATTAGCAAATTTGGTGAGCGCGTTATGTCGGTTAGAGTGCGTCCCCCAGTGAGGGCGCCTCCTCATCGTCTATCCTTATATTATTTTGTAGACTATTTGAGGAGCGTCTGTTCAAAAGGTCGTATTTCACTTTTCAACTTTTATTTTTTTTTATATTTTTTTTGAACTCATAGCAGAAAACTCCATCGAATGAGCGTAAAAACTTGTTCAAAAGGAGCGTATTTCCCATATAATAAAATCCAAAAAACTTGGATTCCAATCAAAACGGATGTATTTCTGCATTAAATGTTCCCTTGGATTGTTTTAAACAAAACAGGCATATTTCTTCTACAAATAGCATCTTTTATTTATTTTTCTGTTCAAAAGGTCATATTTTTTTCCATACATAACAACTTTAATAAAAATCGTTTCGTTCGAGTAAATAACGGTAGGTACTTAGTTCAATATCCTATTCTCTTAGTTAGATTTTATCTAATTAATTTACTTTTTCTATGTATCTTTGTCAAATCAAAAGGGCATATTTCTAGAAGTGACAAATCAAAAGGTCGTGTTTCTGATTTTTCCGATCAATAAGTCTTATTTCTGAACTAAAATTAAATAAAAAAAAAGTTATGGTGTATTTTTTTTATTTTTTTAAATGCATGTAATATTGTAGTCTTTATCTTCACAATGATCTAAATTTAATTTAATTTTAGAATTTTTATAATAGGAATTAGATGTTTTTTTCTGTTTTTGTAAAGTTTGTTTATCATAGAAATACGACCTTTTGAACAGATGCTCCTCATTTTGTCTATATGATGTCCTTCCGCTTGAGGCACTTTATGTAGCTACGTATCGTAAGCTGTGTTGCCAATGCATTGGGCTGTTTCACTAGCTTCTCCCGGTATTTTAACGTGTCGTTTTGGATTTCGTCCTTTATTGTGGGCATATTCAATTTCCTGGTTTGTGGTGGTACGTTGCTAATTGTTCGCAGTATTATGTTTTGCATTCTCTGCAAGCATGAGACGGTTGAATTGCTGGCACTACCCCAGAGTTGGACGCCGTACATCCATACCGGTTTCAGGATTACTTTATAGATGAGTAAGTATGCATCGACAATTTGCTGTTACGACCCAGAAGCCAAAGTAACTCTTTTTTTACCCTACTGCCGAAGGAGGGTAATGTGTTTATCAGTCTATGTATGTATGTACGTATGTATGTAAGTATGTATGTATGTATGTATGTTTGTTCCTATGTGGCGTTCCTGAGACCAAACGCGTTGGCCGATTTTGATGATTCATACGTCAAACGATGCGTCTTAATCCTGCGAGTGTCATAGGCTACATTAAAATTGGATAATAGAAAAATGGCGGCTTTTGGGTGCCATATTGTGGGGGCCCAAATTTTTTTTTTCTTCCAAACCCGTCGTGTGGGGTATCATAAATAAAGGAATATATATAAAAAAATATATAACACTTATATGTTTAAATGTATCTAATTCGAAAAAAACTAACTAAAAAGTTATAAATAAAAAAACTTAATTCAAAAAATCAAAAAACCCGACTGCTTCAAAAGCGAACTAAAAAGTCGTAAACAAGGAAAAAATCATGCTGTGCAGGCGGAGGATACACCAGATTTTGGTCAGCCAGCCCGCGAATATGTATCCGACTACACAGCATGATTTTTTCCTTGTTTTTTCACATGTTAGTTCCATATCAGGCGCCGATCGAGAAGCAGTCCAAGATATCGGACACTGTTCTGTTGTGGTAGGGTGGTATCTTCCAGTTGGACAGGGGGGCAGTTGCCTTTTCGAAGAGAGAAGGTAAAATGGACAGATTTTGAAGCATTTGCTTTGATACGCCAGTCCTGTAGACACTAACAAATTAATTACTTTTTTTTTCGCACAGCTCATAATATAACACCTATTATAATGCAAGGGAGAGGTGGACCAGTGGCAACGGCCGTGACTTACAAGTTGAAGGTCGTAATTTCGAACTTAGGCAGGCGCTTAACTTTGTGTAAATTATTTCATCACCACTGCTCTCAAAACGGAGAAGGAAAACATCGTGAGGAAACCGGCATGTCTTAGAACCAAACATTAAAAGACATGTGGCATTCACCAACCCGCTCTGGGCCGGCGTGGCGGATTACGCACAATGGACCAAATGGGAATCTACGTACGGAAAAGGGGGACCCTTCCCTCCCTTGGGGACATCTACCCTAGCATATCCTAATGCAGGGAAAATGGTAATAAACGGTTAAAATAACTGTGCGATGGAGCTGTCAATATCACTCTGACGTTCGACTCTTTTTAGGGTTCCGTAGCCAAATGGCAAAAAACGGAACCCTTATAGATTCGTCCATTATCATGTCTGTCTGTCTGTCTGTCCGTCCGTATGTCACAGCCACTTTTTGCCGAAACCATAAGAACTATGCTGTTGAAACTTGGTAAGTAGATGTATTCTGTGAACCGCATTAAGATTTTCACACAAAATAAAAAAAAAACAATAAAATTAGGGGGTTCCCATACTTGAAACTAAAACTAAAAATATTTTTTTTCATCAAACCTATACGTGTGGGGTATCTATGGATAGGTCTTCAAAAATGATATAGAGGTTTCTAATATAATTTTTTCTAAACTGAATAGTTTGCGCGAGAGACTCTTCCAAAGTGGTAAAATTTCCCCCCCCCCCCCCCCTGTAACTTCTAAAATAAGAGAATGATAAAACTAAAAAAAATATATGATGTACATTACTATGTAAACTGCCAGCGAAAATTGGTTTGAACGAGATCTAGTAAGTAGTTTTTTTTTAATACGTCATAAATCGTAAACCGCAATTTACCAAGTACGGAACCCTTCGTGCGCGAGTCCGACTCGCACTTGGCCGGTTTTTTTTATTTGGTTTTGACCAGATACGAAGGCGTTAAGAAAAGATAAAGGCTCTAGCGCCAAAAAATGTTGTTCAATTCAATTCTCAATTCATTATTAAGTAGGGAAATAATTACATAAGTCACAAATTTTGCACAGCATAGATTGAGAAGGAGAGAGGAGGAAGAACACTGAGTGTTTAATGTGATAAATTTTATTACTGGCTATGTATTAGTAAGTTTTATTAGTACAGTATTGAATTTATTACTGATGCCGGTGTTGAGCTTTTGGGACATATTTATAATGCATGGGAGGATAAGTGCGATGCCTTGGGCATCTTTTGTGATTTGTCCAAGGCATTTGATTGTGTTCTTCATGAAACCCTAATCAGGAAACTCCGCCACTACGGGATCCGGAACAGCGCTCTGGATCTTCTTACTTCATACTTGAGTAATAGGATTCAGAGCGTTGACGTTAATGGAAAAAGATCTCCTGGATCTATAGTAACAATGGGAGTCCCGCAGGGCTCGATTCTTGGTCCTTTCTTGTTTCTTATTTATATTAATGATTTGCCTTACCTCATAAAGGATAACCATAATATAGTGTTGTTTGCGGATGATACTTCACTTTTGTTTAAACTTAAACGTCAGCAGCTGATTACTGACGATGTAAATAGCGCGATCTCAAAAGTAGTTCACTGGTTCAATGTTAACAATTTACTTCTTAATGAAAAAAAAACGAAATGCATTAAGTTTACCCTACCTCACGTTAGGCAGGTGAAAACTGATGTGCTGATAAAGGGCGAAGAATTGAATCCTGAAAATAGCACAGTATTCTTAGGTTTAACTTTGGATGCTAAGCTTCAGTGGGGCCCACATATAGATAAATTGTCAAAGAAGCTAAGCTCCGCAGCATATGCTGTTAGAAAAATTCGTAATTTAACGGACATAGAGACAGCCCGTTTAGTATACTTTAGCTATTTTCATAGTGTAATGTCGTACGGTATTCTGTTGTGGGGAAATGCCGCCGACATCCAGACTATCTTTGTTTTGCAGAAAAGAGCTGTTCGATCAATTTATAAATTAAGCCTGAGACACTCTCTCAGAGAGAAATTTAAGGCGATTAATGTAATGACTGTGCCTTCTCAGTATATTTATGAAAATCTTTTATATGCACATAAAAATATAAAATTGTTTAAAAAATACAGTGATATCCATAATATAAATACTAGGAACAAACACAAATTTGTAATACCTACAACTAGGCTCAAGAAAATAGGTGGCTCGTTTAGATGTCAATGTGTGCGCTTTTATAATATGCTTCCAAGCCACGTACAAAATCTAAGTCTTAATAAATTTAAATCATTCATTAAACGTAAGTTGTGCCAAAAAGCGTTTTATAGCATTAAAGATTACGTTGAGGATAAAACGGCTTGGGAGTGAGCTGCTCCAATTAATTAATTTAGTTTTTTTGTTTAAATATTTTGCACCATGAAATTTGTTATTTTTTAATTTTTTTTTTTATTTTTTATTTGTTTTCTTGCAATGACAAGAATATTTACTTTTTAAGGTATTATATTATTTTATTTTAATTATTGTGAATGTGAAGACTATGTGGATCATTATTTTGTTTTTTAATTTATCTTAGTTTTTAATCATGGTCTGGCAGTTTGAGTAGTTTATGCGGCCTACCCGAATGTCCTTTCTTTGGTATTGTTCGTCGAATCGTTGAGCTCCTTAAATTCTGAGTTGAGCTGCTCGGTTATTGACAAATGCGTGCACTGACTGGACAGGTCCACTCAATCTGGATGGTTCTTTCCTCAAAAGACCATTTCAGACATCAGTCTACATGGTCTTCACATGATCGAACCAAGATTTTTTGTCATGACTTTAAAAGAGACTGTGACCTCTGAGTTTGTTTCGGCCTTTCTTCTCAGAGTAGTCAGATAGGAAACGCCGACCTCATCTAGTTTTAAAAAATATGATCGACGTGTAAAAGTGTTTGTACAAACCAACTTACAGAAATAAAATCATTTATCATTTATCATTATCATTTATCATTAAGAATTATAATTCTTGTTTTATAAATTATATACATTTTTTAATCAAAATGCGTTGCACAATATGGCAGGCTTCAGATACAAAACGATATTATAAGCTCTACGTAATCTTTATATTCCAAATATGGAAATAAGCGTTTAGAAGGTTCTTTAAACCAATAGTTTACATTAAACAGCCGTTTACATGCGACACTGATTCCGAAACTGCGTAACTGGTAGCGGCGAATAAATTAGAAGAGTGACACGTGCCACAAAAAGATCCGTTGAACCCAAATAATACTAAACAAATAAACACAGACATTAAACTACTGCCAATTCATAAAATACATGGGCGCCAACATAGATAAGCTTGATAGGCTCCTCAACTACTGTATTCGACGTGCGTGTCATATTTAACTTGAGAAAGTATGACCATGTGTCGAGTTACAGGTCTGAGCTCAAATGGATGCCTATTCGCCAGAGAAGAAGTTTTCGCGCTCTAACTACGCTTTTCTCCCTACTCAACTCTCCCACCCCACCTGCTTACCTTTTGTCTCACTTTCAATATTTAAGTTCTTCACACGCTAGAAATCTGCGTTCCTTCAATAATCTTCTCCTACTCTGTGTGTGCATTTTGTTCATTCTTCCTTTCATATTCAGTCTATTCTTCTCTGGAACGCGCTTCCTCTCGAAATCTGGACGGCCACCAGTCGGTATGCTTTCAAGCGGGTACTGCGGTTTTACTTTCAGCGGGGAGAGGGGTCATCTTTATAACTTCTTTTCGTTACCCCATCAATATATATATATTTATATAGGTATGTATTATAATGTGTATAAGATATAAATGTAAAATATATATTTAAGCGGTATATTACTGTTATTTTTTGTTTTGTTGTTGGTATTCCACGGTTTAAACAATGCACCTGCCATGTTATCTCTTCACCACCCATGGTTGACTGGTAGAGAATGCCTAAGGCATTAAGTCCGCCATTGTACCTTTGTGCATGAAGTTTAAATAAATAAATAAACAGCACTATAACCCAACACGAATAGTTTTCTTTGGCCCATCTTTGTTGACTTATACAGTAAAGGACAATGGCAGAAGCCCATACATTGTT
The DNA here is from genome assembly GCA_949775005.1 of Orthosia gothica. Lineage (NCBI taxonomy): Eukaryota > Metazoa > Arthropoda > Insecta > Lepidoptera > Noctuidae > Orthosia > Orthosia gothica. The sequence goes on along the minus strand of OX459056.1, from coordinate 8,479,382 downwards.
CTGGCTGAGATTAAATTCCTACGACTCTAAATGAAAAATATCTGGTTTAATTCAGGGTCATGTTCTGAATTAGTTTATACAAAAATTGTTGTTCAAGAACGCCGAGAATAATAGATATTCAGTCATGATCTTTTGTAGGTTATGTCTGGGTAACTTTTAATAATGTGTTTAATAGGTAATAAATACTATTCAATTTCGTGGAACTAAAAGGGCAATATCGTATTAGTATTTCCCTTTCTTAATTATTTCAGCATGAAAAGTATAACTAATTTAATAATAAATATACTCTTTGGAAAGAGTATATTTATTTATATAAACCGACTCTGACGTGTATCAACAGGTCACCGTCAACAACCAAGCTATATTTTTTTAGTTTTGGATAATAGTCTTTTTGCCTATCATTAATTGAAAGTAAGTAATTTATTTATTTCTACAACACTACAGTATTCTTACCTACCTGCAAGGACACCTACATTTAGACATAAACTGTATTGTTAATTCATTACTATAATCACTACTTGTCTCTTGGCAGAATAAGTGTAAAACAAGCTAATGAGAGTTAACGAAAAATCAAATAACTTTAATTTATAATGTTTTTACTTTTACCGTTGTGAACCAGTTAATGTTATACATGAATAAACGTAGTCAATTAATAAAATTTATTTCGTTTATAACTCATTTTCAGACGCTCAAAATTAAGTCATTTAAGATTTCGCCATTGTTCTTTTGATAACTTAATTTTAGCACTTTGCCTTGGATAAGTATGCTACGTTCTCTAATATGATATTTATTCATTATTTCTGAATGTTTTTGTGTAACTACGTTCTGTACTTTCTGCCTACCGTCATGGGCGCACGGTTGGCGCAGTGGTTGAGTGATTGACTGCTGTGCTGCGTGTCGCGGGTTCGATTCCCGCACGGAACAAATATTTGTATGACCTACAAATAGTTGTTCCGGCTCTGGGTGTTGTGTATGTGAGTTTATATGTTTGTAAACGCACCCACGATACAGGAAGAAATTCCTAGTGAGGGGCAACGTTTTTTAAGAAAAAAAAAAAAAAAAAAAAAAAAAAAAAAAATGGGAAAAAGGGAGTCAGTGATAGCTTAATGACTTTCTTCAGCTGCAAAAATGGTTTGACCACAGACATAAATATAACTAGATAACGCAAGTCCCTCCAATCTGTATGAAAATCAAGCGTGCCACTTTTTTTACAAACAATTTAAAAACAAATTGACTTACAAATGAAAGAAAACATTTCCAATGCCTCGGCCAACTTTTTCTATACAGTCTTTACAGCTCAGTATTGCTTTAGGCATTTGCCTATATTTCAGTAGATTTTCGGTGCCGATAATGCTAAATGAAAAGCTCAAAGTACGATCATTGATCGTAATTTAACTCCGTATTTTGACACGCGAAGTACATACAATCGCGTCATCTAGTTCGATTGATATCTGTGGTTTTGACAGTTGCCATTCCTGTCAATTTTCAGCGCGAACCCTACGTCAGTTTTAAGCAAAGGGTTTAATACTTTAGAACTATGATAGAAAAGGTGTGTTTTTACATGTGATAAAGCAATGAGACTGCAATCAGTAATGTTAGGTACCTACTAGGTATCATCATCATCATATCACCCGAAAGACGTCCACTGCTGGACATAGGCTTCCCCCAAGCATCGCCACAATGACCGTTCCCGTGCGTCCCGCACCCAGCGGATCCCCGCAACCTTCACCCGGTCATCGGTACACCTGGTGGGAGACCTTCCAAAAAACGTCTTCCGGTTCGCGATCGCAACTGTCCCATCGGCTCTCCATTCTGCGAGCAATATGGCCTGCCCACTGCCACTTAAGTTTGGCAATTCTCCTGGAAATTTCGGTAACCCTAGTTCTCTTGCGGATCTCTACATTTCTGATTCGATCACACAAGGACACTCCGAGCATGGCCTTCTCCATAGCCCTTTGGGTGACTGTAAGCTTTCTGATGAGGCCCATTGTGAGCGACTACGTCTCAGAGCCATAGGTCATAACTGGCAACACACACTGGTCATAGACTTTCGTCTTGAGACACTGTGGTAAGTTGGACGAGAAGATACCGTGCAACTAGAGGAGACTACTAGTAGGAGCCTACTAGGTACATAGGTAGGTAATCAAGGTATTCGATACACATGAGATATTATTCTAAATGTGTAGTATTATAGCGACAGGTATGCCATTATGCCAATGACACTAATTTATAGATAGGTAAGTATGGTCTTACGTCTCATGTTTAATGTATGGGTAAATAATATACTCAATTTTACGCGTACACCGTTAGAAATAAGGCGCCGGCTATAAATAATTATGTAGTGCTAACAAAAAGTTTCCGCGGATATATTTACAACTTTGCCAAATAAGGCACCGAAATAAGTGACGTCTTCAGAATACCAAATGTTTGTGAAATGAGTCCCGTTCATCAACACGTCATATTATATTTCACAAATAACGAATTCGCATTCCTAACACGTCGGTGTGTAAACAAGTTGATGTTTATGTTCGTTGACTTTTACAAGCATCAACTAAACAAAATTGCCATTTTGAAAACTAAAAACTTAGGCCTTACCTAATTATTCATTCCAAACGCATCAGTATAAAGACAACAACTCATTAACAAAGGTCGCGCACACTCTCAAAAAAACCGGCCAAGTGCGAGTTGGACCCGCGCACGAAGGGTTCCGTACTTGGTAAATTGCGGCTTACGATTTATGACGTATTAAAAAATAACTACTTACTAGATCTCGTTCAAACCAATTTTCGGTGGTAGTTTACATGGTAATGTAAATCATATATGTTTTTTGGTTTTATCATTCTCTTATTTTAGAAGTTACAGGGGGGGGGGACACATTTTACCACTTTGGAAGAGTCTCTCGCGCAAACTATTCAGTTTAGAAAAAAATGATATTAGAAACCTCAATATCATTTTTGAAGACCTATCCATAGATACCCCACACGTATGGGTTTGATGGGAAAAAAGTTTTTAGTTTCAGTTTCAAGTATGGGGACCCCCAAAATTTATTGTTTTTTTTTCTATTTTTGAGTGAAAATCTTAATGCAATTCACAGAATACATCTACTTACCAAGTTTCAACAGCCTACTTCTTATAGTTTCGGAAAAAAGTGGCTGTGACATACGGACGGACAGATAGACAGACAGACAGACATGACGAATCTATAAGGGTTCCGTTGTTTGCCATTTGGCTACATAACCCTAAAAACCAGCCAACTGCGAGTCGGACTCGCGCGCCTAGGGTTCCGTACAACGTAACTTTTCTGAAGTTCATAAACACTGAAAGCACTGAACATTGCTCTAACGAAAAGATAAACTGGATTGAGACTATTATTTATTCTGTGATTGAGGGACCAAATTAACTTTGCCGTTGGAAAACTGCTGTCCCCGTACATCGACATAAGTTGCGGTCAGTTTACCAACTGCAAATAAGTTTTTTTTTTTTTTGATGTAGGCATAATTTTACGGTCTTCGGCTTTTTCCTTTATTTGTGTTAAATATAAGACATTACATCTTGCCAAATGTCGTGATTCTAGGTAAACGCAAAATACCCTATAGGTTTCGATACCAATGCGACTGTCAAATATGCGTCATAAACCGTGATTGATTTGCCACAGCTGCAAGGGGTTGCAAACTTGCAAGGCGTTCCAGAGAACAAGGTCTTGACACATAGACAGAAAGACAACGAAGTGATCCTGCAACGGTTTCATTTTTTCCTTTTGAGGGTCGGAACCATAAAAAACCGGCCAAGTGCGAGTTGGACTCGCACACGAAGTGTTCCGTACCATTACCGCAAAAAACGGCAAAAAAATCACGTTTGTTGTATGGGAGCCCCACTTAAATATTTATTTTATTCTATTTTTATAAATACATCATCTGTGAAAATTTCAACAGTCTAGCTATCACGATTCATGAGATACAGCCTGGTGACAGACGGACAGACAGACGGATCGTGGAGTCTTAGTAATAGGGTCCCGTTTTTACCCTTTGGGTACGGAACCCTAAAAAGAACATCACGCAAAACCTACTTATCAAAAAAAAAACTTAACGAATTATCGATGCTTTACGCGTCGGTGTGACACGGTGCCAGTCGCGTCCCGCCGTCGCGTCGCCGCGCAGGTGAAATACGACAGGCGCCGACTGTGGCGCGCGTCGCCAGCCTCCTCTTGTAAACATCCGTAGATACCTACTCTACTCCACTCATGTAGACGCGCACTATCTAAATTGGAAGACAACTGTGAACTGATAACTATTGTCTTTTATGTTGCTAAGACTGCTGATTCTGTTTCTGTGATTTTTTTGGACGATTAAAAGAATATTGCATTAAATCTTGGAGAATAATGTAGGCTAAAGCTGAAATACAGGCACTTGTGTGCTGAAAATGACATATTAACAAAGAAAAGACACGCATAAAGGCCCGGTCCAAGTGACGCCAGTGATTATAATCTATATTTTCATGAAGGCCATTGTGTGCAATATGAATAAGTACATTTATTTTATTTGTGTGCATTGTGTGCCATATAGAAGCCGCATACATTTTTGTTACGGAACTGAAAAAAACTCCATTGAGAAAAAACTTGTTTCTTGCCAAATTTCATGATTTTCTTGGTCAACGGGAAGTGTCTATCCTGTAGATTTTGATTCCCTTCCCTTCCCTTTATTTTGAAACATCTACATTCACCAAAGAAATTAAATCGGTATCGGTGTCCACATAACATTGCTCTAACAAAAAGATAAAAAACAAAATTGAGGGACAAAATTAACTTTGCCGTTTTAAAACTGTAGTCCCCATACATTGACATAAGTCACGGTCAGTTTACCAACTGCAAATAAGTTAATAATCTTTTGTTTTTTTGTAGGTTCATATTTACGGTTTTCGGTTTTTTTCATTTACTAGTGCTATAAAACATTGCTTCTTGCCAAATTTTATGAGTCTAGGTCAACGGGAAGGACCCTGTAGATTTTGATTTCCTTGAGAGTGTAAAATTTGCGTCATTAACGGCTGTATCTCTTGATTGCGTTGATCTAGAAGTTTCTTTTTTCACAGCTGCAAGGGGTTGCAAACTTGAGTATACCTACGATACTAATTTCAACTCGATACCGCTACGCGTTCCCGAGATAAAGGACGGAACGCTAAAAAAATAAAAACAATGATTAGAATAATTATATGAAGCGTCGGCAAATAAAACTGGCGGCATTTGTGGATGGCAAGCCAGATACAAATCTTTATCTAAAAGCGAAATTGAAAGAACGTACCATGAGATTTTTCAACTGCAAATCTCGTAAAAAAATATGCAGGGCTGTAATTTCGAGGCAAAGATTGCCAACAATACAAGAGGGGAAAATATGAGACAGTCAAAGTTCGTCTCCTTGCACACAATACAATCCTATCAATTCTAATCTCATGGTAACAAACTGATACAATCGCATTGTGTCTTCTGCCAAACGCGGCTTCAACTTTCAAGCGGTTTTGGCACCCATTTGAACCTTTAATTACCACCATCAAAGATTACTGCTGAATAATTTATGGGTGAGTAATTTGTAATCTGTATAGAAACATATGCAGAAAGAGAAAAATACTAAAGCCCTAATTGGTAATTACAAATCAGGAGTTTTATCTGCTAGCAGCTGAATATCCCATGAGGAAAAGTGGTCATGCATTGCTGTGATAGTAGACATTCTTTATCACGACAAATCAAATCATAGTAGAGTTAATTATTTTAAAGTATGATATCGCCGTTCACAACAGCGTGCTGGTGCCTACACTTATGTATGGAAGTGAAGGTTGGGTATGGCAAAAAAGACATGAAAGTAGGATTAATGCAGTAGAAATGCGCTCTTTGCGAAGTATGTGTGGTGTAACTTTAAATGATAGATTGAGGAATGAGGTAATAAGACAACGTTGTGGTTTAAAAGAAGATGTATAACTCAGTCACATTATCACGAGACCTCGCTGGAATGCGAATCATTATAATAATATTACCTACATTAAATTAATTAACACAATATTTGTTTTGTTGGAAATCTTATTGTTTAAAATAATATCCTACTAGAGGATACTTGTTTTGCGCACCATATCAGAGCGCCGATGCGACGTGACGATATGTTAAGATGGTTTGACAAGTTGAGAGGATGAATGAAAGGCGACTAACGAAATGTATTTACAAGGCGTGAATGGAAACGCCGGGAGGGGACGCCCTAGAAAGACATACAAAGACCTTATAGGTGATATTCTTCAGAAAGGCCAAGTGCGCAGTATCCATAACCGGCGTGTGTGTCTAGATGTATGAATGTGTGTGAAGCAAAAGAAGGATGTATGTATGTAAGGATCGTAGCAGGTGGCGTTCTGTAGTTTCTGCCTACCCCCATGGGAAAAAGGCGTGAGTTTATGTATGTAAGTATGATAACATTCAATATAGCGTTAACATATTTTCCATAGGTGTATAAAAGCTATCAAACCGAAATTCTACAATTCGCAGGGTCTAAAGTAACCTAACATGAAGGAGATGACGGGAGCTGAGTATTCGAAGCCAACGTATCCGTGTCGGAGTGCCCTAAGCTAATACATTGACCATAATTATCGAATTGCCCAACCGATACGTAGATATGCATAATGGCCAGACAATGTGATAAATTTTAATATAGTAGTTTCAATCAGTATTCATTACATTGCCCGATTTGACTTGACTATATTCATAATGTCCGGGCATTATACATAGTGCCCTGATTAAGCACTTGGTCCGTGAAATATATAAAGACAATTAGCATAATATCTTCAGGCGGTACCCCGAGCAAAACGCCGCGCAAGCCGTTTTTTGTGCCGTTTTTAGCTATTTACTCGTTATTTAAAAAGAAATATCAATTAATAAAAATACATTAAATTTCTACATAATATTGATTCTAAAATGGTAGATTTAGTTTTTTTTTAAATGTTGTATATATTTCAGTAACCACCTTCCAAAAAAACATAAAAATGAGAAATAATCATTGATATTATGCATCTCCTCGTAAAGTGTTCATTAATTATTTTTGTACTACCACTAATGGATAGACAATTTAATAACGAACATTTTTGTAGTTTTTTTTTTTTCAATAGGCCAAAATTCGATTTTATAAAGATTTTATTCTAAAATCTGGGCGTATTCACTACTGTAATTCATGCGCCACCAGTGCCGCTAGACCAATAGGAATGCTTATATCTCATGCCGATTTTTTGGTCAGGGTACCGTCTTCAATTAGCATAATATCTTTGCATGCTTAATTTTAATCTGCAGAACAAAGTTGCTGTAATAAAAGCGTGACCGTCGCTTTGGATATGAAATGCGAAAGACGTAAAAGAGATATAACGAGAATGCTTTCAGAGTTTCAGGGGATCGAGGACGAATTTTATGACTGTGATGATATTGTATTCTGAGTGGAGTTATAGAAATTCCTTGTAGAAGGCGTTTTTTCTGTTCTGTGGAAATTAGAAGAATATTTAGTTGCAGGGATAAAAAAAAATTCTTTGGTTTTCACGTCTGTAGTCATTTTCGTTTCCAGATCATATCATTAAAGACAAGTAAAATTTCAAAATTTCAAAAACCCCCGACACATTTATCTTGCGAAAACACCACGATTCAAACAGTAAAACGCACATAACTTTTGAACGGTTGAACCGATTTTATTCAAACAGAGCTAAGAACACTCTCGCCAAATTCACCTTTCAAACAAAAACAAACTAAATCAAAATCGGTTCATCCGTTTAGGCGCTATGATGCCACAGAAAGACACACAGATACTCAACAACACACGTGAAACTTATAACACCCCTCTTTTTCCGGCGGGGGTTAAAAACTTATAACACCCCTCTTTTTCCGGCGGGGGTTAAAAACTTATAACACCCCTCTTTTTCCGGCGGGGGTTAAAAAGGCAACGTCTTCTGTTCGTCTGTCTATCGGATTGATAGAGGCGATTGTTTATCGGTTAGGGAAGATATAAAAACACTAAGGTGGAGTTTCTCACATCTAAATTTTCGCAGAATTATTGTGACAAAATGTCAAGCACGCGTTATATGCTGTGAGTGTTTCGATGAATTTTCAACAGCCAATCACAGTAGATAACGCGTGCTTGACAATTTGTCACATTAATTCTGCGATAATTTAGAGGTGCGAAACTCGACTACAGATAATATATCCGTTAGTGTGCTTATATCTTGAGAACCACATAGACAATCGTTTTACTTACCTTATTTTTTTCAACTTTTAGTTTTATTTCGATAGTGCTGCGCTTCGATAGCGCACAGCAAGCTTCGCTTTCCAAAGCCCGAGTAACCTTACCATACCTATTTTTTTTTTTTTTTTTTGCGTGGAGAAATGCTCATGCATACTGCGCTACCACGGGGAGATAGCGCAGTTATGTGGGAATCTAACCCACTAAAACTCCACGGTCTCCTCCTGTGCCGCTTATGGCGGGAACACGGGAACGCGTTAGCATACATCCGCGAACCCGCCGCGGCTGTCCGTCTCCGGACCCTCCTCTGGGGTTTACCCCCCATCACCGGCGCACCAGAACACACTGTACGCCGTGACCACCCCGGGGACCAAAACAGCACATGCGCGCCAGACGAACCCGTGTATGGCACCCTTGGTCCCCCTGTGACGGGTCAGGACAGTGGCCCCGCCACCTACCACTTTTCGGCCGCAAAGGATAGGGAGAGCGGCCAACGCTATACCGACACACTGCCTTCCATACCACATCGCGGCCCGCCTCAGTTGCGATGTCGCCTAGGCAACACCGCAACCTACATGTTGGCCGCTACGTCGTCGGCTTATCGGCAAAAGCCCTGACGAGCGGCCCCTCCTCGGGTTCCTCTTCGCTTCACCGTGGTTGTCCAAGCCACGGCTACTGAGCCCCCCCGCCTCGACAATGCGTGAACCCACCGGGGGGGAACCTTACCATACCTACAATCGACGTACAGATGGGCATCTATCAGTGACAATCAATCTGCCTAGCCTTTGCCCAACTATGTTGGGATCGGCTTCCAGTCTTACCGGATTCAGCTGAGTACCAGTGTTCTTCATGGAGCGACTGCCTATCTGACCTCCACAACCCAGTAACTGGGTAACACGGTACCCCTTGGCAAGACTGGTGTCAAATCTCAAGCTTCTGACTACTCGTAACGACTGTCAAAGGTCTTCAAATGACAGCCGGGACCAACGGCTTAACGTGCTTTCCGAGGCACGGAGGCAACTCGGTATGTTGAAAATGGTCACCCATCCACGGACTCACCTCGTCAAGCGTTGCTCAACCTTGATGATCGACCCATGCGGCTGTTATTTTTTAGCCACGAGCTCCTCAGTGACGTCATTTCTATGTAGGTAAATCTCCTGAACCAGGTCACCCACATATTTATGGAGAACACCAAGATCATCATCTTTTCAGACGAAAGACGACCATTCCTTACATATGCCTCCCTCAAGTGTCGCCACATGGACCGGTCCCATGCGTGACGCTTTCAGCAGATTCCCGCAACCTTCACCAGCACCCTAGGATAGGATAGATGGACCTCTTTGCCCCACATAGACTCGTATTTGGTCCGTTGTACGTGCAGGCCTCCGCTCTGTGAGAGGGAATGGGCCGTAATCCATCACGCGGTCCCAGTGCATGTTGGTGGATGTCACATGTCAACGAATTTTTGGTTCTAAGACATGCCGGTTACCTCACGATGTTTTCCTTCACCGTTTTGAGAGCAGTGGTGATGCAATATTTTACACAAAGTAGAGCGCCTGCCTGGGCTCGAACCCACGACCTAAAACTTGTAAGTCACGGCCGCTACCACTGCTCTCACCAGCACCCTAATTGCGTATTTGCGTGTTTTACGCTGTTGAGTAGACGAATTTTTTAACATATTGTTACAAGATAGGGCAACGCCATCTAGTGACGAGAGGAAGAACTAGTAGTAACTAGTAGCGCCATCTAGTATCGAATAGCAGAACATTCTGGAAAATTCTAGTCGCTTCGGGAACAACGAGTTCGATTGTTCTGGAAGATTCTCGAATTATCTAGAATATAGTAGATAGAGTATCTAGAAGATAGAGTATAGAACGTTCTAGAAACATCTTTCGTGCTATATAAAGAGCGGTCGGGTTCGTCGTGGGTCAGTTTTCGATTTGGAAACGACACAGAGGGATCAGAAAAGAAAAATAGTGCGAAGTAATGGAATTATTTAAGAAGTGTTTTTGTAAAAAAAGTGTTATTAATTAATGGCACTCCAATCACTCTTCAATTCAACTGAAGTCTGCTGTTTAAATAAATGTTATCCCTGAATCCCATCTCGTAACAATATGAAGCAATTAATGCAAGGGAAACAATCCGTACCCTACTCTATGAACTTATACAATTAGGGTGCAAGTCATTGGTCCACGTAGTGGGAGGCTTTCCAACGCAACGTCCGCGTCTCCCAGTTCGTGGTCACCAATCCAGAATTTACTGTTCGGCCCATCAGCCATGCATTCTGCGAGCAATGTTCCCTGCCCACTGCTACTTAAGTTTGGCAATTCTTCGGGCTATGTCGGTAACCCTAGCTTTCCTTCCTATGTAGGTAAATCTCCTGAACCTGGTCACCCGGTTATTTATGAGGAACACAGAGATAGTAGTTATTGCAAAGCGTCGAAACGCATTGCAATTAACCGACTGCACGTCGATAAAACGAGGGTAATGTTTTTACGTGTGGGTGTTTCCTATGAGTGGTAATCGGTTTCTTTGAGTGCAAGACTTGTTTGATATGATAAGAATATTAACTCGCCGTTAATTATATCAGCTATCTAACAATAAAAATATACAATACAAAAAAAAACGATCTGTAATCGTATTCTTCTTAGCAAACCCTTTCATTTGATACTCATATCATGGCAGTGCACAAAAATAACTAGTCCGCCATCTTGGGCCGTCTGCTATATTAGATTTAGAATGACGTCACTTAGCTAACCATGCATTGTCATCCAAACTAAATGTGTATGCAAAGGATAAGCTTTAAAATTCAGTTGCAAGATTTGACCCGAACACACTTACATACATTGCAAGTGAAATAAATGCTAATAAAAAAGGAAAACTTCGTGAGAAAACCATCATGTCCCTGTCCAGAACAAATCAAATTAAAGACATCTATCAAACCACACTTGTCCACTCCCTCTGAACATTATAGACTGAATATGCAAGTATCTTCAATGTTTTGGTATTATAAGTTTTCTTTACCATGCCACTGAGAAACTAGAACTACCTTTATCCAAAGTAAAGTCTATCCTGATAAGCCAGCAAAAATAACAATTATAATCACCATTCACTGGTGATAACAAAAAGACATCGCGGCAAGACTACTGACGGAGGCCTCCGCCAAGTGCAACATCCACCGGATCTGTTTCCAGCATCCAGCTGTGCTTGTCCCATTCGTGTCCAAGACCAAGTCTTAAAAATTAAATGTGCTGATAATCGTATTACCTACTTGTAAACGTCGGTCCTTTTAACTTTTTTTAAGATCAACGTTTTTAGGGAAAGAAAATTTGGAATAGTTGTTCGGATAAAAATTAAACGGCTTTATGTGTGAACAGAGGCTCTAGACCAGGGATGGCGAACCTATGGCAAGCGTGCCTGTGGTGGCACACGACAAAATATTTTGGGCACGCTAAAATGAGTTTATTAAGACGACGACTAACGCCAACGACCTTGAGGGAACAAAACGCGCACTCGTTTCACACCCGCGCGACCCGAAATTTAGTAGTTTTTTGTACTTTTCTTATTATTCTATGACTTTAAAAAAAAAAGCTTCAGATAAAAATGTAGATAATTAAATTGTCTTTGATATGGTGTCGATTTCATTAAAATACGCCCAGCGGTTTTGTTGTGATTGTCGAGTTTTTGTCCGTTTTAGACATAACTTTACAAATTAATTACACTATGTTATACGTATAAAACTCAAAATTTGCTCAGATGAAATTATTAAGAAAATGGTTTAATATAACATATATTTTATCCAATAAATTACGACTAGCCGTTTAGACGTGATTCTCATTTTAAAATCAGCTACTCAAGGGAATCGGCGCCTTAAGACAGCAGAAATGACACTAACTCCTACTTTTATTTAAATACAACATAAAACTGTAAATAAATATTAGGATTGCTGTAAGAATTTCTGGGAGCATTTTTTTTTGTTTTTTATGAATTGATTAATTCATAACATAAGTTTAATTTTTTGGTGGCACTTCATTGTCACTTAGGAAAATATATAATTTAAAGTGCACGTTTATAAAGGTTCGCCATCCCTGCTCTAGACCATTGATTTTCTACATACGAAAGCGACGCAATAGCAATTAAAATACTAATAAAACTTGTACGAAACGAAAAACTAAATGTCACTAATGTAACTTGTTCAATCCCTTACATTTTCGCATTTCGAACATCGCCTTTGCTGATAGACTAACAAATGAATGTAGGGATAAAGATGTAGACCAGTCAATTATACAACTATATAGAGTCTGGCAAACGAAAGTAGAGACAGAAAAAGCGCGGCAAATTTAAAAAATCTCGGCATAGCAACCCCAAAACTAGTATGAAATACTTGAAATAACCTAATTTGATACTTTAGAATTATTTATTATTTATTCTAAAATATCAAATTAGGTTATTCCAAGTATTTCATACTAGTTTTGGGGTTGCTATGCCGAGATTTTTTAAATTTGCCGCGCTTTTTCAGTCTCTACTTTCGTTTGCCAGACTTTATCATCCATTTGGTTAAAATTAGGCTAGTTGATTTAACTGACTAATGCATCTCGTACTCATGTAGTGTTTGTCTGTCTATGTCGGTGGTCCCGATGAGAAGCATGTCTGTTATAATTAGGGTTACCATCCGTCCGGGTTTACCCGGATTTGTCCTAGTTTAGAAGGCGTCCGGGGAGCGTCCGGGCGGGGTTTTATTTGGAACCCAGGTTTTAAATTCTTCAAATAACCACCGGTCACCACGCCGTCCCCGCAGACACTGATGAATGAGGCAGTGCTGCCAACTCGTTTAAGCAAAAACGCGCTAAATGGTCGCTGTCAAAAAATCGCACCAAAAATCGGTCAAATTCGGCGCCAAATTCAAACAAAACGCCCAATTATTTGCGACTACAAATGTATAAACGCAGATTTTTATTTTTTATTCAGTCAAATTATGTCTTAAAAAAGAGATTAGAGTACTTGTTGTATTAATAAAAAAAAATGTGACCTGTTAATGTAATTATTTTATAAAATAAAGGGATTAAATTAATTCATCATCGTCTGATTCTACTACAACTGCTTCTGAGGCTGAAATAATGTTGCTCTTGATCAGTTTTGGCCTTCAATTTATATTTATCTGTGGATGAAATTGTCCTCAACACGTCGTTGGGAAGTTGAAAGTTTGCGCAGTTAATCTTTTTTTAAAGAAAGTACAGAGTTTAAAAAAGCGCTAGATTTAGCGCTAGGCGCTAGAACGCGCTATTGACCAAAAAAAAGCGCTAGATCTGGCGCGAAAGCGCTAAGTTGGCAGCACTGGAATGAGGCGAGTTGAAATTCTCTTTCAAAAAAAAAAAACGGAACTACTCCACTGAGTCCACAACCTAATAAGTCCGAAGTTTCACTTACAAATTGGTTCATAGTGGCAATTTGGTCACTAAAAAGCCGCTACAGAAAGCTTTTACTCTCAAGGTTATATTCAAGGCTTTGGCCAAAGATCAGTGCGAAATACTGCGGGGTTTGACCTTGGGTAGCGGTTATTGAGACCGTGAAAGAGCATTTGTTTTATATAAAGTAATGAAAATGTAGGACTGCTATGTACATACCTTAAAATTTTAAGAAGAAATTGTTTGTAAATAAATATGAAGTTAATTTATAACCATTACTATTTTATTTTCCTGAGTAATTTAGATAAAATTGTTTGTTCGAATTTCCGGGTTGTAAGCTTTTCACGCTTCTTGTCCTGGTTGGCTGATTTTAGAGATGACAACCCTAGTTATAATGCAGGCATCGAAATAGCTGACCGACCGATATAATCCAGTAAGTAGATAATGTCTGTCAAGGCCGGGCATGCAGGTATCTGGAGGTAACAGTAGTTTAGTTCGGTAGTATGGTAGGTACCGGTATTTTATTTCTCGTGGCAAGTCAAGGTAGGTACAGGACTTCTCTTCTATACCCGTTTTAACTTTACTATCGTAAGCTACTTAAAACATTATAAAAAAAAATAAAAAATTGGCAAAAAATACAACCGACTTCCAAATAAAAACACTACAAAGTGAAAAATAACTTCAATTTCGGCAGTCGGTGTCTCAATTTTGGAAGTCGGTTTTCTTGTTTTTGTTTCTTCGTTTTTTGACACCGACTTCGGAAATCGAAGTTATTTTTCACTTTGTAGTGTTTTTGTTTGGAAGTCGGTTGTATTTTTTGTCAAGTTTTTTTTGTCTTCTTTTTAGTTGTGGTTCTTAATGGATAATTATATAGGCCAGGTACCAATAATGCCCAAAGTGAAGCCAGAATAGATTAACCCAATAACATGAAACTTAAAAAAACCGGTGGAATAAGAGTATACCAAGGTGAACTGTTTACACCTGCGTACCCCTTTAGAGCGTAATAGTGTGATGTTATGTTATGAAATGGTGTATACAGTAAACAGAAATGTGATTGCAGCTACCCCGAGTGATTTGCCGTCATTTATTGAAGAGTTCTGATGTATATCTCCGAAGTTCTTCATCAGATCTTGATGGAAATAAATGGGACCACATGACAAGCACCAGATTTCAAATAAAAATAATCATCAAAATCAGTTCACCCAGTAACAAGTTCTAAGGTAACACACATAAAAAAAAAATAAAAAAAACAAAAAACCCGACTGTTTCAAAACCGAACTAAAAAGACGTAAACAAGGAGAAAATCATGCTGCGCAGTCGGAGGACACATATTCGCGGGCTGGCTGACCAAAAAAACTGGTGTATCCTCCGCCTGCATAGCATGATTTTCTCCCTGTTTAAATCCGCCATTTTCCTATTATCCAATTTTAATGTAGTGACACTCGCAGGGTTAAGATGCATCGATTGATGTACGAATCATCAAAAACGGCCAACGCGTTTGGTCTCTGGAACGCCATATAGGAACCAACATACATACAAAGACTGATAAACACATTACCCTCCTTCGGCAGTCGGGTAAAAATACAGTCGAATTGATGACCTCCTCCATTTTGGGAATTCGGAAAGATAACAGTCTAACTCAATAAATGCGCACTGTTGGATTCTCTCTACGCGGAGCAGAGAGTAGAAAAGCCAACACCGCAATAATTAAACTTTTTCCTCCTGTTAGTGAAAAGAAAACGGGCATTGGAGCCTTTAACTTTTCAACGCACGGCCAATTTTTACATGATATATGTATCCGTTCCGTCCCTAATAAAAAATATACTTACAATGTTAGTAATGGTAATAGTAAAGCCATACTCGTAACTGCGAACCGAACCAAACCGAGAACGTGGAAAATGTGAAGCGAAGCGGAGACGTTTCTAAAGCCAGAGTCAAATAGACAACACAGACTACTTACAAAATACTACTTTTATAGGACAGCGAACCGATAAAGCGTTTTTATTTAGTAATTTATGTATGGTATCGTTTGAATCTAGTCACATAAAAAAATCAAACCGACTTCCAGAACAAAAAACTACAAAGCAAAAAATAAATTTCTTTTCCGAAGTCGGTGTCTATTGTACCCATTATTTTCCGTTTTTCGACACCGACTTCGGAAAAGAAATATATTTTTTGCTTTGTAGTTTTTGTTCTGGAAGTCGGTTTGATTTTTTGTTAAAAAGTCTTTATTTTTCTCTTTTTAGTTTTGGTAGGTAGGTACCTCCAATTAACATGATTATCATATATGGCCAAAGTACATCTCATGGACATTCCAATAAGCCCAAACACGACTAGGATACATTGTTTTATTTCAGAGTTCCAGTGCCTAACTTCCGGCTTCATCATCAGATAAGTTCGATGGTGCCATTTTCATCAGTACCATTTATTTATAAGTATTTGCTTCAGTGTAGTCGGTTAACTATTCGAGATATCTTATGCCCGTGACATACTTAGCATTTAGGAGTTCTAGTGGCCATCTGTGGTCTTCTTCATCAGTTCCACTTCACTAAATGATACTTTCTGAGTGCAAATCATTGCATTGTTGATGAAAATACTAAAATCGCTATATGTTTGTGACATATAATCTCCTTCGTGCTACCGATATTTATCTATGATATTGACAACCAAACATCATTCGTCACTTGAAATGTTTTGTCTGTCATTCATTATTTTATTTACGACTTGATTTCTATAGTTAATAAAAGCCAAGTTATTTATTTGGTGGTTTCTTCCTAATGTGTTAATTTTATTAACTATATACAACTATGTCTGATATAAAGAAAGAACCGGAGAAAACATGTTCTTTAGCCAGGTATCTTCGACCTGATCGATTCGACGTGGAACCTAATGCACCCGCAGCAGGAGAACAGTGGGCTCATTGGCAACACACCTTTTCAAACTTCTTGATTGAATAAATACCTGCTGACGTCACGGATCCAATAAAACTAAAATTACTAGCAAACCATTTAACTTCAAACATTTACATGCACATTAAAGATTGTCAAACTTATGATGACGCTATTTCGGTTCTGAATAAAACGTATCTCAAGCCCCAGAACGAAATCTTAGCTCGATATGTCCTCGGCGCGCGAAAACAAAAACATGAAGAAACAATTACTGAATATTGTCGCGCTTTACAACTTCTAGCGCAAAATTGTAATTTCAAATCTGTCTCCGCCGATGAAAATAGAAACCAAGCAATAAGGAGCGCTTTCATCGCAGGAATCATTTCGGCGAAAATAAGAGAGCGATTACTCGAAAACTCAACACTTTCGATGGATGAAGCCTTCAATCAAGCCGTCGTCCTTGAAACAGCTGAAAAAGACTCTGCAATAATGGCCGCTGGTGTACCAAATGCTTTGAATGCTTTACCAGTGGATGTCCCACGACAAGATCAACCTCTCCACCTAATACCGACTTCAAACAATGCAGCGGTTTCGTCCTCACCTCCTCCAACAGCAAGACGCTGCTTCTTTTGCGGTGGAAAAGTGCATCAAAGGGTTAAATGCCCAGCATTCCACGCCTATTGTCAACTTTGTTCTAAGAAGGGACACTTCGCTTCAGTTTGCCGTTCTCGCAACAACTCTTCAACTAGCAATGCTATTTCTTGTCCGAGTCCCACTGTTCCCGTCGAATATGTGCAGTCACCAAGTTCTTCTCAAACGATAAGCACCGTTTACTCAGCTGCATCTCCATCCAGTTTGGTAAAAGCTACGATTTCTATCACCGTTAATCATACTCGTGCCGATGCGTTGATAGATACTGGGAGCTCCGTCAGCTTTATTGATCGCAACATAGCGCGAATGATGAACCTCAAGCAACGACCTTGTAAACAAACAATAAATCTGGCTTCGCTAAACCATACATCACATGTTGACGGACTATGTTTCGTAACGCTTGAAATTAACAAACACATAAACAAACAGCGACCTCTTCTCGTAATTAACAACTTGTGTGCAGATGTCATCATTGGACACGACATTCTTAAAGATCACGCCAAGCTAGCCTCTACAAGTGTGTGTTATGGAAGCTTCAGTGCCACCAGCATCTGTCTTTACGCACTTATCTGCCGACATCACGCCTATTGCCATTAAATCTAGACGTCATAATAAAGATGAAGAAGAATTCATCAAAGCCGAGATACCTAACAAAGCTTTTAGAAGATGGAATAATTGAACCGAGCGTATCTCCATGGCGTGCTCAGGTTCTTGTCACGGGAGGTGGAACTCATTGAAGGAGGATGGTAGTCGACTATTCAAGAACAATCAATAAATTTACGTACTTGGACGCCTACCCACTTCCAAATATTGAAACAATCGTGACGAAAGTGGCTAAGTTTAATTATTTTAGCCAAATAGATTTAAAAAGCGCATACCACCAAGTGCCTATTATAGAACGGGAAAAAATTTATACGGCGTTTGAAGCCTGTGGCAAATTATACCAATTCAAAAGAATTCCATTCGGCGTAACTAACGGAGTCGCTGCCTTTCAACGTACACTTGAACACATTATCGGGCAAGAAAATTTACAAGGAACATTTGCGTATCTTGATGATGTCACGGTTTGTGGTAAAGATAAGGAGGAACATGACAAAAACTTACGACAGTTCATGGCTGCAGCAGAGAAGTACAAACTAACACTAAACGAACAAAAATGTAATTTTGGCAAAACGTCTATTAGCCTCTTGGGCTATACTATTCAAAACAATATAATAGAGCCTGATAAAGACAGACTTGATCCATTGTTAAAACAGGTCTCAGGAAATGGCGCCACTACCTCATTAACAGACACTTTCTCCTTATCACGGATCAGAAATCCGTCAGCTATATATTCAATCAAAACCATACCAGTAAAATAAAAAACGATAAAATCGAAAGATGGAGGCTAGAACTGTCATGTTACAAATATGACATAATCTACAGACCAGGAATCGAAAATGTTGCTGCGGATGCACTATCAAGGGTGTGTGCACTCATGAGTAACTCTAAATTATACGAATTGCACGATGAACTCTCTCATCCTGGAATAACCAGAATGTATCACTGGATTAAATTAAAGAATCTTCCTTACTGCTTAGACGATATTAAACAGATGACCGCTTCTTGTCGTGTATGCGCAGAAGTCAAACCTCGCTTTACCAAATCAAAAGGGACACTAATTAAAGCTGTATCGCCGTTCAAAAGATTAAACATAGACTTCAAAGGTCATCTGCCTTCGAATACAAAAAACAAGTAGGTACATTCTGACAATTATCGACGAATTTTCAAGATATCCTTTCGCATACGCATGTCCTGATACTACTTCGGCTACTGTTATTAAGTGTCTAAGAGATCCTTTTTACGAATACAGTCAGCCTTTGTACATACACAGCGACAGAGGATCCTCTTTCATGTCGGAAGAAATACAGACCTTTCTCAAAAACTGTAATATTGCCACTTCTCGCACGACACCTTATAATCCGCAGGGGAACCGCCAGGTGGAGAGGCTTAACGGAACGCTCTGGCGGACGATACAGCTTAGTCTCAAGTCCAAGAATTTGCCAATAGAACATTGGGAGCAAGTTTTAAAGCCCGCCCTTCACTGTGTGCGTTCTCTACTATGCACCTCAATAAATGCCACTCCTCACGAGAAGTTATTCAACTTTCCTCGGAGAACACCAGTCGGAGAATCGCTACCGTCGTGGCTATATTAAAAAAATGTTCCAAAGTATTAACAGTAATATAACTGAAATGATATTAAGTAGAGAGACTGATTCAGAAAACGCCTGCCCGCTTTTGTGGTATATTTATCCTCTTTGCGAAAATGCAACGAACATACATAAGTATGATTGTATGGTAACCAGCAGCCTAATTGTGTAAGTAAATTCGGCAAAGGAAACAATCTGTTTCTTTCCCAAAAACTACTTTTGCAATACGAAAAGTCGGTTTTGGGAAAGAAACAGATTGTTTCCTTTGCCGAATTCACTTACACAATTAGGCTGCTGGTATCTTCACTGCGGTTAATTTGGATAAATTTTATCCATTTTTCCCTATCTTTACGGCCCAAACGTGGAAACCTTAAATAAACAAAATGTAACAAATTATGTCTTACATTATGTAATAATTATTTTTCATCTTTTATCTTTTTTCATTGTATAACCACAGTCAGTTCTTTTCTAAATATATGTTATTATTATTTTCAGCTTTAAAAAGAAACATCAGTTAATTTTACCTACCACTTGTTATACAAATTGTCACATCTGAATTTTTAGTCTATATGAAAATTGACAACATGGCGTCCAGCAAATATTTTGTTAAATAGTATATTATGCAACTAGTGAATAAAAGACGGATTTAAAGCGAGGGCCATAGATGAATCAAGAGCAAGTGAAGGATTCTTACGACTGAATCACGACCGTAGGGAGTGATTCATGATGATTGAATCACGAGCATAGCGAGTGATTCAAGTGTTAGAATCATGAGCGACGCGAGTGATTCATGGCCCTCGATATAAATCCGTTTTATTCAAGAGTTGCATACTATATTTTATACCATGACTTCGAGAAAAAGAAAGATTTAAGCTAAAAGCACAAGGAATATTACGAGTAATAAATAAATAAATAGTTTATTACCTTAAAAATTTACATAAAATGTGAAACCCTGACCCCTGAGCTAGGTAACAGCACCTGTGTTTCAGGGGCCAGTGACCACCTCCGTTACGTTACATAATTATAATTAATTAAATACCATTGCAATTAATATTAGAATTAAAATACAAACAAGTATTCAATAAATATCTTAGACTAAAATCAAAATCATTATTAAAATCCTAAATAACAAACTCAAAATTAAAATCGAAGAATGAGTTTGTGTATCGAGTATTTTTTGTGCAAGGAGGTTATATAGAATTGAGATGGATGTCTAATACATTGGTGTGTTCCAAATTCAAACACCAAAACAGTGATTAAAGTGCTTTTTATTCACTGTTTTCAGTGAATAAAATAAGCTTTTTAGAGGGGGAATGGTATAAATTAAATTATAAAATTATTATCTAGTTAGCCACCTATGAAAAGTTATTCCTTTGCGCTTCGCCGTATTGGTTGAATTATTAGTGCAAAATCTTAAAACACACGACCGGCATATTGAATGCGTTTGAACGATTTTTCGTTTAAAAACATAAAATGACTTAAGCGCCCAATATCTTGCAAGCAAATAAGTGAATTGCGGCTAGAAAACCGCAATTGAACAGAACACAGTAGTGATGGGTGGTGACTTCTCTAGTGCGTAGTACATTATTACCTCAATGTTTACGACTTGATTTCTATAGTTAATAAAAGCAAAGTTATTTATTTGGTGGTTTCTTCCTAATGTGTCAATTTGCCTATAATATTTGAGGAGTTCCCTCGATTTCTCTAGGATTCCATTATCAGATCCTGACCTGATGACTATGGGACCAACTAGGAAGTATACCCTTTCAAATAAAAGAAGAATTTTTGAAATCGGTCCAGGCGTCTTGGAGTAATCGGGGAACATACATAAAAATACAAAAAAGATTCCGACGAATTGAGAACCTCCTCCTTTTTTTGAAGTCGGTTAAAAAAGCGAAAAGGTATCGGCACGTTTCGGTTTGCACTTGCTTATGTATAGACCGCAGCTTTTTTTTTCTGTGTGGCGTCTTGCAACTCAGTCAAAGTGACCGACTGCTACTGTAGAGACTAAGCTATGTAGCCTCCAGCCAGGCAAGACCGCAGCTTGTCACAGCCCCTTCTTATATGATCGCATTTACCCTCGCCCTAACACGGTTCTCCTTATTCCGCAAGCAGACGGTTGAAGCAGCCATCTCAAGGTCATCTCGCTAAAGGATGTTACCCAAAACATACCATTACTAATCTAATTTATCGATAAGTCTGGCCAAGTGTGGATGTTTATAGTTCAGAACGGAGGAAGCTAGCTATTCCCCTGATATAAACCCTTACTCACGACACTCACAAGTGTTGATCTGATCTAATTTGAGACTACAAGATACTATATTTATTAATACTGCGCTTAAATAGAAGTTCAGAAACTAAGCGTCATCTACATCTGGAGTAACTCAAAGGTGACCTCAACATTGGATTATGGCTGAATAATAAGCATGATTTGGTCAGACAAAATAGTATAATGTGAGAAAATCTGAAATAAGACGGCCCGAATTAGCTCTAAGGGTCAGCTCACAGAGAGACAACCGCCGCGTTGCTTGAAGATGCTAGTCATATCGCGCTGCACAGTGAAATGCATCGAGATGCCGCAAAGCATAGCGCAGGCATAAGCATTCACAACGATGCGGTGTGAGGTATGCGGTGCCGGAAACAATCCACCTCACCACTGACGCATACTGCGATGGAAAAAAAAAACCCTAGCGGCATCTATACCGTCACCTACGAACTAATGATCTGACGTCACACAAATCCTGCATCGCGCTAGCAGAGTTTTCGGCGAGATTTGAATGTATCAGACACAAGTCCCCTCTGGTCGGAAAATCCTCCCTTATAAATGGAGGTTTCCGGGTCTTGCCACCCTGTTCCACGTACCTCCAAACTCTGTGAAATGCATGTTGACGCCGCAAAGCATAGCACAGGCCTAAGCTTTGTTCCTTAATCGAAATGCACAATGCGGTGTCGGACACATAATCTTCCTCATTGCTAACGCATACTGCGACGGAACAATAGTACATTGTTCACCGAGAGGAGAAAGTGACCGATTACCGTCGAGGGTGTCGTTTGAAGCCCGAGCCGTAGGCGAGGGCTTTAAAACACCCGAGATCGGGAATCGCACTTTCTCTCGAGTGATACATAGTGCTTTATACTACACCTACGAGGAAAATAAATTTCTACGAAAACTGAATCCTCAAACAACACACAAATTGAAAATGGCGCCAATGGCGTCTGCAATTTTCACATTTTCTTTTTTCAAATTGTTTGACACCATCCAACACACAGCTAGTGGCCAGTGTCATTTTGCGAACTTTGAGATAAAAACTCACTGTAAAAACTTTTTGGCTTTTGATATTTAGGTTACCAGCGCATAGTCTTACCCAAAATTAAAAAAGAAAAACCACGTAAGAAATGGATTTTCATTCACTTTTCTCTCCCGCTCAGATGCGTTTTCTCGCCGCATATTTGTTCGATATGCAATGACGTACTTTCTACCGTAAATTTGATAAAGGATCAAGGTACTTTCCGAGCAGATGTAGTATAAAAGACCATTACTGACTTTTTCATAAGATTATGTTTCTAGCAACGCATACCTCTGCGTTGTGTGCCAATCAAGAGACCAATGCTTTACCTTAGCACGCATTGCGACTTTTAGCCGCGCGGATTTTATTCATCTTTTTTATATGCGTACTGAATTGTAACACGCACTGCGGATAAAATACCGCGCGTCCTACCTGTTCATAGAGCTCAAAATATTCACGCGAATTCAATCCGCGTCGCGGTGCGGTGCATTCTGTGGCAAATTACGGATTTCTTGTGGTATTATTTCCGCGCGATTTTTTTACCGCAATGCGTGCAGCTTCATACAATTCCATAGGTCGCAGAATGGGCGCAAAAAAACGCATGAATAAAAACTGCAGTGCGTGCTAAGCCTTAGCGGGCTCTTAAACGTCGCGTCTATCAGCGAAGATTTGCTACGCCTCCAAGCATCTCGAAGTACAGCGCGACTCTATGGGATGTATTCGAATTCTTTCACTATGTAGGTTTAGTGTACCTTTTCTTGTAGTAAATAAAGTTCTAAGTAGCTATAGTTGTCGGCACGTAACTTGACAAGAGTCGTTAGACCAGCGTTGGACCAGTACCAAGCGGAACGCGGGGAACGTTTAGCGCCGTTCCAAACACGCGATTGGTCGGTCAGTCGACACAAGGACCGAATGACCAAACGCGTCGCGTCCACTGTCCGTTCGCTCTTTGTGGTGGTTGGTCAGTTACTAAGCTTATAGTGCGCGACCGATAGTACTTAACCAAAACCACAGATAATATAATACTAGCATACAGATGCCTCATCCCATACAAAGAAACCGTGCCGACGTAACTAGCGTTTTTCATCTGATTAATCTTGTTATTTTTGTAAGTACATCAATCGCGCTCGATCCCGTTTCACGACAATAGATGGTGTTAGCAATAACTTGCAAGTTAAAGTCTTTACTAGGTTTGTGAATATTGTTTTCTTTAAATACAGTGAAGGTTCGTTTTATATTATTTTTTTGCACGTCTTTACAGTTTTTTTTTGCACCAAAATGTGTTACAATGCAAATTTTAACAATCGAGTGGAATTCCTCAGAAATTTAAAAATGCGCCATCTATTGGCATCAATTTTAAATGATCCGTTCAAATAATCTTTGAAATGTGAATTAAGAGCCCAATATTCCATAATTTTGTACTGAGGAGAGTTGATTAAACAAGAACATACAATTTTGATGTTCAATTCCAGAAAATGTTAATTTTACACACATTCTATTGAATTGAGAGTACATGTCGCGCCATCTAGTAAGATTTATTTGAACCAAATTTTGTGTCGTAGCAATGAGACCCCGTGCCAAAAGCTTGCCAAGTAACATGCCGACAACTATATCTTAAAATGTGCTCGCAGGTCGCAAACGTCATGTCGGTCGTCGGTCTGAGCTGACCCTATGCTGTCATAGTTGTGAATGACGCTTAGTACCAGGTACGGTTAGCACCTACAGTCAGCTTTATATTGTTTATACGGCTTTACCACAGA
This sequence comes from Orthosia gothica, assembly GCA_949775005.1. Classification (NCBI taxonomy): domain Eukaryota; kingdom Metazoa; phylum Arthropoda; class Insecta; order Lepidoptera; family Noctuidae; genus Orthosia; species Orthosia gothica. Next base: position 8,454,956 of record OX459056.1, on the reverse strand, counting down.
ATGCCACAGAATAGACAGCACGTTTTCAAGTCCCCGCAAAAATCCAGCACATTCTCTTCGAATAAATTTAGGACTTTTAAGGTTGATTCACGTAATCCTAACTGGTCCTGGCTGGTGGTAAAATGCTTATGTAAATAAGTAAATAACACAACAACATAGAAAAATACTAATAATTTATTATGTATACTATTAAAAATAAGAGTAAAACTTACAATACAACAGCTCCAAATATTGGAAATGGTTCACTAGACTTATTTAATTTATACCTAAATCTATTGAGGAGGCCGCTTGCAACAATGACTCTATTGCAAGACGGGTGACTTATAACGTATTGTGAGTGGTTTGACACTGGAGTTCTGTGTGGTCGCATCACTTGTGTCCGACAATTTTTGATTTTGATTCGAATGCACTTATCACTTTTAAACTTCGTGGGTTCGAAGACGGCTTCCCGGTGTGCTCCGTTCCTTAGGCCGCTGGGGGTAGGTACCAGGCGGAATTTGGGCCGCCTCATTGCCGGCCGGACCGATGCCGTCGGTGGGTATGTGAAGTCTTCGTCTGACGTCCTCTCGGGTGATGTGTTTTCGTTTGTGATTTTGTCTGGGAAAATTAGTAAGGATTTAAATAAATTGATGGGAGAACTCCACAAATTTTTACAACAGTGTGTAAAACAGGCAAAGGAATTTTCTTGTAGTTCCATTTTTTAAAAATCATCATCATGATGTAGCAATAACTTTTTGCTGAACAAAGGTTTTATTAAATAAAAAAGGCCGTTAAGAATAGAGTCAGACAATCAAGACTACTAGAGTTTTATAATGAATAACAACATAACACAAAACCACATCTGTATTCTTCAAAAAGGTAGCAGTGTTAAATTATATGTACAACGTCAACAGTTATGTATGCCATTGTACATCATCAAATAAGAAACAAATCAAACGTGAGAGTAACAATAACAATATTTTGAAAAAAAAAAAACAAACGGTGACCGTTTGTTGTAAATCAAACGATTTTATTTGTTCAATAGCGCGTTCTAACGCGTAGCGCTATATCTAGCGCTTTTGGAAAATCATATTATGATATGCACATCTATATATATAAAAATCAATTGCTGTTCGTTAGTCTCGCTAAAACTCGAGAACGGCTGGACCGATTTGAATAATTCTTTTTTTGTTATGTTCGACAGAATACAGGGAAGGTTTAAAAGCAAAAAAAAAAATGTTTGGTTGGATAGGGTAGGTAGGTAGAGTAGTGTAGTGTAGGTAGGTAGGTAGGTAGGTAGGTAGGGTAGGGTAGGGTAGGGTAGGGTAGGGTAGGGTAGGTAGGTAGAGTAGTGTAGTGTAGGTAGGTAGGTAGGGTAGGGTAGCGTAGGGTAGGGTAGGGTAGGGTAGTGTAGGGTAGGGTAGTGTAGGGTAGTGTTGGGTAGAGTAGTGTAGGATAGGGTAGCGTAGGGTAGGGTAGGGTAGTGTAGGGTAGGGTAGGGTAGTGTAGGGTCGGGTAGGGTAGGGTAGGGTAGGTAGGGTAGATAAATGTGTGGTGTTTTTATGGCAAAACAAAGTTTGCCGGGTCAACTAGTCTAATATATTTTTTTCCACTACCTTGTTTATTATGTGTGTTGTGTTGCCTAAGAAATACGTTTCGAAATATGAACATTTAGACAAAAGATTATAAAATTTAAAAAAATAATTACATAATAACAGTTACGAAATGACTTTTGTATGGATCATTAAGTAACTGGCAGAATGATACTGAACCTGTTACCTCTCGAAAAAGCACGCGTTGATTGTGTGTATATAATCTGTGGTTTTTAGTCTGAATATTTCTAATAAATTGTTGTTGAAACTTATTTGCATTTAATTAAGTAAGCTCAACGGGTAGTGGAAAAATAACCGATCGTGTCTCGCATAAAAAAGCTTTTAAAACTCGAATTTTATGCTCAACACGAAATGTACTATATTCTGATAAGTGCGTAAACGGAAAGTATCACATTTTTTTTAAAATGCTGCTATGTTTCTTATGTTGGTATCTTAGTCTACGAGTTGGGGATTCTTCGAGTTGGCAGCACTGATTCCTCGCTAACTATTCTGTAATTAGTAGCTTCGTTTCACGTTCTATTATTCCACAGTAATTTATAACATTCCGAAAGTTATTATGAGTCAGTTTTACGAGTTGTGCAGACTATAATAAAAATGGAGGTGCAACAAAAATGGAGGTTACAAAAAAACAACTACAAACGTTTATACATCCCTAGTCTCTAATTATTGGGCGTTTTGTTTGAATTTGGCGCCAAATACAGCGCTTTTTTGTCAGCGACCATTCAGCGCTTTTTAAAAGAGTTAACAGCGCGTTTTTGCTTAGACGAGTTGGCAGCACTGGCGTATCCTTATGGTCCGACGTCGGGTCATAGTAAGTACGATAGTCCCACATGTAATAGGGGACCGTTAATTGCCATCAACCGTTGACGAAAACTAGCTAAGACATACTTGTGATAGGGAACAGCATCCTCCGTGGCAATATGGAGTCGCCGAGCATCTCGTACAGCGTGTAGTCTGTCATCACGTAGTCTTCTATGTACGTCGTCGGTTCAGATCTAAGGAGGCAGGTCGACACGTCCTGGCAACAACAAATAATATTATTAAAGTTCAGTTGTCTAACGAAGATTTATTTGAATATCTGTTATCGATTATAGTTAAGTTAGTTAAGGACTTATAGCGACATCTATGAAGCCACATACGAACTTAATGACAAAATCCTGCATCGCGCAAGCAGAGTTTTCGACGCGATTTAAACATATACAACAGTCCGACAACCAGAGATGTGCAAAATGGTTTAAGAAAAGTATTTAAATAATATTTGATTAAAAAATATTTTATTTAATCAAGCTTTTTTCTTATTCTTCTCAGCAAACCCTTTCATTTGATACCCATATCATGGCAGTGCACAAAAAATAACTAGTCCGCAATCTTGGGCCGTCCGCCATATTGGATTTAGAATGACGTCTTAGCTAACCATGCATGCTCATTCAAACTAAACGTGAATGCAAAATTTCATCTTAATCGGTGGAGGATAACTGCTTTGATTCAGTTGCAAGATTTGACCCGAACACACATACATACACTGCAAGTTAAATAAAAGCTTGTAAAAATAAGTCACATCTCCGCCGACAACAACCGTCGGGAAGTTGCCCGGATCAGGCACGACACCCGGTCGGGAGATCTTCCCTTTTCAATGGAGGTTACGGGACTTACTACCCTGTTCCGCACACCTCCATAGTCTCTTGTTGAAAGCAACAGGCAGCGGTCCGTCTTTTACCACAGACCCAACGTGAATTGAAATACAATAAACATAAATAAACTTTCTTAAGAACGCATACAAGTGGACAGATGTGCAAGGTTATTTAGTGTACAGGTTTTTACATGTGTGTATGGTCTCCCTGAGGTCGGTCTGCAGATGGTTACTGCGCGGCGCATGGATGCAGTCGTCGAGGTGCTCGAGATGGTCGGCCAGGCACTCCACTATCAATACACAGTTATTAGTCAGTCTCTCTACTCACAAGTATGGTCTCCCTGAGGTCGGTCTGCAGATGGTTACTGCGCGGCGCATGGATGCAGTCGTCGAGGTGCTCGAGATGGTCGGCCAGGCACTCCACTATCAATACACAGTTATTAGTCAGTCTCTCTACTCACAAGTATGGTCTCCCTGAGGTCGGTCTGCAGATGGTTACTGCGCGGCGCATGGATGCAGTCGTCGAGGTGCTCGAGATGGTCGGCCAGGCACTCCACTATCAATACACAGTTATTAGTCAGTCTCTCTACTCACAAGTATGGTCTCCCTGAGGTCGGTCTGCAGATGGTTACTGCGCGGCGCATGGATGCAGTCGTCGAGGTGCTCGAGATGGTCGGCCAGGCACTCCACTATCAATACACAGTTATTAGTCAGTCTCTCTACTCACAAGTATGGTCTCCCTGAGGTCGGTCTGCAGATGGTTACTGCGCGGCGCATGGATGCAGTCGTCGAGGTGCTCGAGATGGTCGGCCAGGCACTCCACTATCAATACACAGTTATTAGTCAGTCTCTCTACTCACAAGTATGGTCTCCCTGAGGTCGGTCTGCAGATGGTTACTGCGCGGCGCATGGATGCAGTCGTCGAGGTGCTCGAGATGGTCGGCCAGGCACTCCACTATCAATACACAGTTATTAGTCAGTCTCTCTACTCACAAGTATGGTCTCCCTGAGGTCGGTCTGCAGATGGTTACTGCGCGGCGCATGGATGCAGTCGTCGAGGTGCTCGAGATGGTCGGCCAGGCACTCCACTATCAATACACAGTTATTAGTCAGTCTCTCTACTCACAAGTATGGTCTCCCTGAGGTCGGTCTGCAGATGGTTACTGCGCGGCGCATGGATGCAGTCGTCGAGGTGCTCGAGATGGTCGGCCAGGCACTCCACTATCAATACACAGTTATTAGTCAGTCTCTCTACTCACAAGTATGGTCTCCCTGAGGTCGGTCTGCAGATGGTTACTGCGCGGCGCATGGATGCAGTCGTCGAGGTGCTCGAGATGGTCGGCCAGGCACTCCACTATCAATACACAGTTATTAGTCAGTCTCTCTACTCACAAGTATGGTCTCCCTGAGGTCGGTCTGCAGATGGTTACTGCGCGGCGCATGGATGCAGTCGTCGAGGTGCTCGAGATGGTCGGCCAGGCACTCCACTATCAATACACAGTTATTAGTCAGTCTCTCTACTCACAAGTATGGTCTCCCTGAGGTCGGTCTGCAGATGGTTACTGCGCGGCGCATGGATGCAGTCGTCGAGGTGCTCGAGATGGTCGGCCAGGCACTCCACTATCAATACACAGTTATAAATCAGTCTCTCTACTCACAAGTATGGTCTCCCTGAGGTCGGTCTGCAGATGGTTACTGAGCGGTGCATGGATGCAGTCGTCGAGGTGCTCGAGATGGTCGGCCAGGCACTCCACTATCAATACACAGTTATAAATCAGTCTCTCTACTCACAAGTATGGTCTCCCTGAGGTCGGTCTGCAGATGGTTACTGCGCGGTGCATGGATGCAGTCGTCGAGGTGCTCGAGATGGTCGGCCAGGCACTCCACTATCAATACACAGTTATAAATCAGTCTCTCTACTCACAAGTATGGTCTCCCTGAGGTCGGTCTGCAGATGGTTACTGCGCGGCGCATGGATGCAGTCGTCGAGGTGCTCGAGATGGTCGGCCAGGCACTCCACTATCAATACACAGTTATAAATCAGTCTCTCTACTCACAAGTATGGTCTCCCTGAGGTCGGTCTGCAGATGGTTACTGCGCGGCGCATGGATGCAGTCGTCGAGGTGCTCGAGATGGTCGGCCAGGCACTCCACTATCAATACACAGTTATAAATCAGTCTCTCTACTCACAAGTATGGTCTCCCTGAGGTCGGTCTGCAGATGGTTACTGCGCGGCGCATGGATGCAGTCGTCGAGGTGCTCGAGATGGTCGGCCAGGCACTCCACTATCAATACACAGTTATTAGTTAGTCTCTCTACTCACAAGTATGGTCTCCCTGAGGTCGGTCTGCAGATGGTTACTGCGCGGCGCATGGATGCAGTCGTCGAGGTGCTCGAGATGGTCGGCCAGGCACTCCACTATCAATACACAGTTATTAGTCAGTCTCTCTACTCACAAGTATGGTCTCCCTGAGGTCGGTCTGCAGATGGTTACTGCGCGGCGCATGGATGCAGTCGTCGAGGTGCTCGAGATGGTCGGCCAGGCACTCCACTATCAATACACAGTTATTAGTCAGTCTCTCTACTCACAAGTATGGTCTCCCTGAGGTCGGTCTGCAGATGGTTACTGCGCGGCGCATGGATGCAGTCGTCGAGGTGCTCGAGATGGTCGGCCAGGCACTCCACTATCAATACACAGTTATTAGTCAGTCTCTCTACTCACAAGTATGGTCTCCCTGAGGTCGGTCTGCAGATGGTTACTGCGCGGCGCATGGATGCAGTCGTCGAGGTGCTCGAGATGGTCGGCCAGGCACTCCACTATCAATACACAGTTATTAGTCAGTCTCTCTACTCACAAGTATGGTCTCCCTGAGGTCGGTCTGCAGATGGTTACTGCGCGGCGCATGGATGCAGTCGTCGAGGTGCTCGAGATGGTCGGCCAGGCACTCCACTATCAATACACAGTTATTAGTCAGTCTCTCTACTCACAAGTATGGTCTCCCTGAGGTCGGTCTGCAGATGGTTACTGCGCGGCGCATGGATGCAGTCGTCGAGGTGCTCGAGATGGTCGGCCAGGCACTCCACTAAGGCTCGTCTGCCGAGCGCCATGACACACTTGATCATGGGCGCGGTGAGGCGCTCCTTGGTGCCCTGCGCTAGGTAGTCGAAGAGGATGCCCTTGCCTGGAACGAAAAGAACATTATATTATTATGAGACGAATGTATTTTTGACGGGCCTTTTTTTAGTGAAGTTTAGCAACTGTTACAATTATTCGCAAAATGGAATCATTTGTGGATGTTATAGTGGATATTATAAAGTAAAATTGGTGAAGATACATATATCTCGGTACTGATTGACCAAGCAGTCCCTATATGGAGAATCGCTACCTTGCTGACTGACTAATATAACCATGGCATGATCTGTTCTAACATCGGTTACAAGAAAAATATTGAGTATTCGTTTGGTGTAATCTGTTGCCCATACATATTTTCTGAGTAACGTTTTTCTGCCTCTGCTATGAACAATACAGAGGCTACAGCGTGAGTGAGACGGTAGATAATGCGGCTGGTTGAGTCTACCGCTAGAGAGAAAGAGACAGAGAGAGACTTACCTATAGTAATAAACGAGGGCCAGGTACGTGTGATTTTTGTGAGTATTGCAACCATTTTCTCAGCAAGTGATCCGTTGCCAAGTATGTTCGATACCATCACTGGAAATAACCTTTGGAACTGAAACAAGACATTGATGATTAATAAACAACCTAACATAATCATTATTCATATTGTATTAATATTTTATTAGTGTTTGCACTCATGAGAAGTGCCATTTTCGAAAGTCTTATTATATCCAGTAGTGAATTTCAAGATTACTGTTTAAGGTTGCCCTAGTCGACGGCACGAACTATTTTTTGCGCGGGGTTCAAATGTGTGCTATCTCATCCGACAACACGTGCGAAAGAGATAGATGCTGTGATGAGCAGTAAGAAGCTAGTTCGCGTACGAATTAGCACTTTTGCAAATTTGTAGTGAAATGGATGATGATTTAGACGAAAACGAGCGCGCGAAATTTTATAAACGGAACTTTGGGAGTATGGATATCATGACAAAACGACTAAATGTATTTTTTCAAAACAAAATTATTTGCATTGTTGAACTACTAATCTATCCCTGTATGGTGGCCGTTTTGCAATTTTCCTTCTTCTGATGGTATTTATTTCCGCCCAAAGAGGCTTTAAAATTAGTGTTGAAATATGGAACTTTCAACGCTCATAACTTTCAAATATTTTATTTTTTATACAGGGCTAGATAATGATGAGACAAATTGATATCAATTTTTATTTTGAACGTAAATCGTCAAACAGTGGAGTAATCGCCAGACTACGTTTGTATGGAAGAAAAATCGACTAGTGTAACCTTAAGAGTTATTTTTGCACTATTATTGTAATTTATTTTAAGTTATAATTTTGTTTTTTGGTACTGTGTCTATCGCATAATATTGCACACTTGTTTTTTATAGTGTCTTGTGTTATAAGGTTATCTAATATATAAAAATAAGTCGGGTTTTCCTCCCTGACGCTATAACTCCAGAACGCACGCACCGATTTCCACGGTTTTGCATTCGTTGGAAAGGTCTCGGGCTCCGTGAGGTTTATAGGTAGGGTAGGGTAGGGATGGTAGTGTAGGGTAGGGTAGTGTAGGGTAGTGTAGGGTAGTGTAGGGTAGTGTAGGGTCGGGTAGGGTAGGGTAGGGTAGGTTGGGTAGTGTAGGGTAGTGTAGGGTCGGGTAGGGTAGGGTAGGGTAGGTTAGGGTAGGGTAGTGTAGAGTAGGGTAGGGTGGGGTAGGGTAGGGTAGGGTAGATAAATGTTTGGTCTTTTTATGGCAAAACAAAGTTTGCCGGGTCAGCTAGTACATTATAACAATTTGTAGATAAGACTAGTAGAGACTAATTTAAATAAATAGAAGACACCGTAAGCAGTGGTGCCACAGGAACAATAAAATGAGATAAGAAACTGACACTCATATTTATGACATTTATGTAATTCTATTGGCACAATCTGTATCCAACTACTATTACCCGTGGCACGGGGTCTCATTGCTAAGAAACAAAATTTGGTTCAAATAAATCTTACTAGATGGCGCGACATGTACACTCAATTCAATAGAATGTGTGTAAAATTAACATTTTCTGGAATTGAACATAAAAATTGTATGTTCTTGTTTAATCAACTCTCCTCAGTACAAAATTATGGAATATTGGGCTCTTAATTCATATTTCAAAGATTATTTGAACGGATCATTTAAAATGGATGCCAATAGATGGCGCATTTTTAAATTTCTGAGGCATTCCACTCGATTGTTAAAATTTGCATTGTAACACATTTTGGTGCAAAATAAACTGTAAACTCGTGCAAAAAAATACTATAAAACGAACCTTTACTGTATTTAAAGAAAACAATATTCACAAACCTAGTAAAGCCTTTAACTTGCAAGTTGTTGCTAACACCATCTATTGTCGTGAAACGGGATCGAACGCGATTGATGTACTTACAAAAATAACAAGATTAATCAGATGAAAAACGCTAGTTAAGTCGGCACGGTTTCTTTGTATGGGATGAGGCATCTGTATGCTAGTATTATATTATCTGTGCCCCTAGACTCCTTGCTGAAGAGAAAGAGAATCAGGCATCCGTATACCAAATTGCCGTACTACGCCTATCTATCTTCGTGGTTGCTTCATCTCAAGGATTTAGGAATCCTTGTAAGGCTATCGGAAAGGCTAAGTACTAATTACTATACTGTAGATGTCGGCACGTAACTTGGCAAGAGTAGTTAGATGCGCACAAGTCTTTTTTTAGGTCTCTTTGGTTACCAAGCGGGACGCGGGCAACGTTTAGCATCGTTCGGAGCGCGCGATTGGTTGGTCTGTTGACACAAGGATCGACTAACCAATCGCGTCGTGTCCACGTTCCTTTCCTTCTATATGGTGGTTGGTCAGTTCACGCACTACGCGCGAACTTACCCGCTCTACGCCAAAACCTTGCCAAGTTGCATGCCGGGGACTATACATTGCTGTGCCTGACATATTGTACTTTATTTTATTTTGATGACATAGCATACTATGTTAATAAGTGTCATAACATACTAATAAAATCTCACCTGCTGCTGTATATTGGTATCCAAGCTACAAGGATTAGAGCAGAGAGCATCTACCATATCCAAGACATTTGACTGCAGCGGTTTCTTAGCAGGTACATTGAGAGCATTGAGGTTGTCATCGTTAAGCACCAGCACAGCCAAGTTGAAGAGGTTGGGGAATATGGGACCGATGCGGGTGTTTGTGCTCAAGTCTTCTACTGCTAACTCTTTTGGTTTCTTGCGGAGGTTCAGTATGGCTGAAAAAAAAATGTTATTGGTTAATAAAGTCTTGTATTTATGGTACTACCAGCTTCTACCAGCGGCTAGCCTATCCTATCTTTTGCGCTATTCCAGACTATAATCTATCTCTGTGCCAATTTCATCCAGATCCGTTCAACCGTTCTGGGGCGTGATTGAGTAACAATCATACATCCACCCAAACATTCGCATTTATAATATTAGTAAGATTGTTGGATTTATACGTCTTTATTATTGTATACTTTATTGTACACCACAAAAACAAAGGAAAAACATTTACAACACATAAAATTTCAAAATTTAAAAAACCCCGATACATTTATCTTGGCAAAAACACTGCGATTCAAACAGTAAAACGCCCATAACTTTTGAACGGCTGAACCGATTTTATTCAAACATAGTTAAGAACACTCTCGGCAAAATTACCTTTCAGACAAAAAAAAACTAAATCAAAATCGGTTCATCCGTTTAGGAGCTATGATGCCACAGACAGACACAGATACGGATAAACAGCAACACACGTGAAACTTATAACACCCCTCTTTTTCCGGCGGGGGTTAAAAACAAGTGTACAATGGGCGGTCTTATCGCACAGGGCAATCGAATCATTTTCCTGGCATGACTGCATACAGTTGCAGCAACAATTTTTTGGGTTTTTCAACAGTTGCAGCAACGGCTTCCTCGGTTGGGCAGATTTATTGGGTTTTTCCTTTAGGAATTTCTCCAGTAGCCATCTGGAGTCTTATGCCAGGTTCATAGCAATATGTCCATCCCATTTTACATGGGAATTAAATACTAGGTTAATTTTCAATGACCAACCAATAAGAAGCCGTTCAGTACATTTTTGCCTGCATTAACTCTGCAAAATGTACTGAATAGCTGTTTTAATTTTATTTTTTGAGAGTTGATTTTTGCATAAACCGCTTTGATTAATTCCAGGGAAAAATTTGGCTGGTTATTGAAAATTAACCTGGTTTAACTGACAAAACTACTACTATTGAAAAATTAACTGCATGCATGCATGCAATGTAAGATACAACACATTTTCTTAACACAAACTGGGTAAAGCATAAACATTTTTTTATTACAAACACATACAATTACAAAACCAGATACAAACATACCTCTAGCAACTTTGGTATAATAATTCTGTAGGTTAACGCTGATATTACTGGCATTGTTGAGACTCTTGTCGTCTGTGATCCATTCAACTGAGACGGTGGCTGTTGTGCCATACACATAGCTCTGAGGAGTCAGCGCAAACTCTTGTACATTCAGCAAGTTGTCCTGCAATGGAGAAGAAACTTTGTACAGCAAACTTTTTGAACATTTCTAATGTCAGATTTCTAGGATTAGGGACGATTCCTGGGTAAAAAAAAAACTATTTAGTAAGTTACCAAAAAGTATTGGACACATATTTTTTGCTTTATCAAATCAATAAAAATTGACAAAGATAAAGCGCATCAAAGTTCAGAAATGTGCCTTATGACGTCACTTTTGAGTAGAAGTGAACTAAAAGGTGACGTCACGCGAAATTTCAAAGCATTGTTCCGTCGTAATTTTTTGTACGTTATGCATGTGCAAAAATTTTAATTAATGCAAAAAACAAAACATTTTTAGTCTTCATTCCTATTTTCGTTGTTTGATTGCAAATCCTGCTCTACATCCTGATGTAGACATATTTCACTCGAATGGGCGTTTATTTTTAAGGGGATGTAAAGAATGTTTGAGCACCTGAATAAATTGATTGGTATTATAAATTATAATGGTTGTTTTTGTTGCATTGTTTATTTTTAATGTTGATATGTTTTAATTGTTATGAATTAAATTTTCTATGCAATAATAATTATATTTGTTGACTCTCTGCATGTGTTAGGTTAAACCACTAGTGCAGATAGTAATTGTAATTCATAAATAAATGATCTTGGTAAATTAATAAGATATTCACAAGCATTGATGGTCTCATTGGTCCAGTACTCATCACGTCATACACGTCCGTAGTTCAAAAAGGTTTAATACTTTGTAAGATGAGTGTAGACAAACAATATAAATGTTTAATTATTCAATTAGGTACATAGATGGAACTTTGTTGTTGTGTACGGTCAGCTTTGCATATTATCCTAATATTCTTTAGCAATAGCACAGAACTCTACAAAATGTAATATTTTGTAGAGTTCTGTGCTATTGCTATAATACTCACCATAGGAACACAAAGCTTTTCTTCACCAACTGTAGCGTACTGTGTGATGCAGGATCCTACCACGGGGCTTGTGTCACTCAACGTGAACAGTGTGTTGACATCCCAGCTGTCCAAAGTTGATTTCTTCATCATCTCACTGTGCAGGGCTATGGTCTGGAATGATAGTAGCTGTCATGAAACACCATCTGAACTACAAAGGATTATAGCGGAAAAAATGCAGGTAATGTAATATATGGTTTTCAGCTGTCTACTTAAGCTTAAGGAATGCCAGGTCTGATGTATATAACTAAATTTAAAACTTGTGACCGATGTAGAGAGTGCAAGGGCGGGCATACCCAGCATTTATTTAGGGTTGGGACATTAGGTATGGAAGATCAATACGGTGATTTGGGGGCCCAACTAAAGCTATTTATCAAATGAAAAGCAAGTGAAGAGAGCTTGAAAGCCTACATTCTCATCTCGAGAATTTGAGGTTTTGGGTTATGTTTTGACTTTCATGGTGCTTATACAGAATAAAGCTGATACAGGAACGAGCAAAACAAGTTCTAAAAATTATTCACCCGTCCCCGATGAATAATTTCACCTCTCTCGGATGAATAATTTCTTTTGAAAATAGCTTTGCAGCCCCCGCGTGGCGTCTATATTAAAAATATGTTTGTTAACGAGGTTATGGCCCGTAATTGTTCCTATGATTACTCTTAAATTATTTCTACATAGGCTGAGATATTTTTTGTTTAATTGCAGGTATACATCCGGTATAGCCAATTTTGACTGTCTACAGACTGTTTCCCATGACTATCTGTTTTAATGAAGTTCAGTCGATCTTTGGCGAATCCACGCACGAAATAGTGAGAAAGAAAGGGGCAGAAATGAGTATGGCCTAGCACTATCATATTGGAGCTTCTCTTCGCAAGTTCTTCTGTGGCATCATTGCCTAAGCATCCACTGGAGGGTAATACGATTTGACTTAGATATATGGTTGTGGAGGTCAGATACGCAGTAGCTCTATGTGAAATACTGGTACTCAGTTTCATCAAGTTAGTCTGAAAACCGACCCTAACATCATTGGGAAAAGGCTAGGCAAGTAGATTTTTCAACACAGCTACCAATGTCTGACTCCTAGTGAGTGGATAGGTTGTTCTAGACAGCATTTTAAATTAACACCCTTCCTTAAAGCTGAATGCATTGGATGGGTGCATCATAATTGCTGCCGTGACGTTTAGGACAAATTTTATATAATTTACTATCAGCATTGTTTTCATGTATTTATTTAAAAAAATATTTTTCTCAAAAAGATATTTTTTTTTTTTAATATTTTGTTTTGTGTAGAACATTAGAAGGATAGGCAGTACTCAGGAGGGATCAATGCAAACTAGAAATATTGATATGGCTGAATAATCATGCTATTCAGAAAAGTTACTACCGTGGTTTGAGCAACTTCATGGACCCCAATGTGTAACATTAAAAGTTTGTAAAGTTGTATCAAAAATCTCAAATTATTTTTGGTTAGATGTCTGTGTGAAATTGTCTTTGCCATTAAATTGTTTATTACCTATATACTTTATTGTACACCACTTAAATAATTACAGGACTAAACATTTAAAAAGTACAAAATTATCCAATTTTCTTAATTGTTACAAAATAAATAGATTCTAATTCTAAATCTAGAATCACAATGAAAACTTAATTTGTTTGCTTGTGCTATAACTATAGCTCATTTTTCATGTTATCCAAGTCAAGAATCTAGATTTAAATTTTATAAATTTTGTAATAAACATTTTCTTCCTTTAGATCTTTGCTGCAGTCGGGTAAAAAGGGCCCCCAAGAAATTTCAAATCGGGGCTCCTATATAACTTGTTACGGCACTGATGCTGGTATTGAGGTACTTACACTAATGGCCTGCCGGAGTTTATAGCTAACATCCTCAGCTAGTGTGGTGATGGCCTCGGAGTTGGCCTCATGCCCTGCCTGCTCAGCCATGCAGGCCACGGACTCAGGGCTGATGCCGGCGAACTTGCCTTGCGCTGAGCTGCCATCCTAAAACCAAAATAATGTTTTAAATTAAAACACTGAATAAGGTGACTAAAGGCTTTGGAACTATTTAGAAAAAAAAACTCATTTACTAAAATAAAAAAAATTAATGGGCTGAGTGCTCACAGATAGCTCAAAGTGATTAAAAAAAAACACGCGCCAAATACAGAGCTACAAGTAGCTATTATGAAAACCTCATCTATACTAATGTTTTACCTTTTCATTGAGCGGAGGAGTGTCGCACTGACTGGAGCCCCCTGATTCTGAGGCTACGGACTTGTTTCTATCACGTTCTCTGCTGCTATTCGCCTTTTTCGAGTGGCTTTTATTACTCGAAAGTGAATTAGACATTTTCATTTGTACCGATCACATAAAAATACTCACAACATGATAAATACTGTTTAAGATTTATTTATTATTTCGTATAAACTGTGCCTGTTATAAAACAGTCACGTAAACAATTCATCAAACAAATTAACACGAAATGCGAAGCGCGATGTTTATTTTCCCGAAACTGACAGTTGGTGGTTGACACTAATGACATTATTGACAGCAGGACACATTGACTTTCTGGTCAATAAACATAGAGATGGAGATGATGAGGATGATGGAGACTCTTCTGTGATAGATAGTCGAAACTGAATAGTCATCATCAAAATATTTTATACGAAGTAGGATTGTGTTTATGAGGGAAGTCATTCTTGCTTCACTGCTCACTTCCCTTAGTACATTACCAAGCTTAGGACTGGCTGGATTCCACGTCCTGCTAGTAAGGTGCATACGCGCACCACCTTTGCTACAAGTACCTAGGTTTCATTCTATCCTGACTGCCCGCAACAAATCATCATTTAAGTGCAATTGCCGCATTTTCATCGCGGTCATTAGTCCCATGACGCACGTATGCTTGCGCTGTCTTCACACATGGAAAGACCCACTACCTCCATATGATGCAGACCACATCACGGGAGCCCCCTTCAATGTTTGCAATGAGACTAATGAGAGTCTACATGTAGAATTCTCCTTAAAATGCCCACCATTTAGCAGTTCATGAAACACTTTACCAAGCGTTTCTTTGACACTGCTGTCAAACACCGATAGCGATTAGGGGGTTGCCCTTATCTCTATATAAGCGATATGATATCGATACGAACCCTACCGCATCTCCACGATTCGCCAAACAGCAAACCTTGCAAACGCCGACCGCCGCCGTCCTGCATCCTGCCGTTACGTTCCTGTCAATGGCCGCCCCAACACTTGTTTGGGCCAGCTCACGCAGCTGAACTTTAAATTTGTCTCTAAATAATAAACATTACCCTCCTTTGGCAGTCGGGTAAAAATCAGATCCAGCCGTCCCTTGCCGTCCCACCAGCGATGCCCATGGCGCAGTAGCTAAGTTTACAAGTTTTTGTTGCCCTGGTGGGAGGCTTTAGTTTATCTAGATCGTCGCAGGAAAGTCCAGTAAAGCAGTGAAATAGACAACCTCACAGGTTGAACTGCGAGAGGACATTCATAAAAATCTTTACAGAGTGCCCAATTTTCTCGATCGCTACATACTAACAGTGATAGGTATGCTTTGTTATATACATACTGTCCCCTAATTGCTACTTCATGATAGGCGGGCGCGTTCTTAGCGACACTATCAGATCTTCGCTAGGTGCCCTAGTTTTTGAGATATAAATGTGGCCAAGTCCGGGGAGAGTCTCTCGATCGGCCACCTATAAACCCTTCTAACTTTTGAGTGACCGACTAATTCTGTTATTTGGCGACAAAATCTGAGAGAAAACAGATCTTCGCTAGGTGCCCATCATTCATCATCATCATTCATCATTTCAGCCGAAAGACGTCCACTGCTGGACATAGGCCTCCCCCAGGCGTCGCCACATTGACTGATCCTGTGCGTCTCGCATCCAGCACTTTCCCGCAACCTTAACCACACACATACACAAAAAAAATTAATAAAGATTCAACTTTTTTGTGTATGTGTGTGTGTTTTTGGGAAAGAAACAGATTGTTTCCGTTGCCGAATTTACTTACACAATTAGGCTGCAGGTGAACGGTCCACCTAGTACCTAGTGGGAGGCCTTCCAACGTATCGTCTTCCGGTTCGCGGTCGCCATTCCAGACTTTTCGGCGCCATCGGCCATCCGTTCTGCGAGCTATGTACCCTGCCCACTGCCATTAAGTTATGTTTGGCAATTCATCGGGCTATGTCGGTAACTTTGGTTCTCTTGCGGATATCATCATTTCTGACGTGATCACGCAAGGAAATTCTGACCATAGCCCTCTCCATTGCCCTTTGGATGACTTTAAGCTTTCTGATAAGGCCCATTGTGAGCGACGTCTCGGTTCCATAGGTGATCACTGGCAACACACACTCCTCATAGACTTTTGTCTTGAAACACTGCGGTAAATTGGACGAGAAGATACCACGCAACTTTCCGAACGCCGCCCAGCCGAGTCGGATTCGACGGTTGACCTCTTTCTCGAAGTTGGACCTACCCAATTGGACCGTTTGTCCCAGGTAGACATAATCATCTACAACTTCCAGTGTAGAGTCTCCGATCTTGATATGAGTGGGTGTTACATGGGCATTCACCATGACCTTGGTTTTTTCCATGTTCATTTTAAGACCCACTCTTTTGGAAGCTCTACTGAGATCATCGAGCATTTTACTGAGGCTCTCTATGGTCTCAGCCATGACCAGTATGTCGTCGGCAAACCAAAGGTTAGTGATGTACTCGCCATTTCCGTTGATGCCAAGCCCCCTCCAGTCCAGAACCTTGAAGACGTCCTCCAGCGCAGCAGTGAACAGTTTCGGAGAAATGACGTATCCCTGTCACACATCGCGCTGGAGGAAGATTGGTTTCGAGGTCTGATCCTGAAGACGGACTGACATGGTGGCGTTTTTTTTACAAACACTTCAAAATCTCAATGTAGGTACCGGTAGTCGATCTGGCACCGTTGGAGAGACTGCAGTACAGCCCAAGTCTCGATCGAATCGAAGGCTTTCTTGTAGTCCACAAACGCTAAACAGAGAGGCAGGTTATACTCTTCGGTCTTCTGTATAACCTGCCGCAGCGTATGTATGTGGTCTACGGTACTAAAGCCTTTTCGGAATCCGGCTTGTTCGGGAGGCTGGAAATCGTCAAACCTGCGCGCGAGACGATTCGTGATGAGTGATGCTATATATGAGAGAGAGTGGGCCTATAGTTCTTTAGCTGGGCATTGTCGCCCTTTTTGAAGAAGAGTACCACCACACCCCTGCACCATGCCTATGCAGTTTTGCCCTCGAGTATGACGGAATCAAACAACATCTGAAGGGCCTTAAGGAGGTTTTCCACCCGCCTTCAGGAGTTCAGCCGTGATTCCGTCATCACCCGGCGCCTTGTTGTTTTTAAGCTGTTTCAGAGCCATCCTAATCTCGTACAGGCTGACGTCCGGGATATCTTTGGTGTAGTGTCGGGTCAACCTAGCTCAAGGGTCATTCGCTAAACTCGCAACGGGCTTGCTGATCGATGTGTACAACTGTCCATAGAATGTATCGATTTCCCTCAGAAGCTCCGGTTTAGCGGATACGATCCTGCCATATCGGTCTTCAGTTTCGTGAGCTGGCTCTGCCCAATAGCCAGAGCCCTTGAAAAAACCTTGGAGCCTTTATTTCGCTCAATCGCGTCTTTAATACGCTCGGTATTAAAGCGGTGGCGCTAGGTGCCCTAGTTGTTGAGATATAAATTTGGCCAAGCTGGGGAGAGTCTCTCCAGATCGGCCACCTATAAACCCTTCTAACTTTTGAACCAGTGACCGACTAATTCTGATATTTGGCGACTAATTAGCGAAATTAAAATCCCTGATGGTGGCCAAGCCAGAAGGAGCCACACCACGATGCAGCATCCGAAATTCTACAAGCTGTAGTGACGAGCTTTGAATGCCTGTGTGCTCACGAAACGGGCTTCGCTGCAATATCGCAATCTTAGAGACTATAATTCATGGCAGCAATATTATTATTGCTATGTATGTAAGCCTTAGTTGGCATGTGTATTAGTCCAATAGTAATTAAGATTGTTCCGTTGATGTGTAATGTATGTACAGGTCCCGTCACGTAAAAAGAACGCTGAGCGACAGTGGAGGGGATGCGTCTGCGCATGAGTACAGTCGCGTTCTAAAGTACTAGGCTATTGTTTTATAATATAAAAGAAATTGTTTTATTGTAGAATCATAATAGGTACTTACTAGCTACTTAGTACTTTGGAAGAGGCTGGATTTAAATTAGTTAATGTATACTTGAGTTTTATTTTTTATTTCGATCTTATTATTATAAATTTAGAAATATCATAACGTGCAAAGAAAGTTGTGTGTGTGACTGTATTTTGGGAGCGAACGAAGCGTGATCTCAACGCGGGAAACATGTGCCAACTGACGAGCCAATAGCGTGCGCGCACAGAAACACTGGCGGAGCATTCCCCCGTCCCCTTCATACCGCCAGTTAGATCTATAAATCGCTCAGTGCGCAGATCAAGGCCAGCGTTCTTTTTACGTGGCGGGACCTGTAATGTGCCTTTATTTATAGCCATCTATCATCATCCCACTGCAAAAATATTACACTCGTTTTTGATTAAACTTAATGTTCATGAATGATACTTGATAGTAGAAGAAGAGATTGCTGCAGGGTTGGCGGATAGGATTATGTATATTAATTTAAATAAATGCTGCATTAATCAGTCACTATTATGTTCAACTGTTATGCTTTGATATCTCTTGTTTTTTGGGTATCATTTACACAGATACCCTAAGGACTATGATTCCAAGCAGTTTTTTTTTTTTAAATGCCAGTTTAAAAATTTCTACTTACGTTGTCTATGTTTCAGAATGTGTTTTTTTGCCTGACTGCTACACATCTCAAAAGCAGAGTAATTTTTAATCTGTTTGATATGAAAGTGGTAAAAGGGTTTAGGAAATAATAAAAAAAACTTATTTTCATTTCATTTTTGTTTATATTCTCATAAAGTAAAAAGAGCATGGACATATTGGGTAGGTAACGTCTTATCAATATTAAACGACGTAATGATCCAAAATAAATTAGCAATGTATTTTGCTGAAGGCACACAATTTCAGGTTTTGTGAGTCAACACCACAACAACCCTTTTATTATAATATAATTAAGTTCTCTCATATCTATTTATATACAAAAAACGATTTAATATCTCTCGACAAACTATCATGTTCGTCAATATATTACAATATTTTTATCCTCGTAATCTTCCTGTACAAAGAATTATTGCAATTTTTAGATACAAACTAAATTTAAATAAATGAACATCGCGATAAAATTATTACCAATCATTACGTACTTCCTTAAAACTAACTTTTACAAATATTGGCATAAAATAAAATAAAAAATATCTATGTTCACATGAGGCACATTAAGATTATCTTTAATTATGTCAACGATACATATCATTAAGTTCATTTTATTTAAAAATTAAAATAAAATAAATCTTGACATAAAAATATTACATATACTTGAATGTACCATCTCTTACATTATAAAAAATATTTCAAAACATGGCAAGTTAACATTACAATAGAGCGAACGAGTGTTTTGAGAGGGAAGTGTACTAAAAACCACAGATAAAATAATACTAGCATAGTACTAACACTACTCCATATCTTACAAAAGTTTAAGGCTTAGCATGCACTGCGATTTTTATTCGCGCGAATTTTTCCCGCCCATTCTGCGACCTATGGAATTGTATGAACCTGCACGCATTGCGGAAAAAAAACCGCGCGGAAATAATATAGCAAGAAATCAGTGTTTTTCCAGAGAATATTTTTAACTCTATGAACAGGTAGGAGACAGAAACCGCGCGGAATTTTATCCGCAGTGCGTGTTAGTTAAATTCAGTACGCGGACAAAAATCGCAATGCGTCCTAAGCCTAAGAACCAAAATATGTAGCTTTCCTATACAAGACGTACACTTCCTGAATATCATAAGGACACGGATTATATGGTAAATGGAGTGATATGGTAAGTTCTTCATCTTCATTCACTCAAACACCAATTTATTGCCTAGACAGATTTTCCATCATAAATCGCATGTATCCAAATTCCTAATAGAATCTCACAATTTAAAATCTAGTGACAAATATTCGTATTAATACTCCATTCACTCATTGCTCCGTGTAAGAAGGTAGGAAGGAAAATCCCTATATTCTATGTCTCTTTACTCGACTCAACTTGTTTAAAAGAAAATTGACAGTGAAATGTATGTTGAAAGAAAAAAAACCGGCCAAGTGCGAGTCGGACTCGCGCACGAAGGGTTCCGTACCACTATCGCAAAAAACGGCAAAAAAAAAAACACGTTTTTTGTACGGGAGCCCCACTTAAATATTTATTTTATTCTGTTTTTAGCATTTGTTGTTATAGCGGCAACAGAAATACATCACCTGTGATAATTTCAAATGTCTAGCTATCAAGGTTCATGAGATACAACCTGGTGACAGACAGACGGACCGCGGAGTCTTAGTAATAGGGTCCCGTTTTTACCCTTTGGGTAAGGAACCCTAATAAACAAAAGATGAATTGTGTAACTATTTCGTTGTACAATGTGAAAAGAAAAGTGTAACAGAAGTGTTCTCAATCTAGGATTTTTTCGGTTGTAAAGGAAGCGGAGCCGAGTGGAGTACAGGAACTTTCCTTCGATAGAACTTAGAATATAGTTTGAAGTGTCATGTTAAGTGACGTCGCTTGCCAAGTTTGACGAGTAATCTGTTTTGTGAGGGCGAGTAGAGAAACGTTTAAACAATAAGAGACCCAAACCCGTTGAAATAAACGTTTGTCGTGAGGTCAGTCGGAGTCGCTGCCGGATTCGGACAGGCAGAGATCATCGTTGAGCACATCGGCGGGCAACGCCGCCGCCGGGTTGGGAGCTGCCGCAATACCTGGAAAAGAAATAAAACATTGAAGAAAGAAGAACGAGAAACAATTATTGCGAATATTGTACTATCTCAATATTGTAGGGAAGGGCCATTAAACAAAAAAAAAACTGAAACAACTATGGTTCTAAAGTCTGTTTTTTTTTATCTCAGAGACAAAATTGACATGTAACTGTCAAATTACTTCTTTTAGAGCCTAATAGCCTCCTAAGGTATGATATTATATATCATCTCGTGTAGTCTCAAAAACCGGCCAAGTGCGAGTCGGACTCGTCGTACCGTTATAGCAAAAAACGGCAAAAAAAAACACGTTTGTTATATGGGAGCCCGCCCACTTAAATATTTATTTTATTCTGTCTTTGTTGTTAAAGCGGCAACAGAAATACATCATCTGTGAAAATTTCAACTGTCTAGCTATCACGGTTCATGAGATACAGCCTGGTGACAGACAGACAGACAGACAGACGGACCGCGCAAAGGGTCCCGTTTTTACCCTTTGTTTACGGAACCCTTATAAGTGTAATAGGTCTAAAAGGAGTTATATAGGATATACCAGGAGCCCCACTATACCCTAAAAGAAGTAATTTGATATTTGCATGTGTCAATTTTGTCTCTGAGATAAAAAAACAGACTTTAGCACTTAATACTGTGGCCCCATCACAGACATAAATCTAACTAGATGACGCGAATGTATGTTCTTCGCGTGCCAAAAAACGGACTACAGTTAAGACAAATCTGATCGTAATCTGAGCTTTTCATTTAGCATTATCGGCACTGGAAATCCACCGAAATCTAGAAAATTGTCTGTTTATGCCATATTGAGCTGTAAAGAATGTATAGAAAAAGTTGACCCAGGCATTGGCAATGTTTTCTTTCATTGGTAAATAAATTTGTTTTAAATTGTTTGTGAAAAAGTAGCATGCTTGGTTTTTTTACAAATGGAGGGAGTTGCGTTATCTAGTTAGATTTATGTCTGTGACTGTGGCCTTATCATTGAATTTGGCGAGGAAGTTATTTTATTCAAAACTGTGTGCTACAACTAATAAAATACAATAGGCAACAAATTAAAATTATAAAAAAAAACCCTGGCACATTTATCTTGCGAAAATACCCCGATTCAAACAGTAAAACGCAGATAACTTTTGAACGGGTGAACCAATTTTATTCAAACATAGCTTAGAACACTCTTGGACCAGGGTAGAAGCCTTTAAAATTAATAAAAAGTGAAAAAAAAATTTGGTTGAAACCCATTGGGAAAGAAGAAGAATATTATAAAAATGAAAGGAAACATAATTTACGGGCGATCTGAGGTCGGGAAGGGGAAGGGGGTGAGTTTTTAAGGGTGAAACAGGTTTATCTCCATTTCCAGCAAAACTACAAGTCCTATGGAAAAAAGTTAAATGGCAAAGTTGTAGATAATAAAAAGATCTACTACTTTTGAATTTACACTTTTTCACATAACTTCAAAATGCATGTGAAAAATTCAAATTTTTCCTTTTTAATTTTTATCTTTTACAATTTTTTATTGTTTTTCATATAGTTTGGTAAAAACTTACCTTTTTATGTCCCAAACACAATGCAATTTTTTTTTATTTAAAATATTTATTTTTTCACCTTATTTTGACTTAATATCGAAAAAACTACCCTAATTTTCAATCGAAAATTCTCATTAATATTGTAAATTTTCTCAGAAAATGCAAAAAATAAAGTTAATATTTATTAAGACATCTACAATATTTTGAGTAAATTGTAGAATCTTCTTTAAATTATATGCGTAGATGCCTATTTATTGCTATTTTAAGATAACTGATGAGTGACCTACGGAAAATTTTAGCCCATCAAAAGGTATTTTATAGAGAAGTAGGGAAGGGACTAGGAGGGTCTGGGCCTTATTACCTGTTATTTCGTTTTTAAATTAAATGATATGTATCATAGTAATGTATATTTTTTATACACCATCAAAAAGTAGAGATTTCAACGAACAAAGAACCCACCGACTTTTTTAAAAAAACAGATATTTTGACAGGAGAATTTTCGATTGAAAATTAGGGTAGTTTTTTCGATATTAAGTCAAAATAAGGAGAAAAAATAATATTTTAAATAAAAAAAATAAGAGTGTGTTTGAGACATGAAAAGGTAAGTTTAAATTAAAAGTTGTAAAGATAAAAATTTAAAAGCAAAAACTCGGTTATTTGAATTTTCCACATACATTTTGAGGTTATGTGAAAAAAGTGTCAATACAAAAGTTGTAGATCTTTTTATTATCTACAACTTTGGCATTTCACTATTTTCCATAGGACTTGTAGTTTTGCCGGAAATCGAGATAAACCGTTTTCACCCTTAAAAACTCGCCCCCTTCCCCTACCCGACCTCAGATCGCCCGTAAATTATTTTTCCTTTAATTTTTGGTATATTCTCTTTCTTTTCCAATGGGTTTCATCCTACTATACTTTTTTTTCTTTTCAAAAATTATCGACCCTGGTCTATCTCGACAAAATCACTTTTCAAACAAAAAAAAACTAAATCAAAATCGGTTCATCCGTTTAGGCGCTATGACGCCACAGACAGTTACACAGCTACACACGTGAAACTCATAACACTCCTCTTTTTCTGGCGGGGTTAAAAATGAACCAGAATACTTTTAAGAACTTACCATTGGGAATAGCGTGGTGGTGTGCGCCAGAATCATTGTCATCACTATCACTGCCGCTGTCCGAATCGCTGCCGCTTTCACTGGACGAACTCGAGGAGCTGTCGGCTTGTGGTGGCGGATGGTGCGGTACGGGCGGTTGATAGGCGTTGATGTTATGGTGCGGCCTCTCCACGGGCGGCGCGGGCGCAGGCGCGGGCAGGGGCGCGGGCGCGGGGGCAGGGGCAGGGGCAGGGGCGGGCCTCTCGTACCGCGACGCGTAGCCGTTGTGGTGCGCGTGCGGGTTGTGGGGCGGGGGCGCGTGCGCGGGGGGCGCGGGGGCGGGGGCGGGCGCGGGGCCGCCCAGTGCGTCGTCCAGCCCGATCATGGGGAGTGACGCCAGAGTACTGTTGCCGCCGCCTGACCAACTGTAGAGAAACAAAATATTAATACTTTGTTACACATAACATCATGCCTGTATTCTCTGAACGTCTTATTAATAAACGTAGAATAAGGTAACATTAACTTTACTCCAAGTATTAGGTTGGTACTAACAAATTTCCGTATTAATAAACACGGAATATGGAGGCATTATACTAAACTGACTAGTCTCGGACTAAAAGTTACACCATGGTGCTAGCTAGTTTAAGGTCGGATTAAGAGTAGCGTATCGCTGGCGACTACAATATCATTATTATGTTTGATTGAGATTTTGACAGTTGTGATTTGAAGATGCAAACTTTTAGTTAAAAATAAATACATTCTATTTATATTTATTTATTTATATATTATATACTTTATTGTACACCACTTAAATAATTACAGGACTAAACATTTATAACGATAAGTGTACAATGGGCGGTCTTATCGCACAGGGCAATCTCTTACAGACAATCTTATCTACAATTATTGCATATTTCTGAGCGGTTTAAATTTAAATTGTTGAGATAATTTTAAAATTGCCTCCTTCACTTTCAAAACTGTAAGACAGATACTTTTTTTCATCAACTTGCTTGGTTTTATTCACTTGTTCATTCTTTCTACTTTTAAATTCAACTGGGTTGCCATAGCTAACGCGTAAATTCAAGAATAAGTAATGAACAGTAAGTCCTAGGTTACTCCATGTTTCTTAATAACATTGCTAAACATAAGTTAATCCTTTGTTACTCTGGGATTAGCTAGTCCAAGACTAACTTCGGAGTAAGCTGGTAATAAGCCATTTTTATTAATAAGACTGTGAAGGTTTAGGCAGAGGTTTACCTACTAGAGTCTGGCAAACGAAAGTAGAAACCTAATTTAATACTTTAGAATTAATAATTCTAAAGTATCAAGTTAGGTTATTCCAAGTATTTCATACTAGTTTTGGGGTTGCAATGCCGAGATTTTTTAAATTTGCCGCGCTTTTTCAGTCTCTACTTTCGTTTGCCAGACTCTATACACTCAGTCTCGTTAAAAAACATAGAGGACTGCTCGCGTGGGGCCTCAATGGGACCTCAAATTGTAACCTATACTAATATTAGAAAAAGGAAAGATTTGTATTTTTGTTTGTATCGAATTTAAAAAACCGTCCAAGTGCGATTCGGACTCGCGCACGAAGGGTACCATACCATTATCGCAAAAAAAACACGTTTGGTTGTATGGGAGCCACAGTTAAATATTTATTTTATGCTGTTTTTAGTATTTGTTGTTATAGCGGCAACAGAAATACATTGTCTGTGAAAATTTCAACTGTCTAGCTATCACGGTTCATGAGATACAGCCTGGTGATAGACAGACGGACCGCGGAGTCTTAGTAATAGGGTCCCGTTTTTACCCTTTGGGTACAGAACCCTAGAAAAACGAAAACTTTATGTACATAACGCCATCCATAATGAAAGCGTTTTCTTGTCTTTGGATCTAAGTGAAAAACAAAATCTATCACAGTCTTGGCTACAAGAATTTTGGGAAGTTGTAGAGGAAACTACTCTCCGAAACTACTGGACCGATTTAAAAAATTCTTTCACCTATGGAAAGCTACATTATTCCCGAGTAACATAGGCTATAATTTTGACGGGAGGCGAAGCCGCGGGGGTCAGCTAGTAATCAATAAAACCACAAAATTCATTCGAAATCAAACTTTTGTTGACTGCTGCCATTGGTTTACAAAATGAACTGTATGTTACAATCTAAATGAGAATAAGGTACGTGAACGGTGCACCAAAAACTGTATAAAACCCGGCCAAGTGCGAGTCGGACTCGCACACAAAGGGTTCCGTACCATTACCGCAAAAAAAGGGGCAAAAATCAAGTTTGTTGTATGGGAGCCCCACTTAAATATTTATTTTATTCTGTTTTTAGTATTTGTTGTTATAGCGGCAACAGAATGTATCATCTGTGAAAATTTCAACTGTCTAGCTATCACGGTTCATGAGATACAGCCTGGTGACAGACAGACGGACCGCAAAGTCTCAGTAATAGGGTCCCGTTTTTACCCTTTGGGTATGGAACCCTAGAAAAACGAAAACTTTATGTACATAACGCCATCCATAATGAAAGCGTTTTCTTGTCTTTGGATCTAAGTGAAAAACAAAATCTATCACAGTCTTGGCTACAAGAATTTTGGGAAGTTGTAGAGGAATGAAAATTACATCAATTTACTGGAGGCGTTTCCCATCGGTATTTGTGTTTTTACAATGGTCTTGTTGCTCCCTTGGCACAGCTCGCTAGTAGAGCATCACGTCAAAATAAAACCGTCGAATTCTATACCACAACTTATAGCTCACCCGTCGTTTAGAAAACCACAATACACACAAACTTTTTTGCGAAATTCTACTGCTAATATGTTTAAAACTAATCAAATTGTGCTAATATTCATCTACCCTCACTCGCCTAAATATGTAACTGTCAAATAAGTCATTTTTTTTCTAAATATACCCACTGCATTAGCAATTTCACATGTCACTCGGCTTTGTGTTGCCACATGAGTAAAAAAAATAGCTGAACATGCATACATAAACTTACGCCTTTTTCCTATAGGGGTAGGCAGAAACTACAGAACGCCACCTGCTACGATTCTTACATACTTCTTTAGCTTCACACACATTCATACATCTAGTCATACACACACGACGGTTATGAGAACATCACCAATAAGGTCTATGTAAGTCTTTCTAGGGCGTCCCCTCCCGGCGTTTCCATTCACACCTGCCTTGTAAATACCTTTCGATAGTCGCCTTTCATTCATCCTCTCAACATGACCAAACCATCTTAACATACTCTTTTCAATTTTAGTCACTACATCTTCTTTTAAACCACAACATTGTCTTATTTGTTTAATAAGTTGCGAAGTTGCAAAGAGCGCATTTCTACTGCATTAATCCTACTTTCATGTATTTTTTGCCATTAAAGAGCACTACCTGTCACTGTAATCATGTTCTTGTTGGAGCTGTATTGTTTTCTTGCCTGTATATTTATAAATGTATGTATGTATTTATGTATCTATTTTAGTATTTTATATTTGGTGCTTCTGTTATAACTTATTATTTAATTTTAATATTGCACCAAGTGCAACCCCATGTCGTGTCCAGGCTATCTCTCTCCATTCAGGGTTGCCTGGAAGAGATCGCAGATCACGATAAGGCCGCCTTTTGTATGTTGTTGTTATTTTAAGGTTTCCGTATGTAATGTTATTATCTTGGTGTACAATAAAGTATATAATAAATAAATAATAAATAAATAAGTGTAGGCTAATAGCTAGGAAATAGCTGAAATTAAATTTATATAAAAAAAGACTTACGGCGCAGCCTGTGGTGGCGAGGTCTTCTGTCTGTGCGGGGAGCGCACCAGTGTTGGTGGAGGCTTGGGCATGCTGCCAGCTGACCCGTTAAACCGTGCCGTATTGTTCGGCTGAGCCAGCCCAGGTACTGGAAGAACAGGAACCGTTAATTTTATCACCCTAAAAATGGAGATTGATGGATAGGAATTTTGCTATATGCCTATTGGATCATGTCCAATCAGTGTAGCGACGCTTGGGGGAGGCTTATGTCCAGCAGTGGATATCTTTTGACTAAAGTGTTGTGGATTGGAAAGGAGATTGCCCATTTTGTAAGAGAACTTGAGTACCTTTGACAGGTTAGGTTGATATTTAAATCAGGGACACGAAATCTCCTAAGGGACCTGTGTTTGGCCAATCTCTATTTAGATATTTTTCAATACATACACATGGCTTACTTTCAGAGGCTATAATTATGATTCGAAAATTAAATCTTTTGCACAGGCATCTTTCTGTTACGCGGTGGTGACTTTTGTTTACGAGCTCGATCAGTTGAGTTTTAAATTTATAAGTCAATTTAAAAAGTTTAGTAGCAAGGAGTTTTCATACATATAATAAAATGGGATATATTTTATACGAGAGAAAATTTATGATTTCGTACGTTTTAGCATTGAATTCACAAAAGTCTTTTAAATGGTTGTTTAATATATTTAATTACGTTTTAATTTAATTATTTTCACATCAAAATTTGTCAAAAATCGAATAGGCTGTATAGGCTGTTTTCGTTGTAAAAAAATGCCCAGTTGCATTAACGCGCCATTTTCAAAAAATTTTATTTTTTTGTGAATAATCAAATCTAATTATTTGATTTGTTTTTACTATTACCCACGACTGTATTGAAAAACCTCGTGTGATACACGGGTGTGTAGGTTATTGCAATCTTGTATTACAATGTACTATTTTCACACTATATGCACAAGTGAAAATCACAAGTACAAAGGCGGACTTGATGACTTAAGCATTTTCAAACAAACGTCCCTAAGGTAGTGCAGAGAGAGAACACGGCAGGTGATGGATGGATAGAAATAATTGATTACAAATTTATTTATTTATTAAAACATTATGCACAAGTAAAACTCACAAGTACAAAGGCTGACATAATGCCTTAAGAGGGGACTCTAGTGAAACTTTCTCCATACAAAAACATTCTGCTGTTTTCTTCGTGGATAATGCCTCTAGAGCAATGATTTTTCCCCATAAAATCTGGGTCTAAAAAGGAAATGATAGGAGCATAGATATACTTTTCCTCTAAATTTTGATATAAGAATTTTTTAGGTCAGACCAGTTTTCATGAAGAAAAGAGCAGAATACGAAACGTCTTTTAGTCAAAGTTTTTGTAGGTAAAATCAGCCTGAGCTTGTCCCTTTCGCACTTTACGGGGTGAGGTTGGAGGTGACGCGACGGCAATAGACTATATTACTATACTATATTACCGACTCGGAGTCCGCTCTTAAGCATTTTCTACCAGTCGTCATTAGGGTGGTGCAGAGATAGAACATGGCAAGTGTGTTTTTTCACGTATTTTGTTTTATCTTAGCTACTAAGATGCTTGTAGAGCACATTTCTTAAAAAAACTACATGGTACATGGTGGATATCCCACCCATACGCACAAAACGTTTTGGGGACACTTTCATTATGCGTACAGCTAAGGAGTGGAATTCCCTGCCGGAGTCTGTGTTTCCCGATAGCTACAATCTTGGGGTCTTTAAGTCAAGAGTGAATAGGTTATTTTCTAGGTAAGCGTGCTTCACCGTCGACCACATCATCGCTTACCATCAGGTGAGATAGTGGTCAAGCACAAGCCTATAGAGGATTAAAAAAAAGAAAGACAAATAATGCCAGAGTGAATTTAGCTAAAGTTAAATATTAAGGTCGGTCGTCGATCTGCCGACACTTAGCAAGGCCTATGTCCAGCAGTGGACGTATTTACGATAAAATGATGATGATAATGACGACATATGATCGTTACCTGCATTAGTGGCACTTCGTTTGTTGGTGGCGACGCGCGTGCGGGACGTCGAACGTTGCGTCGTGTTGGTGAACTCTGTGGTCACCGGCGTCAGCGGCCGTGGCTTCTGAGACGTTTCTTGTCTGCGAGAAATAAAACATTATTAATACATGAAAAAAAGTAGCTTAGATGGGATTAATATCTGTGGGTTGTCAGATCAGAAATTAGCAATAAGAACCACCTTTTGGATACCATGAAACATCAGCCACCAGCCACCCCTGGCCAAGTTACAAACGTTTCGTATCGAATCTTTTTTTACCCGACTGCCGAAGGAGGGTAATGTGTTTATCAGTCTATGTATGTATGTATGTTTGTTCCTATGTGGCGTTCCAGAGACCAAACGCGTTGGCCGATTTTGATGATTCATACGTCAATCGATGCGTCTTAACCCTGCGAGTGTCATAGGCTACATTAAAATTGGATAATAGAAAAATGGCGTTTTTGGGTGCCATATTGTGGGGACCCAATTTTTTTTTCTTCCAAACACATCGTGTGGGTATCAAAATAAAGGCTTTTAAGAGGTGATTTCAAAACTATAACACTTATATGTTTAAATGTATCTAATTCGAAAAAAACTAACTAAAAAGTTATAAATAAAAAAACTTAATTATAAAAATCAAAAAACCCGACTGCTTCAAAAGCTAACTAAAAAGTCGTAAACAAGGAAAAAATCATGCTGTGCAGGCGGAGGATACACCAGATTTTGGTCAGCCAGCCCGCGAATATGTATCCTCCGACTGCACAGCATGATTTTTTCCTTGTTTACGACTTTTTAGTTCGCTTTTGAAGCAGTCGGGTTTTTTGATTTTTATAATTAAGTTTTTTTTACAATCGTTAACGCCTTCTATTTGTATGGTCTGACCAAGTCACTTAAGGTTAAACTAGTCGAAAATTCTTCCATACAAACGTAGTCTAGATATTACTCCACTGTTTGACAATGTACATTCAAAATAAAAATAAAACCGCCCAAGTGCGAGTCGGACTCGCGCACACGAATGGTTCCGTACCATTATCGCAAAAAACGGCAAAAAAACAAGTTTGTTGTATACCACTAAAAATAAAACACCACCCCACTTAAATAATTATTTTATTCTGTTTCAATATTGTTAAAAATTTCAATTGTCTATCTATCACGGTTCACGAGATACAGCCTGGTGATAGACAGACAGACAGACGGACCGCGGAGTCTCAGTAATAGGGTCCCGTTTTTACCCTTAGGGTACGGAACCCTAAAAACTAAAACATCTTAGTTAGCTTGAGCTTTATAGTTTAGCATAATTATGTATGCCTATTTTGGTAAAAAAATCATTAGTAATATTGTTCTAGGTTCGAATATACCTAACGTTGCGTGAGTCCAAATATGTAGGTGTCCTCATTGTAATACAGTTATTTCGAACTATAACGGATTTCGGGTTTTCACCTGACCCGTATTACACAACAATTTATCTTTTTTTTTTTCTTTTTAGAGAAAGGTATTGAAGTGACTCGTTGAATTCTTTTGCTTGCCCTGTACTTTCTAACTGCATATTCCTGACGTGACGTAATCTCTATGACGGACAGAAGAATAAACGGTGCTAATATGACACTTCCGATTTGCAGGAATTCAATATTCATATAATTAAAAAAACCGACCAAGTGCGAGTCGGACTCGCGCAGGAAGGGTTCCGTACCATTATAGCAAAAAACGGCAAACAAATCACGTTTAATTGTATGGGAGCCCCACTTAATTTTTTATTTTATTCTGGTTTAAGTATTTGTTGTTATAGCGGCAACAGAAATACATCATGAGAAAATTTCAACTGTCTAGCTATCACGGTTCATGAGATTAAGCCTGGTGACAGACAGATGGACAGTGGAGTCTTATTAATAGGGTCCCGTTTTTACCCTTTGGGTACGGAACCCTAAAAATGGACTATATTCTTGTCTTGAATTTTTGAATAAATTATCATTATTAATACTTGAATAGGGGTCAATGTGCTCCATCATTATGATCAATATTTACTATGGTACCAACCTAGTAACGAAATCACGAAAAAAATTGCGCTGAGTGTTACGGGTTCGATTCCCTCACGGAACAAATATTGGTATGGCCTACAGATAGTTGTTCCGGGTCTAGCTTTTCGTGTATGTGAGTTATTTTTTTTTTAAATGCATTAGCAGACCAAAAACAGATGTATCCTCCGACTGCACAGCATGATTTTCTTCTTGTTTACGTCTTTTTAGTTCTAGAGACTCTTTAGTTCTTCGTTCTAGAGACCAAACGCGTTGGCCGATGCAAACGCGTTTGGTCTCTAGAACGCCACATAGGAACAAACATACATACATAGACAAGAACAAAACACATAACCCTCCATCGGCAGTCGGGTAAAAATAAATAAAATAAAATTAAATACAGGTTATGATACTGACCTTGTCTTTTTCACTTGAATATTGCTAGAGAGCTTTTCCAGTGTAATCTCGCCGGTAACTCTGTCTATGATGAGCACACATTCCTTTGTGTAAGGCCTCTGGTTGCCTTTGAAAACTGTCTGTGGCACCCCAGCACCGTCTGTAAAAGAAAATTATTATTAAATACCGGTCAATGTGGCCCAGCTTTGGGCCTATGTCCAAGAGTGAACGTTTATAGGCTAATTTAATGACAATGATGATTTTTCTTCGTTAAGACGGTACCCTGACCAAAAAATCGGCATGAGATATGAGCATTCCTATTGGTCTAGCGGCACTGGTGGCGCATGAATTACAGTAGTGAATACGCCCAGATTTTAGAATAAAATCTTTATAAAATCGAATCTTCGTCTTTTGAAAAAAATAATTCTACAAAAATGTTCGTTATTAAATGGTCTATCCATTAGTATTAGTTATTATTATTTCCAAAAAATAATAAATGAACACTTTACGAGGAGATGCATAATATCAATAATTATTTCTCATTTTTATGTTTTTTTGGAAGTAGATTAGTGAAATATATACAACATTTAAAAAAACCTAAATCTACCATTTTAGAATAAATATTATGTAGAAATTTAATGTATTTTTATTAATTGATATTTCTTTTTAAATAACGAGTAGATAGCTCCTAAAAACAGCACAAAAAACGGCTTGCGCGGCGTTTGCTCGGGGTACCGCCTTAATATAAGCACAATAAGAAAGAAAATGGAGTCAGAGACAGCATGACAGTTGATTGTTTGAACGCGCTAATCTCAGGAACTACTGGTTGGAATTGAAAAATTATTTTTGTGTTGGATACTCCATTTAACGAGGAAGGTTATAGGCTATATAACATCACGCTACGACCAATAGGAGCGGAGCATAAATGAAAAATATTGCTAAAACGGGCAAAATTATTCCTTTTTGAGAGCTTCCGTTGCGTGCGCTGCGTAAACGGTTTAAGTTACGCAACAATAATGTATGTAGGGTAGGTAGGTAGCCAGTTGACGAAGCCGCGTGGACAGCTAGTGGAATAATAAAACGTGTTGCATCAACCCCAAGTAACAAGGATACTGGGCAGGAAGATGAAGAGGTCTTACCAGTAAGTAAGTAAGAAACAAAAGCGAACTAAAAATTCGTAAACAAGGAAAAAAACATGCTGTGCAGTCGGAGGATACATATTCGCGGGCTGGCTGACCAAAAGCTGGTGTATCCTCCGCCTGCACAGCATGTTTTTTTCCTTGTTTACGACTTTTTAGTTCGCTTTTGAAGCAGTCGGGTTTTTTGATTTTTTGAATTAAGTTTTTTTTATTTATAATAAATAATATAATAATAATAATAAAATCTTTTATTCAGGAAAAAAACACATGTACAGGATCAAAAAATAAATACATACATTTTTAACAGTAAAACAGAAAAAGAGAATCATTGGTACCGGTACTATACGGTTATAACTTTTTAGTTAGTTTTTTTCGAATTAGATACATTTAAACATGTAAGTGTTATATACTTTTGAAATCACCTCTTAAAACCCTTTATTTTGATACCCCACACGATGGGTTTGGAAGAAAAAAAAAATTTGGGCTCCCACAATATGGCACCCAAAATCCGCCATTTTTCTATTATCCAATTTTAATGTAGCCTATGACACTCGCAGGGTTAAGACGCATCGATTGACGTATGAATCGTCAAAATCGGCCAACGCGTTTGGTCTCTGGAACGCCATATAGGAACAAACAAACATACATACATACATACATACATACTTACATACATACATACATAGACTGATAAACACATTACCCTCCTTCGGCAGTCGGGTAAAAAGCTAAATTATTACCTAAGAAAGCACACCAATCTTTCAGTATGGTTCCGTGACTTGACACCAAAATACTATTGGCCTAGTATTGAAAGATGACCTTATATAGTGTTCATTCTATTCTTCAGTAATTTTCCTCCTTTTAGTGCAATGAAGACTCATTCAAACAATGTGAGTTTGTGGAAAAACCGAAATTTTGTTAGGAAAGCCCTTAATACAGTGTCAAGGATTACCCACTGATTTAAAAAACATCGACTAATAGATGAAGAGTATGAAAGATTACAGAAGCCTTAATTTCAAAATGGAAATGGACTGGACATGTAGCACGCCGTCAGGGTGAGGGATGGACTGAAAGAGTGACAACATGGAAGGGCCCACAAAAGAAGGGGTCTACCCTAAATACTAGATGAGATGAAGACATAAAGAAAATAGGTCAAACTGGGTTAAAGTATCCTAATCTAGAGAAGATTGGCTAGCGTTGGAGGAGGCCTTCACCTGTGGAGGGATTCTTGCAAGTGGAATACTATCTAAACAAATTCCAACAAAAAAGGTGGTGGGGCTGGTGTCACCAAGACTACATTAAATTAGAATTGGAATTTTGTTTGCAAGAAATAAAAGGCTTTTTTATTTTTATTTATGATTAAGGAAGACTTGTAGCGCCAACCTCAAAAGTGGTTTATGGCCAAGAGAATGAAAAGTACAATTAAAATGTTACCACTTCTGCGACGCAGGCTTTCTCTGTGGGTTATCTGTAATCCACCTTGGATGAGGATCTCAGTCATGTCTACCAATTTAAAGATGTAAAATATGTATATATTTGTCGTTCTCAAATCTAATATCAGTGGCATTACCAAGCTGTTACTAAACCATACAAAACAATAGATTCAATGCAGAACAAAGTTAAAGAAAACTTCAAACCAAAGTATACTGATTTTTGTACCTGAGTGGAGAAAATTTCATAGCACAAAAAATGCCAATGGGGTAAATTCAGTAATAAATATAGGTGAGAAACTAGAAATAAACAGTGGTCAGCTGTTTCTTCAGGATTTATTTCAGAAAACCAGATGAGTACTATAAATGCTAATGTGTTTATTTGGTTGTCAGCACATAGCACCCCATTTATCAAGACTTCAGAACGGTCTAGAAAAATTGTGGCGATCTTGGAATGCTATAAAATTCTGAAATAGTTTCAGTGATAGAAATAGTTATTGAAGTTAGCATTTGGATGGGAAGAGCCAAATTCAACAGGTGAAAAATGACCCACAACTTTTGTCATTCATCTCATCTGCAATATCGTGGTTATATAACAACTGCTATACAGTATACAGGATCAAAATAAAATTGGTTGGCGAAACTACATAGACCTGATGGGTATTCATTTATCATCATCTGCTTAGTATTTTCCAACAGGGGTTACAATGCAGTCTTAACCAGAAGTATCATAGTGTTTTAAACAGTACAACTGCCTATATGATCTTCACAACGCAGTTACTGGGTAAGACAATTAAGAAAAATAATTGCAATACATGTAAACATTTGGTCAAGGAGATGAGTGTACAATATCAACAAGACAATGGTAAAAACAAATTAAAACTTACCTAAATGTGGCACAGTGACGGAGACTTGATTATTTGTTCCTACATCAACGGTAGCCATTTTGTTAACGTCCACTGATGCTGGCTTGAAGTCATCTAAAAAATTACACAACAGTACGTTAATTACCAAGTAACTTCATGTTTAAATAATACTTGGTACTAAATTCTTAGCATTAAATTATAGGTCAACAACCTTAGAATGTCAGGCAATGTTGTATGTTGAATAGGTTAAATTAATAAGTAAAGGAGGCTGGCAGAGAGCCAAGCCAAGGATGAATTGTGATTCTTAAGACATTTAGGATTAAAAAAATATTTTATATTTAAACACCTGAAAATAAGCTTGCAAAGTTGTATTACTTACACTAAATTTCATCAGTCATATAAAGCAAATAAATCTTTTTTTTAACAATTGTTATTGTTCAATTACAATTATTGAATCTAAACATGGCAAACTGAATGAAGACATTGAATGAACTTTAATTTGCTGATCATGACATAGTTTTTAGCATCAATGAGCAGCAAAAACTCAGTTCAATAGAAATTGATATTAATTTAAGGAAAGTATTGAAAGAAAAATTGTTAAGTTCATGCAGATTAACTTGAATGATTTTAAAACCACAACTAGGTACTTTTTAGGTGAAAAAATAAATTACAGATATAAGTACCATTATTAACATAATGGCATGGTAAATATTATTAACATTAATGGCCATTTTGGAACTAAACAATTTGCTTCCAAAGTATTTCCTACGATTCCCAGAACGTCAAAAAAAAAAAAAAAAAAAAAATATTTACTGTTCTAAAAGTTATATATAATATAATTAATATAAAAATAATTTGGAATAAAATAAATTTTTATGTACTTTTTTTTATTTAATATTGTTTCTAAAAATCAAATCAAAAAATATATTTACAGTTTATATATTTTTTGAGGGTATATCATATAAGCAATTTTGCTAGCTTTTGAGTAAGTTTTAAAAAGAAGTCTTCTATAAATTTAAATGCAAATCTTCTGAACCTTGACAGGCCAATTTGAAAACCTTGCATTAAAATAATTCTTGGCCGTTCAAACAAAAGATCAAAGAAATTGGTACTTACATTTGATTGTATGATATTGAGAGGTCTTATTGTTGGTGAAACTCGCTCCCAACTTCAACTCTCTCACATCATAGTTAAGGCTGTGCTTGTCGGCCATTATTCTGCCTTTGCCACCTTGCTGCTGGCTATGCCATAAATTGGTTTCACGTGGCTGCTGTTTATGCCATAAATTGGATTCACGTGGCTGCTGTCCAGACCATAAATTGATATCTAGAACAAAAATATCTATATTCTAAATTTATTCTCTTAGGTGTTATACAGCCTAATTTAGGCTGTAATTACAACCAAAGATAGATGGACTATTCCAGGAGTGATATGAAAGAAGAGAGTGTCAATGACAGCGTGACCATTGACAGAACAGTATCGTAGAAGAAAATGCGTTGCGCCAACCCCAAGTAACATGGGATGAGGGCAGGAAGATGATGACTAAGTTACAGCCCAAAGTCTGGTTTTATGCCAAGTTAATGGCAATACACTTGGCATATTTTAAATGGGTCTGTCAAAATCTGAGTGGGGTACTGTACATCTCTGCGTCTACAGGGATGTTATGTCATTACTTATATGGGTTGCAGGAATGAGTTATACTACCCTATTGTGCATCAACTAGTGTTATAAAGTTTATAAATTAGCACCTTTAATAATGACAAACACTCATGCAAAATTATTCTTTGTATAAATAGTATAACGTCTGCCTCCTCTGCCTCTGCCTGTTACATCTTCTAAACAATGCAATGAATTTTGAAACGATTCCACTAATAGAACAAATGATAAACGAGGAAGATTTGTGTATATCATTTATTCCGTGCGAAGCCTGCGAAATGAGAAATGTCAACGGAGTTCTTAGATTGTGACGACTTTAGTTATGTATAAGGCTTATTTGTAAGAAATATAGCTGGGATGGCTACTTTTAATAAAAGGAAACTATTAACAAAAATGTAAATTATGCCATGTTGCTTAGTTAAGTCAAATAGTTTACACTGCATTCTTATCACTGAATGTCACTTAGATAACAAAAATTGTTTCAGTCAAGTTATTGAGGTAATCTCTTGCATTCATTAATAAAGTCACAGTTCAAACCTTGAAGGTTTTTGGAACCTTTCTCTTTTCTGGCTTTCAAGTTTAAGTTTGAGAAATGATCACGATTTGAAGTGATTCTTCTTTTTAGGGTTGTAGTTTTAAAGTTGATGTATGCTATAGATTACCCTTAGAACTTACAGGGTGTGGCTTAAAGTTGGCAACATCTCTAATACATAGCTGGTTGTTGCATTTAATAAACTACACAGCTACAGGCATGTATTTATCATGTAACTGCAATTATTGTGTGGCTACCTACATGCCTACTTCCTAGATGCCTAGAACTTTCTTTAAAATCTATTATCACAATAAACTCATCTACAAAATTTGTTTTATATGAATGTTATTATTTTTATAACTGTGGTGGGATTAAGCGACAATGAAAGAATTTATTGAACAATTTCTTTTAACATGTATAATTGAAAATTTGTTAGGTTACTTGAATTTGATAATGCTACTTTAAACTATCGAATTACTAGAAAATGAATAAAAAATAACAATATTCTCATGATTTCAAATCAATTATCATTTAGAATATTAATTGATCTATTTTAGATTTTACTGAATATGCATGGCAGTACCTAGTTTTGGTTATTTTAAATATTCACCAGCAACATATCCTAAATAAAATTATAAATATCTGTAATACAAGTAAATATACCGACACAGGTACCTATTATGCATACGTATCTCTACATTCACCAACACAGCTGACAAACTAGGTCTAAAATTTTTTTTTCGCCACAACACAATTTATTTCTCGTAGTAAAAATAGATAAGAAGTTGATCTCCTAAACCATAATATACTGCTTATAGAGCAAAAATATAAAGTTAATTACAATCTAAACTTATAAAAGAAAGTTCAAATAGATAAAATATGGCAAACAATTTTAAAGACTGAATGATACCCTTACCTTCGATTGATTCTCCTCCGATGCTTTAACAAACTAAACTATGTCTCAGAAATAAATGTCATCGTCAGTACGATTTTTAGGCGCACTAATTAGATAATAATTTCATGGAGAAGGGCTCGCTAGTAATAAAATAGTCCACAAAGTTAGACATGGACTATTCCTTCGACCTAGTTCTCATGACGTTTAATTTAGAGATGGGATGGCGTGTTATCACCATACTAATTAAGTAGAGTAGTACCACAGTAAAAATATACTCTGTGGTAGTACTGAGTTACTAAGTTACTAATACATAAGCTACGATTAGTTTGGCTTCAAAATATTGTTATTCGTTTGGATGTTATGGGTTTTCTGAACAATGCCCATCACTTAATGGGCAGGGTTATAAACAGATGTGTTTACTATAATTGTATTACTATTTAAGTTAAGTATCAAACTCGATGTCGCTGGATTCGCTCACTTTGCTCGCACACTTCAACTCCCGTCATCCCCTTTGAACCTAACCTATCCTTGTCAGGATGGATTAATTAATTGAAAATAGTGGTACTGCTTACAAATATTATTTTATGCTAACCGATTCTGTAATCCTGAAATTGAAAATAACTTTTTCGCTGATATTTCTTGCTGACAAGGAATATCTTTGCCCTGAAGCGGGCAAGGCAAAGGTATTTATAGTTCTCGGAGGTGGTCATTGAATCAATAAACTGTTTTTTAACGACTTTTCATTCGACAACGAGTTAACTGTTAATCATCAATGAAAAAACAGGTTGAAAATATAAACTGTTAATTTACGTCAAAGGCTCAAAGGATTATTTCACTGTAAATTTATTCATTTCCGAGAATCAAATAATTTGCGAAACGAATACTTCCGAACGATACCGAACATCGTCGCGTCGTTGCATCGAACGTGGTGGACCTCACTCGTATCTCGTACGTGTGAGCGAGACAAGAAAGCTCAGTTGTGTTAATAATTTTAAGATTTTTTTATTTAGTTTTAACAACAACAAAACAATGTCCCTATATAAAATTAATGTAAAAATTATTTAATTTGAATGAAACGATCTTTTAAGTACGCATGGATACTATTTGCAATCAGCCAGTGCTAAGCCTGAAAAGAGTACGAAAGGAATGTCATTATACTTTTAAAACTCTTAATTTTTATGAAATAAATAAATTATTTGAAACAAAATTGTCAATGATGAAAACATTGACATAAATTGACGTTATACGCTACCTGTTGATCATTAAAAACCTGTTAATAATTTAACAGCTTTTTTTTACCTGATATCCATTGATGATTAATAGTTAAATTACATATACCAAAAATTCGTCAATGACCCATGCCTCACTTCTCGCCAAACTTCTTGGCCGCTCTGAAGTTGGCTTTTCTTCCCTTCTTTGATGTATGTAATGTAATGAAGATACAAACTATTATATTGACATTGGCAGACGTTAACATTTTCCGTTTCTTTGTAATCTGTGTTTCGTCTTACAGAGATCATCTTATCATTACTATATTATACATATTGATACAATAAGCTATTTAGGTTAATTTTGAATAAAATAAGTAAGTAATAATAATAAGTAGGAGAAAAGAGTATCGATATATAAACGATCCATTTTTAATCGATCTTAAACAATTGATCGAAAATTGAAAAGGGAGATTCGATAGGCCCGCAGTATTTAAACATTGTTTAGTTTACTTACCGTATAATTTTGTTTTCCTTTGAGCAGCGGGTGCAGGATCAGCAGGAATTGCAAATTTGACAGGCTGTGCAGCGCACGGCCCACTGCTTATAGGATGACTGCGGGAAGGTTTAGGCTTCCCTGCCTTTTCTTGTCTTGGCCGTGTTCTGGTGGCAGAACTTTTCTTGTCACTGTACAAGAGAGAGATAATATTAATGTGGACTGATTTTAATTTATTTACATACATACATAAACTCACGCCTTTTTCCTATGGGGGTAGGCAGAAACTACAAAACGCCACCTGCTACGATCCTTACATACTTCTTTTCGCTTTTGCTTTAATGTATTAAAATTTATATTCGAAGTCAAATCATTCATTGCAATTAGACAATTTAATGGCACTGTTGTTTAAAGAAGTTAAAGAATTTTGGAACCAAACATCTTGATTGATTTTAATAAAGTTACATAACAGTATGTATAGGTCATAAGTCTTGAGTCTGTGGCTCAAACACAACACTAATGTCACTGTCAAAGTCAGCCGGTGACAGGATGATATTTGGAATACAGCACAGCTTAGCTAGAGTACCTATAGATGGAGCCATGGCGTGGCCGCACATGAAACACTTTGGCTTTTACAGCCTAGAACACTTCAACCCACCATTGCACTGACTCTTATTATTTATAAATAACCCAATTCCTAGTCTCATTAAACACTTAATCCCGCGAAATCACAAAAAAAACAAACACGACCGAGTTAGTTTGTCAAACCTGCCATGATATTAGCGTTTGGCAAACAACAAAAGCCGGCCATGGTGACAAAGACAAAAAATAATCTTTTGTCCTTATTATTTACATGGGGCTGCCAATTAGCGATCTCGCTCTATCAATCAAGCTCATTTTAAGGCTTAATCTATAGGTACTTTATCTAAGCAGCACAGCGTATAGGCTGGCACAGTGTCGTTTGATTGGTGGATCCAACGCCACGACACGAAAGTATGTTTAAGTCATAAAGCTGGGAACAAACGACGGACGCGACTTACAGCCGCGGCTGATATGTGTGCTCTGTCGTATGGGACGCGGCTGCCAGATCTCTATCAGACGTCCGAACGCCCAAGGTCACGTCCGCGACTTACGTCCGATAGTTTGCACAATGTAATGTACATTCATTACCTAGATAGATGGAGCCATGGCGTGGCCGCACATGAAACAACAATAACACTTTGGCTTTTACAGCCTAGAACACTTCAACCCACCATTGCACTGACTCTTATTATTTATAAATAACCCAATTCCTTGTCTCATTAAACACTTAATCCCGCGAAATCACAAAAAAAACAAACACGACCGAGTTAGTTTGTCAAACCTGCCATGATATTAGCGTTTGGCAAACAACAAAAGCCGGCCATGGTGACAAAGACAAAAAATAATCTTTTGTCCTTATTATTTACATGGGGCTGCCAATTAGCGATCTCGCTCTATCAATCAAGCTCATTTTAAGGCTTAATCTATAGGTACTTTATCTAAGCAGCACAGCGTATAGGCTGGCACAGTGTCGTTTGATTGGTGGATCCAACGCCACGACACGAAAGTATGTTTAAGTCATAAAGCTGGGAACAAACGACGGACGCGACTTACAGCCGCGGCTGATATGTGTGCTCTGTCGTATGGGACGCGGCTGCCAGATCTCTATCAGACGTCCGAACGCCCAAGGTCACGTCCGCGACTTACGTCCGATAGTTTGCACAATGTAATGTACATTCATTACCTAGATACTCTATAAGTCGCGGCTGTCAGTCGCGTCCATAAGTCGCGTCCGTTAATTTGTTTCTTGAGTCTGTGGCTCAAACACAACACTAATGTCACTGTCAAAGTCAGCCGGTGACAGGATGATATTCGAAATACAGAGACAGAATAAAGTTTGTATAGGATCTCTTTGAAAAACAAGTTGTTGATTTCGTTGCTATACCTGAAACTGCCTAGAAACAAAACAATATGACAAAAAAGTCGATAACATTGGATGTTGATCCAACTATCATGGAAAAGAATATGAGAATTATACGAGTAAGTTTTTAGATTAATCCATAACAATTGACCACAAACGGCTAAAACCACATTTTAATGTGTTTTGTGTCACATTTAAATGTTGTGATTAAGAAATAAGCGTAACATAATTATTTATTGCAATTCAGGAGAATCCAGTTGAGGAAGAATTCAACAAGCTTCTGTCAAATGTAGAAACAGTACCCTCGAAACTTGTGAAACCTACACCAGGTAACAGATATTCCTATGAATTTGTTTAAAACTATCTTCTGCCAGCGGCGTCGCCCACGTGAGTGTCGAAAACTATCCCGAAAAACATATTCCTGACTATAATCTATCTCTATGCCAAATTTCGTCAAGATCCGTTCAGCTGGAGCATGAAGAAGTAACAAACTCACCTAACCAATATCAACTAATATTAGAAGTCTCACATTCACAAAATTAATTTGCTTTTATTTGTTATTACAGGCTTATGTGTTAAAACATTTACAAAGCCAGATAACAAGAAGGTATTTGTAAATATCTGCCTGACGGATGCCATCATTTGTCCAAGAGACATCAGCAATGAAGAACTCATGCAAATCCTCAGTTCTGAAGACCCTTCCACCTACCGAGTGCCCATGAGCATTGGTGAAGGCAGAACAGAACCTGACAAGTCTGGAGCACCAGCTACAGTTTATGATGTTGCTATAAACCCTGAATTCTTCAAGAAAATTGAAAAGGATGATTTATTCCAGACATTCTTTCTCACTGTTGTCTTTGAGGGTCTACAAGATAAATATCAGTTTGAACTAGATATGCAAAAGTACACAATTCTGAAAAATAGGAAGTCTATTGGTACCTTGCAGTGTCATAGAATTCAAATTAGAGGAATAAAGACTGAACGAGGGAATGAGTTGCAGCAACCTCTTATTGAAGAGTTGGATGATAAAGGTGCTGTCCAGAAACCTGGTGTTCCTGCAGCTGTGAAGAAGGAACTGGAGTACAGACTGAGGCGTGAGCCCCCAACCGGAGAGATTGAATATTTGCTGGCTGAATTCAAGATACCTTCGTCTGTATGTAATGTTTTTAATTCCAAATAATACTGGCACTCAAACAAATATGGTAAAATGGCATTCACATACAAATACTGCAACCTTTTTCCCATAGGGGTAGACAGAAACTACAGAACACCACCTACTACTTTCGCTTTTTGAAAAAAGAATGCTGCAATCAAAATTGATAATCTGTAGAAAATAATCTTATTCAATTTTTTTTTGTCCTGTTGTGGAAGACAGAAACGACAGGACACAACCTACTACGTTCCTTACATACTTCTATCGCTTTTTGAAAAAAAAAATGCTGCAGTCAAAATTGATAATCTGTAGAAAATAATCTTGTTAAATTTTTTTCTGACAGATGAGTCTAAAAGATTTGAATTTGGAAGTGGGTGAAGACCGTCTGGTTCTGGACTCAAAAGGAGTCTTTGATCCGGTGGACTTCTTTCTGCCATGCAGTGTGGATCAGGATATCATTGATGCCCAGTTGAATAGGAACAATGATGTAAGTTGTATAAACTAAGCAGTTTAATTACAATTCGTTACATAAATTAAAGTGGAGTAAACTATGGAGATTGCAATATAGTATAACATACCCAAAACATAAATGTGAAAGAAAGTCAAGTTCTTGATTATATCACATATCTTATATTATCACAGATAATTTAAGTGAAATCTAACTGTATACAAAGTTCTGTCGAAGTTCGCTCTACCTCCTGTCATGCACAACATTCTTCAGTTGCTTAGAAACTAAATTTGTTATATTACTCGTATATGTTACTTAAGGTTACACTAGTCGAAAATTATTCCATACAAACAAAGTCTAGAGATTACTCCACTATTTTACGATGTACGTTCAAAATAAAAAATGATATCAATTTGTCTCATCATTATCTAGTCCTGTATGGAACAAAAATGTAAAAATATATTTGAAAGTTATGAGCGTCGAAAGTTCCATATTTCAACACTAATTTTAACGCATTTTTGGGCGGAAATAAATACCAGAAAAAGAAGAAGAAAAATTGCATAACGGCCGCCATACAGGGATAGATTAGTAATTAAACAATGCAAATAATTTTATTTTATAAATATACATTTACTTGTTTTTTAATGATATCTAGACTCTCAAAGGTCTGTTTATAAAATTTCGCGCGCTCGTTTTTGTCCTAAATCATCATACATTTCGATACAAATGTGCAAAAGTGCTAATTCGTACGCGAACTAGCTTCTTACTGCTCATCACAGCATCTATTTCTTTCGCACGTGTTGTCGGATAAGATAGCATGCATTTTACCCCGCGCACAAAATATTTCGTGCCGTCGACTAGTTCAACCTTAATAGGGCGACTTGGCCGGTTGACAGTTGGTTTAATTGTACTGAAACTCATAGATTAAGTTGGTGGGTAATAAATTGCAAAGTCAAACTTGCTATTGAGTAGCAAAGAAAATAAAAAAAAAATCTACCAAGTTCCTTAAATCATTCCGTCCTGTCATGCACAACATTCTTTAGTTGTTTTAAAGGAATATTTATTTTTAGCTTTTTACACCGTTCTTTCTTGGTTTCAGAT
Organism: Orthosia gothica; assembly: GCA_949775005.1. Taxonomy (NCBI): domain Eukaryota; kingdom Metazoa; phylum Arthropoda; class Insecta; order Lepidoptera; family Noctuidae; genus Orthosia; species Orthosia gothica. Next base: position 8,410,475 of record OX459056.1, on the reverse strand, counting down.
GCTGTTTGTGAAGATGCCAGCAATTCATTAGATTATAATAATTTTAATTGGGTTCATAAAGCTTAAATAAATAAAAATAAAACTGTAGTGCAATTCTTTTATTGCTGGTTAAGTTAAGGCAATTAGCTTCAAATTTTGGATATATTGCACAGAAAACGTAAAAACTACAGTACAGTATGGGATGGGCGGACCAATGTCGCATGAAAAAGCTAGCGAAAAATAAAATCTATCAACAAATGAGAACTGACCTGATACACGTACGCTTCATTTTTTTTATTAAGTTCACAACACAATGTAATGTATGTTCAGTTCACTAACGCACTTTACTAAACAACTTCGATATTTAAGACTTGGCGCGCTTAAACGAAAGCAACAACCATCAAGTATCGCTATTGAGGGCAGACTGGGGAAGACCCGAACACTAAATTGAAAACGCCTTTCCGTCGGGGCGTGGGGGTGGCGCGTGCGCAGCCTGTGAAAGGGGTAGTACTAGAGCGAGACAGACGTATTCACTTACCGGCTTAAATGAATGCATCTCGCTCTTGCACATTAAAAATACTTACTTACGTACCTACCTGATTTAATTTTGCATTTCTTATTAAAACAATGTGACATGCTAAATACAAAGTCGGTCGAGCGACTTTCTGGTTTTGCATTATTCTGTTCAACGTTGTAGAGACAAGAAATTTACTATAAGTACAAAATTATCCAAACTTTAAAGAACATTATTTGCAGAACCTAAGAACCTACCTGATATATTTTTGCATAACTTAATAAAACAATGTGACATGCGAAATACAAAGTCGGTCGAGCGACTTTCGGGTTTTGCATTTATTCTGTTTCACGTTGTAGTGACAAGAGAATGACTATAAGTACAAAATTAAAAGCCAAACTTTTCAGATCATTATTTTCATATGTAAATGCAGTTATTATAAATAATAATTAATAATAAAGCCTACTTATTTTACCTAAAGATAACTACTACTTTCTTACTACTACTGCCTTATAATATTGGTTACTAGCTGGTTCCCGCGTTACTGATAAATTATTTAAGTTCAGTAAGTTGGTTTGTTCAAACACTTTTACATGTCGATCATATACTGTCGCAGAACAGAAGAAATTATAGGCAACTAGCTGTTCCCCGCGGCTTCGCTCCCGTGAACCACCCCACAGGACCCGTTTTCGGGATTAAAAAATAGCCTATGTCACTCAGGAATAATGTCACTCAGCTTCCTATTGGTGAAAATTTTTTTTAAATCGGTCCTGTATTTTCGGAGCCTATTCGGTACAAACAAACAAAAAAATCTTTCCTCTTTATAATATTGGTATAGATATGCATGATATTTTTGTATTTGCTGTAACTACATAAATTCAATTAACAGTACTTTTATTAGGTCTAGAAAGTAAACAAATATGAGAGAATGTTTAAAATTTCTTCAGCGACGAAGTTCAAAGAAGCTTTCTATTCTTGTTTTTTTATTGTTATCTCAAGTTGCTTAGCAATAATTTACATTTAATAGTTAGGTGTTTATGAAGCATTTCAAATGACGTTCAGTAAATAATCCGTAGCTGGAGAGTTCTAAGAACTTCTAACCGTTATTGCAACAATTAGGCAATCGGGCGATAAGAAAGTACATAATTAGCAAATTGAAAAATGTCAGGTAAATAAATGTAATTTATCAGACAATGGTGCTATCGTTCGAGTTTTAGCAAACAATAACATTAGATGAAAGCTTTCTATTGTCATAGTTTATTAAATTATTGGTACTAGGAATTCTTATCGGGCGGCGTCTAAGGATTAAAAAACCATTATAATCTGCGAAAAATTCTGAGAAGTTATACATGTTTAATAAAGTGTTTTTCTCTAAATAAGTAGAACAATCCAAGTCAGAAACTGCAAACTTTTATTTTACTTGCCTTTTAAGTCTGTTGGCTTCGGTCTGGCGGCGTGAATTGTTTTTTACTTTTAAAATTGTTTGAAGTTTTAGCATTAACAATACGAATCAAAGATATTTAATGGCTTAATTAAAATAGTCATTCTTAAAGTTTAAATAGATTTTTAACTCTTCTGCGATGTGGGGTATTTTTAGATTATTCAGTGGATTTTAAATTGCATTAATTACCTTTTAGACCTCACAATTGGATTCCAAAAATAAATCAATGAAAATAATTGTTTTTTTTTCTCTATTTTTATATAAGTTAGCATTTTTTAACTTTTAGTGCATAGGCTTGTTAAAAAATTTGCTTATTTTGTGTATAAACTTCATGAAGTTTTATAATGGGCCGCGGAGTCGTTAAGGAGAATACGTAACATATCATCACGCCTGTATCCTCCGAAAGGTTAGCACAGGTGCATCTATAGTACATTCACATTTCGTGAACTATGTTTATGAGCCATGTTACAACGGGCGAGCGTATTGGACATCAACCGGGCACCTGGGAATCGAACCCAAGACCTCATGGTCAGATCGCTTGCGAACACTAGAACAACGAGGCAGAGGTTGAAGACTTACATGTATTAAAATGCTGGCAGCCCCGTTCTCGCGTCTGGTCAATTAGCGGGACTGCAGCAACAATAATTCTTGTAATCTATGTAAATAAGAATGAATTGCCAAACGTGTTGCTAAGCGCACAACTCAAAAATGGCTGGACTGGTGGTGTTGAAATATGTAGCGTGTTTGAGAGGGTCCCTGAATGGTTTATATTCCTAATAGGGCCCGGTAGGTGGCGCTGCAATCGGGTTCGGGCCCGTGCAAGACAACGTCGGTCGGGTCCGCAGTAGGTAAATAATGTTATATCCGATTGTTAGCGTCATGTATAACTGGAATAAGACACATTTACCTATTTTTCACTGTCCGCTTCAGGTGAAATGCCTCTTGTTTAGTAAAGCGCCATGCGCGTAGCGTCATTTGAGATTGGGGTTCGCAAAACTAACTACTTCAAGTATTTGTTGAAGAGCGAGCAAGGTTTTTATGAAGAATAAAATTTGATAAAATGCACGGAAAATAATAAAAAGGTGGTAGAAAGCTACACCATTCTTATTTATATGGGATAGTAGGACCAAAGCCGCGTGAAAAAGCTAGCGATAAATAAAATTTTATCAACAGGTGAGAACTGACCTGACACACGTACGCTTCATTTTTGTATTAAGTTCACAATATAATGTTCAGTTCACTACGCACTTTACTACACAATTTCGATATTTAAGACTTCGCGTGCGTAAATAAAAGCAACAACCATCAATTATCGCTACTGGGGAAAGACTAAAATGAAAAATCCTTTTCGTCGGCGCGTGGAGGTGGCGCGTGCGCAACCTGTGAGAGGGGTAGTGCAAGAGCGAGACAGACGTATTCACTTCACTTAATGAATGCATCTCGCTCTTACACATTAAAAAAGACGTAATACCTAAGTAGGTACCTGACACCTATAATTTTGCATATAAAACAATGTGACATGTCAAATACAAAGTCGGTCGAGCGACTTTCGGGTTTTGTATTTATTCTGTTTGACGTTGTCGAGACAAGATAATTGACTAGAAATAAAAAATTAAGATCCAAACTTTTATGATCATTATTTTCAAAAGCAACTGCAGTTATTTTAAAGAATTCAAAATGAATTCTTTAATTTTACATAAAGGTGACAAAACTGCCATAGTAGTTACCAGCTGGTTCCCGCGTTGCTATCGAAAGGAACTATGCATGTTATTTTTTTATTTGCTAGAAGTAGGTACCTACATAAATACATTCAAAAAAGATACAATAATAAAATATATGTTTTTATCGTTATCTCAAGTTGCTTAGCAATGATTTACATTTAATAGGTTTTTATGAAGCTTTTTAAATAACGTTCAGAAAATAATCCGTAACTGGGGAGTTCTAAGAAGTTCTAAAGCTTTGTGCAACGATTGGACAATCGGGCGAGTATAAGGACAATAGGTCATACTAGCGACTCGACAAGATAAGAAAGTAATTAGCAAATCGAAAAATGTCAGGTAAATAATTGTTAATTAGACAATGGTACCTAATATCGTAAGAGGTTTGGCAAACACAATAACAATAGATGTAAAAATGTCTAAGGTATTAAATTGTAGATAGGTACTGGGAATTCTTATCGGCGTTACTGGGAATTCTTATCGGCTTTACTGGTAATTCTTATCGGCTTTACTGGGAATTCTTATCGGCGTTAAAGGATTAAAAAAACCTTTATAATATGCGAAAAAAATCTGAGAATTTGTACAATATTGTTTTAAAAGTGTGATGGTAATAAAGTCTCTTAATAGTAGGTACTTATTTAAATAAAGTAAAGTCGCTGTCCGCGTCTGTCGACGCCATTTCTGTTTTTCCGCTCACTTCTTTTAACCACGTAACGTGTTTTGGTAATTGAAATGAGGAAGCTTTTTGTACATAATATGTCCCGTGCGAAGCTTGGGCGGGCTAGTTAATTTTTTTTTGCATAAATCGGTTAATTTTGTATAAAAAATGCCTAAAATATGAAAATTGTAATAATACTATGTAGCTCCGATTTGAAAACTGTTGAACTTATCTTATAGTATATAGTGCCCGGCACGTAAGTTGGCAAGGTTTTGGCGTAGTGGTGGTAAGTTCGCGCATATTCCGCGAACTGACCAATCGCATTATAGAGCGAGTGGAACGTGGTCTCGCCAACCAATCACGCGCTCGGAACGGTCCTAAACGTTTTCCGCGCCCCGCTTCACTACCAAAGATACCTAAAAACGACTTCTGCGCATCTAACGACTCTTGCCAACTTACGTGCCGGGGATTATAATAGTCATTTTATGAATGACTAGCTAACCCCCGCGGCTTCGCTCCCGTCAACTGGGCTACCTACCTACCATACATATTTAAAAAAAAAAACGTAAACCATCTACTACTTTTATTTTGGACTCTTACCACTGTTGTGTTCTTTTTAACCCAAAGGTTGACTGGTAGAGAATGCCTTGCTGCATTAAGTCCGCCTATGTATCACCATTGTACATGAAGTTTAAATTAATAAATAGTCCGAACAAAGCCTAAATATTAGGTTTGGATAGGTGAGCCCGTTCTTGAGTTTTAAAATTACAACGAAAAGTGGCATTGATTTTTATATATATAGACTATCTGCTGTCCGTGTGGATTATTTATAAGTGTGAGTGTTATGTTATTCGATGTATAAACTATATTACATTTTTTTTTATAAAAATCCGTTCTAGTTTATGCGTGAATAAGTAACAAACATAGTCTGCCAAGTCAGTCTTGTCCCATGAAAAAGGCGGCAAATTCAAAAGTCTTACAGGTTCAACACTGATATAGTATGTTGAAAACTTGTTTGATACTTTTGTAGATACAATGATAAAATAAATGTAGATATAGGTAAAATTTCAAAATATAAAAACGCCCGACGCGTTTATCTTGCGAAAACACCCCGATTTAAACAGTAAAACGCCCATAACTTTTGAACGACTGAACCGATTTCATTCAAACATAGCTAAGAACATTCTCGACAAAATCACCTTTAAAAAAAAAAAAACTAAATCAAAATCGGTTCATCCGTTTAGGCGCTATGATGCCACAGACAGACACACAGATACACAGCAACACACGTGAAACTTATAACACCCCTCTTTTTCCGGCGGGGGTTAAAAAATTCTATCAAACAAGTTTTCAGCGTACTATATATCAGTGTTGACTCCTGTAAGATTTTTGAATTTGCCGCCCTTTTCATGGGACAAGACTCGCTTGACAGACTCTATAGTCATTCATAAAGTTTCACATTTATAACATTAAGGTCCGATTTCACCAATGAAACTAATCGCGATTAGTTCATCTAAACTCAGTTTATGCAAATACAGCGTTCTGATTGGTTGAGACCGACGAGGAACTACCAATCATAACGCTGTATGATTAGTTTTATTGGTGAAATCGGCCCTAAGTAGTATTATTATGTTTCGAACTGTTATCAAAGAGATATAACAATAAAATACATTTTGTACCTCGCGGCCCCAGCTTTTTAATTTATATTCTTTGCTATTAAATTAATAATAGAACTATTTACATGCCTTAATTTTTTGGGTTTCAGATGCTGTTTGTGAAGATGCCAGCTATTCATTAGGATATAATAATTTAAATTGGGTACATAAAGCTTAAATAAATAAAACTAAGACTGTACTGTAGTGAGATTCTTTTATTGCTGGTTAAATACAATTAGTATGTAAGTATAAAGGAATAGATATCCATGTGTTTGACTAGCCCTATCAAAGAATAACAGAATTGATTTAGGGCCGATTTCAACAATGAAACTAATCGCGATTAGTTCAACTAAACTCAGTTTAAGCAAATACAGCGTCCTGATTGGTTGACACCGCTGTGAGACTACAAATCAGAACGCTGTATTTGCATAAACTGAGTTTAGTTGAACTAATCGCGATTAGTTTCATTGGTGAAATTGGCCCTTTAGTATGAACAAAGGAATTAGCTACATAAGTGTACTTCTGTTGGCACAGTACAAAAGGCACTACACATTTTTTTAATAATACACTAGAATTATTTTCTATTAAAATAATAATTCACAGTAGCGTAATATCACAAATGCTAATATCTCAAATAACGAAATAATTAGTAATTATTACATAAAACTTATGGTACTTATGTCATAAAAGAATATTAAATTTAAAGAGATTTGAGAAGAGATTACAAAATTATTTATACTATGAGTTAGTGTAACGGAATAAAAGCTGGACCACAGACGCCCCAATCGGAATAAACATATTCAAAAGTGCAGTGTAATGGCATAATTGAAATAAATAATTTGACATTATAAGTCTACAAGAAAAATTTCAAAATTTAAAAACCCCCGACACATTTATCTTGCAAAAACACCTCGATTCAAACAGTAAAACGCCCATAACTTTTGACGGCTGAACCGATTTTATTCAAAGTTAGCTAAGAACACTCTCGACAAAATCACCTTTCAAACAAAATAAACTAAATCAAAATCGGTTCATCCGTTTAGGCGCTATGATGCCACAGACAGATACACGGATAGGTACACAGGTACACAGCAACACACGTGAAACTTATAACACCCTTCTTTTCCCGGCGCGGGGAAAACAATTAGTTTTACAAGCTTTAATTTAAATTGTTTCGTACCTAAATTGATTAGTATTCACAGACTTCGGACTGGATGGTGGTTTTAAATATATTACTTTACTTAGGCCGAGTTTCTCACCTCTAAATTATCGCAGAATTAATGTGTCAAATCGGCAAGCACGCGTTATCTGCTGTGATTGGCTGTTGAAAATTAATTCAACCAATCACAGCAGATAACGCGTTCTTGACAATTTTTACACATTAATTCTTCGATAGAGGTGAGAAAATCAGCCTTAAAGATTGTTTTCAAATTTTAGCATTAACAACACGAATCTAAGATATTATTAGTAACGGGTTATTTATATCGTAATTCTTTAAGAGGCGAGTCCTTAAGAAACACCTAAAAAGGCACTTACAGTTTTCATTATTTCTAAAGATTCACCGCGCTGAATTACACAAAAAAAAATATGAAGAACCTTAACAGATGTGCCAACAGTTTCACCGCGAGATATTTGTAAAACCATCATAAATTTCTAAAAAAAAAATTGTTGAAATCTCTCAAAAACATCTAAATCGACCTTTTCTATTTGCACTATTGTCATAATTCTAGAAGATTTTTTATAAATCTCTTTAGATATATCGTGACACGAAAGTATGAATATGACGTTCACCGTTTTATTTATCTAATAAGTCACACCAAATGATAGTAATCCACCTTTCAACATTGTTATTTTTTCTACACAAATTGTTTTCTATTCCCCATACATTTTAGTATGGAGAGTTACGCTCCAGTAATTTGTTTTATAATCGACCACGCGCGCGAAAAATTTTCAGTGCTGTCTTAGACTCCAAGGTGAGAGCACGTCCGTTTTTTTTCCGAGCCGAGTTCGCAAAACGTCTACGCACACATACACAATAGGCATAAGGGTGGGTCGCGAGTGTCGTGACATGACTGTAGCACTATTCAAGCAATAAGATAAAATGGACCAAATCATGTTTCTGGTAATCATGTGTCTTGTAAGCCATACTATTGCAAGCAACTGAATTCAACAAATATAAATGGTGAAATTGGCACTGATAAAAAAAATTGCCGGTAATGAAAGCTTACACCTTTTTTATTGCCGTAATGAAACTTGTCTCAAGATTAGTCAACAATGCTAAAAGCTTAATTTATAAAGTCAATAGTAATATAGCAGAGGTTTTTAAAATTGTTGTTGCAAAGTTCGTAGGAGGAAAACTAATTAATTTCTCAACTAGACAATCTTACGCAGCTCGTTGTGCAACGTGCGTTGTGGCATTTAACATTAAGCAGCCACAAACCTACTTGTACAATAAAATCATACACAAAATACCTAGCATATTTATAAGCCATCATGAGTTGAAAAAACCGGCCAAGTGCGAGTCGGACTCGCGCACGAAGGGTACTTGGTAAATTGCGGTTTACGATTTATGACGTATTAAAAAAAAAACTTCTTACTAGATCTCGTTCAAACCAATTTTCAGTGGAAGTTTACTTGGTAATTAATGTACATCATATGTTTTTTTTTAGTTTTATCATTCTGTTATTTTAGAAGTTACAGGGGGGGGACACATTTTACCACTTTGGAAGTGTCTCTCGCGCAAACTATTCAGTTTAGAAAAAAATATAATAGAAACCTCAACATCATTTTTGAAGACCTATCCATAGATACCCCACACGTATGGGTTTGATGAAAAAAAAACAAATTTTGTTTCAGTTTCAAGTATGGGAACCCCCAAAATTTATTGTTTTTTTTCTATTTTTGTGTGAAAATCTTAATGCGGTTCGCAGAATACATCTACTTATCAAGTTTCAACAGCATAGTTCTTATAGTTTCGGGAAAAAGTGGCTGTGAGATACGGACGGACAGACAGACAGACATGACGAATATATAAAGGTTCCGTTTTTTGTTTGCCATTTGGCCACGGAACCCTAAAAAAGGTTCTAGATCTAAGCAATAAAATAAATAAATTAGAGAACATCATTCAATCAAGCATTATTTTTTGTACTTATCATAATAATAATTTAAATGTTGTATTACATAAATAGTAATTATTTTTTCTAACAATCAAACTACACAACCGATTACACTGTGACCCCACCCTTTATTCACGACTATAATACTATGGGCACGCGTGCCGTGCGGAGCGGTGAATCAATAGCTAATACATTGCGCGTTTTTGAGACAAGCTTACAAATCCTTCAGAAGCGAACGCGCATTGAAGCTATATCATGCCCGTCGCGCCGCATAATTTTTCACTTGTTCTTGGGTGCGTGTACACTAGAATGTGTGATGCAAATGTGTTAGTGAAAATGTCGATGTGTGGGTTCTAAAATAAGTTCTCACGCTCGCAAACCTGCCTCTTAAGTTTATATAGATTTTTCACCCTTCTGTGACGTGGGGTTTACACGTGAAGCGGGCAGCGAAGATTATTCAGTGGATTTTATACTTCCAGGTGGGAAAACTCAATAACACAGCCCGACCTGGGAATCGAACCCGGGACCTCTTGCTGAGCTCGCTTGCAAAAATTAGAACAACAAGTTTTTTTTTATAAGCAGCCTTTCGCAGTTCAATCCAAGTGATTGGCTACTGTTTAACCGGGCGATCCTGTGGAGACTATACCTCCAGCCAGGCTCAAAAACCTAACCTAAGTGACAACTCTGAGGGCTATCCCCTATGGAGTACGAACTTCGGCTCAGGGCGTCGCTGGGGGGACAACTAGGTCTGGATCTTGATTAGTGATTTTACCATTCTTTTGGAAACTACCTACGTGGAGAAGAACGGATAAATGTATTAAAATGCCGGCAGCCCCGTTCTCGCGGCTAGTCAGTTAGCGCGAGTTCAGAATCAATTTTTCTTATAATCTGTAAAAATAAGAATGAATTGCTAAACGTGTTGCTAAGCGAAAAACTCAAAAATAAAAATAGTGTGTGTTTGAGAGGGTCCTTGAATGGTTTATATTCCCAATTGGGCCCGGTAGGTGGCGCTGCAATCGGGCATGGACCTGGTATAATAAGTAGGTATATAATCTTTTATCTGATTGTTTGCGTCATGTATACATGCTCAAATATAACTGGAATAAGAAATTTAGACCTAATTTTCGCTGCCCGCTTCAGGTGAAATGTCTCTTGTACCTACAGTAATGTAGGACGAAGCGCCCACCTCCACCCACCCCGCGCTGCGCGTGGCGTCCTTTGAGCCCGGGGTTCGCAAAGCTTAATTTCTTCAAGTATTTGTTGATTTGAAGTCCGAGGAAGGTTTTTATGAAGAGAATTGGATAATTGTAAAACTAGGGTCGAGTTTCTCACCTCTAAATTATCGCAGAATTAATGCGACGAAGTGTCAAGCACACGTTATCTGCTGTGATTGGTTGAATGAATCTTCAACAGCCAATCACAGCAGATAACGCGTGCTTGATAATTGGTCACATTAATTCTGCTAAAATTTAGAGGTGAGAAACTCGGCCTAAGAATCCCTGTTTCTATGGTATAGGCCACGGGACCAAAGCCGTGTGAAAAAGCTAGCGAAAAGTAAAACAAAATCTATTAATAGGTGAGAACAGACCTGATACTCAAACGCTCCATTTTTTTCACAGTAAAATGTTCAGTTCACTAATGCACTTTACTGCACAATTTCGATATTCAAGACTTCGCGCGCGTAAACGAAAGCGTCTAAAGCAACAACCATCAAGTATCGCTACTGGCGGGGGACGTGGGGGTGGCGCGTGCGCAGCCTGTGAAAGGGGTAGTGCAAGAACGAGACAGATGTATTCACTTACCGGCGTAAATGAATGCATCTCGCTCTTACACATTTAAAAAGACCTAAGTATACCTGATATATTTTTGCATATCTCAATAAAACAATGTGACATGTGAAATACAAAGTCGGTCCAGCGACTTTCGGGTTTTGCATTTAATCTGTTTCACGTTGTAGAGATAAGAGAATTGACTATAAAGTACAAAATTAAGATCAAAACTATTTAGATCATTATTTTCATAAGTAAATGCAGTTATTATAAATAAGAATTCAAAATGAATTCTACTTATTTTAATCTTAAAGGTAACAAAACTGCCTTAGAATATTAGTCACTAGCTGGTTCCCGCGTTACTGTCGCAGAACAGAAGAAATTATAGGAAATATGCATAATATTTTTTATATTTGTTGTACAGCTTATAAATAAATAGAAAACTTTTTAGCTATAGAGCTAAAACGTTTTAAAAAAGTTGTTGTGTTGTTGTTTTTTAGTTTTAATAAATTTAAAAAAAATATCTATTTCCATATAGATGGAAATTGATAATTTTTTTAATATCTGCGTCAGCGACAAAGTTATCAAGTCTCAAAGTTGACAATTAGAAAGAGAAGTCCGACATAAACTCTGACGTCATAGTCCACTACAGTAAAGCTGCCATGGAAAACCGGCTTTTTCACGCGAAGCACTTATTTCTACAACCCTTTTTTACATTTCGTTCAACCGATTTTGAGTTCTATTCCTTAAACATAAAGGATGACATAAAAGGCATAAACCTGTTACCAAAAGTACCTGTTTACTACAGCTGCCATTTGTCATATCACCAACCCAATAGAAGTCAAAATCGGTTGAACGGGCTGTAAAATGGGATTATTTAAATGTTTAATGTTATCTCAAATAGAGTTATAAATATATTTATTAAATATTTGCTGAAAATTGTTATATTTCGTTTCTCTTTCGATCAATTTTGATTCTGTTTTTACTGTGTTAATATTGTATATAAAAATAGATCAAAATTTTATTTTGCATATTTCCTATTAGGATTGCTTGTATTTGTGCGAAAGTTATATGCATAATATAACAAATGGTCCAAGATCCCAGAGCCCCTAGACGTTTCTGACTTCAGTCTACACAAAATGTGTGGAATTGGGCTAAGTTTGCAGGAGCCAACGCTGGCAAGTATGACTACGAAGTCCGAAACGTCTTCGGGCTCTGGAATCTTGCTCTAAAAGTTTTATCGCAATCTGATGAACGGTATGGCAGCGCATAACATACGAACAGACAAACACAAATTATTATATATTAGAGTACTTAGTAGTTATGTGAGTTGTGATTTCGAGTTGTAAGCCTCAGTATTAATTTCTAATAAAATTAATCTACTTATGTACTATGTATGGATACAATATGTGTACTCTAGGCGCCAACGTTCGAGACAAGATCAGTAGGAGTGAGACGATACGAGACCTAGAAAAGCTTACGTAACTGTATAGGTATATTCAGTAGTTGCCGTGTCCGCGACTTGGCTCATGTGAGCCAAAAGTTTGAGACCTCCATCGTAAATAAATAACTTCAGAAATTTTAATAAAGGAATTATATATTATTACTTCTTTCTTCTCACTATTTTGACTTCTTTTAACTTTGTGACATTAACCCCCAGTTTCCAGTTTCACATTAATTCTCCGATAATTTTGAGCTGGGAAACGGGGGGTTATACTTTTTGCCATAATTATGTTTACGCAATAGAATTCAAAATCGGTTAAATAAACTGTAAATAGGGTTAATTTAAACTTCTGATAATATGTAAAATGAAGTGTAACTCGGCAAAGCTATCATGTACAAAATATTTCAAAAGCACAGAATACAAAGGAGAAATCTGCACATCACGATTCTTGTAGCATATATTGCATTATTATATTCCTGTAGGTATATTTCACAGCACACACACACACACACAGCGGCTTCTCTCACGACAATATTTACTGTCAGCCATGTAAAGCTTATCTACAAAATATTTCAAAAGAAAATCTGCGAACCAGTTTTTTCTATTGTTATCAAAGAATGTCTAAGAGTCCATACTTTTGTTTATTTTTAGGTTTTCATAGGATAATAGAGTATTGTTTCGCCACATCAAAGGGTGCCGTGCAAGGAGCGGTAGTTATTGTATGAGCGAGTGGTTCATTCCTAATTATTTTGTTTATGTTTTGTGTTGAGAAAGGGATGTTTTATAATAGGTAGGTGGCATTATAGTAATGATTAGTGGCTTTTGTATAGTGTTATTAGTGTTGTGTTGTTTGGTTTAAAATTGTACTAAAAAATCCTGTCTTTATTGAATTTTGATGACCTAATGACCTCTCATGAACTTCTAAATGATTGCGCGAAATACTTAGTAATATTAGTGGTGTCTCATCCCATACAAAGAAACTGTCCCGACGTACTGTACTGATAATACTGATTATTTGATTTATCTATAGATATAGATGGCCGCGCGGAACCGAAAGCGATCGATTTAAAAAAAAAAAAACTGTATAACAGATGAAAAACGCTAGTTACGTCGGCACGGTTTCTTTGTATGGGATGAGGCATCTGTATGCTAGTATTATATTATCTGTGGTAATGTTAATTTGTTTATCACTTGGATATTTTCTACCATAAAAAACTGGCCCACTGCGACGCGCAGACTGTATACTACGTTTAACTATAAATTTACGGTTTTCAGATTTATTCCTTTACATACATACATCTCACGCCTTTTTCCCATGGGGGTAGGCAGAAACTACAGAACTGCTACGATCCTTACATACTTCATACTTATTTATCCCTTTACTTGTACTAAAAGACATCGAGAAGTAGGTTCCAGTAGCAGGCATAAACGGCCGTATCTTTTGAAACGGTTGACTTCGAAGTTTGATTTTTCACAGCTCCATGGGATTAGTAGACCTGCAGCGTAAGTGAATTCGCCAGGGCAAAGGGAAACTCCATGAAAGAGTATGACAAATTTCCTGTAAACAATTTGGTATTGCCAAAAATTATCAGACGCTTTCATAACTCTTTTCGAAAGAGTCCAATAATTTTCCTTCCCTTTGGACTGGAGATTTATTTGATAGTAATTTCAACTTGATACCTCCAGCGTTTCCTTAGAAAAAACGAAGTGTTCCGTACCATTATCGCTAAAAACTACAAACAAATCACGTTTGTTGTATGGGGACCCCACTTAAATATTTATTTTATTCTGTTTTTAGTATTTGTTGTTTTAGCGGCAACAGAAATACATCATCTGTGAAAATTTCAACTGTCCAGCTATCACGGTTCATGAGGTACAGCCTGTTGACAGACGGACCGCGGAGTCTTAATAATAGGGTCCAGTTTTTACCCTTTGGGTACGGAACCCTAAAAAGCTTTAATTAACTAAGGTGGTCTCAAACTTTTGGACGGCAGTGTATGTGTGAAAAGTAATGTGTTTTATGACCGTGAGTGCCACGCGGCTTACCCCCAGTTTCCCAGCTCAAAATTATCGGAGAATTAATGTGACAAATTGTCAAGCACGCGTTATCTGCTGTGATTGGCTGTTGAAAATTCATACGACCAATCACAGCAGATATCGCGAGCTTGAAAATTTGTCACATTAATTCTCCGATAATTTTGAGCTGGGAAACTGGCGGTTAGAGGCCTGCCACTAGTAACATTAAAACAACGAAAATACACTTCACTTTAAAATTGAGGTGCTAGACAAAAAAGTGTAATTAGAGTTTGATTGCTTTTTCAAATGTAAACAACAAAATTAGGAACAGCTGACTCATTTAACCAATCACAAACGTGACAGGATAATGTTACTTCGTTCGGAAACTTGACTTCTTGACTTATTGATTTTGAACACTAGCCTTTTGAGACTACGTTCCGTTACGCACAGAATACTAAATAATAAAATATTAAATAACAATGGAGGACTGTAACAACATTACATATCGTAGATTACACCGAACCAGTTCACTAAACGACATCTCCAGAGATAGTTCAGCGCTTTTCGATGCAACTATGATGAGTTTGCCAAATACATCGCTAAATGTTAGTCAGACCGTAATCGATTTCAACGAAAAAGTTAAACAATTATCAGAAGACTTATTGATAGCGCATCAGGAAATTGAAAATCTCAATTCCGAAAACTTTCGCTTAAAATCGGATCTGCAAAAATATTTAAAAATCATAGAAACATACAAAAGTATTAATATAACAGACAATAAAAATATTACACCTCGATCTGTAAAAAGACGCAAACAAAAGCAAAACACCGCTACTACGATAGCTTCAAAGAACATACAAATGACGTCCCCATTAGCACAAATAAGGAATGATGAAACTGACACTCCGAAAACGACAAAATCAATAAAATCTACCCCTCAATCCAAAACCGAAAATAAAATAACAGAAATTCAACGAGAAGAAAGTAAACTGTGTACTGAGCCGATGCAATATAAATGCACTACATTAACTCCAACAGCATCTGAAAATAAGACAGCACAAGTAACTCAAAGGAGCAAAACGGTGCATAAACATCCAAAGTTATGCATCATAAGTAGTAACACCGCGAACAATATATTAACAACAGCTGAAAATACATTTCCAGAAACAGAAATATGTCACTTTCTCTTGCCAAACAGTGGAATCAAAAACCTTTTATGTAATATAAACGCAAAACTAGCTGACTATTCAAGTAGTGATTATTGCATAATTTTCATTGGTGAAAAAGATTATCGAACAACGAACAATTATTTTGACTTAATTATTTATATTAGGGAAACATTAATGACTGTACAACACACTAATGTAATTATATGCCTACCGACTTTTAAATGTAATAACCATTCTATAATGTATAACTCGAGAATCGAAACTTTCAATAATTTGTTATATCTTGACATTCACTCTTATAATTATGCAATACTGTTTGACTCTAACCTAGATTTGACATATGACCGTACCATGTTTAAGTACAATGGATCAATTAATGATCACGGCATTAAAAATGTATTTGAAAATTTAAAACATTATTATATTATAAATAATGATATTCAGGTAAATAATTATAATGTATCTCCTAATATTTGTATCACTCAAACAGTTGCAACTCAGACAGATATAATGGGCATTATTGACATTCAGCTTAATTTGACGCAATCCCTAATGACACAAGATAATGACTATGTACAGCAATCTGACTTTTTTCGTAAATAACCTTGACTTGCATGATCACAGTACTTTTTTAAATATTTTTCATCAGAATGTTTGTGGAATTAATAATAAGAAAAGTGAACTAGAGGTTTATGTAGAAACCCTCCACAAAAAGTTAGACTACATATGTATAAGTGAACATTTCCTGAATGAGAATGCAGCTTGTATTTTTAATATGAATAACTTCAAGCTAGTCTCGTACAATACAAGAAAAAATAAAAAAAGAGGAGGCAGTTTAATTTTAGCACATGTTGATAGGCAAACTGAAATTACCGAAGCTATAAATAAGTTGTATAAAGTAGAATGTTTCGAAATATGTGGTGCTAAAGATATTCAAACTGGTTTGTACATCTGTTGCTGTTATCGCAATCCAGTTGACAAAAATTTCGCTCAGTTTTTAGAAAAACTTGAGATACTACTAGATTTTTTGTTCAATAGGAAATGTGTGATCTGTGGTGATTTTAACATTGATCTGCTAGTGGACAGTAAAAAACGTACTGAATTTCTTAGTTTATTACGGTGTTATAATTTCAGGTATTTGATCGATTCTGTGACTTTCAGTCGGAACAGTAGTAATTCGTGCATTGACAATATCTTGACCAATCTGCCCGTTTCACAAATATTAGGTAGTGATGTAGATCATAATGGCTTGGCAGACGGGCATGCTGGTATCTTTGCTGATCTTGGGCTTCCAAATGTATCGTCTTTGTATAAAAAAACTCCGTTTATTCTCGTAAATAAAAGAGTAATCAATAAGAAAAATGGGCTCTCTTTTGCACAGGGAATTCTCAAAGAAAATTGGTCGTCTATGGGAATAAACACATTTCTCAAAACGTTTTATAAATTGTTTCGAAATAGCTACAAAACAAGAGAATGTAAAATAAATCTTAAGAAAAAATCACAGTCAGGTTGGATCACTAAAGGAATAAGAACTTCCAGCAAAATGAAACGCTTTTTATGTGCATGTAACGGAAATCATCTCGAATCAAGCGTTTTGAAGTATAAAAAAAACTATATCAGTCTTTATCGAAAGGTCATCACTAAGGCTAAAAAACATGCAATAATGATGCAAATAAACAGGTCTAAAAACCTGAGTAGAGAAGTATGGCAAGTCGTGAAAAATTGTACCAATAAAACTAAAACAGTACCCCCGCTGTTACGGCTCAAAGTAAATGATAGGTTGATAGTGAATCCAGATGATATAGCCAACATTCTAGCAAAACAATTCGACTACAAATATGTCTCTAGCGATAATAGAGTAGATCAGGCAATGTGTTTTTGTAATCAGAAAACAAATCAAGTTTACAGTGAAATGCAAATATCTCCAGCTACGCCAAATGAGGTACATACTGTGGTGAATAGCATGGAAAACAAACTTTCTTGTGGATACGATGAGATCCCGATATCTGTAATTAAGGAACACATCCTAATATTGGCCAAACCTTTAGCTGACTTTTTCAACCTATGTATTGAGGAATCGATCTTCCCGGACCAATTGAAAATGGCAAAGGTAATACCTGTTTACAAAAGGGGTAGTAGGACAGATCCTAAAAATTACAGACCTATCTCCTTGCTACCGGTTTTGTCAAAAATATTTGAAAAAATCCTGAAGAGTCGGCTCTTATCTCACTTACGCGTAAATAGAGTTTTGAATAATAGACAATTCGGTTACCAAAAAGGTGTTGGCACCTCAGATGCCATATACACCTTACTAAATATAGTGACAGACAACATAAATAATAAAATGAGAGTTGCAGGGATCTTTCTAGACTTGAGTTCCGCATTTGACACAATAGACCATAAGTTACTCCTTGAAAAAATGAGTCATTATGGTATAAGAGGTAAAACCCTGCAATTATTCTCTTCTTATTTAAAAAACAGAAAAATGTTTGTTGAAATTGACAAAATACAAGAAAATGGCTACAAAAATGCATGCAAATCAGCAATTGTAGGAAGCACAACGGGTGTCCCACAGGGATCCATCTTAGGACCTATTTTATTTATATTATTTATTAATGATTTGATTGATTATATGAATTTAATTTTACCGGACATTGGAATAGTAATTTTCGCTGACGACACAAATGCCATAATAGCAGCTAATGACATAGTAGAGCTGACAAAGAAAGTTAACAAAGCTTTGCAAGCTTTTAATGTTTGGTTCACTGCGAATAAATTAATTATTAATATCAAAAAGACAAAGATCATGTTATTTAGAACGACAGCCCGGAATAAAGATGACATGGAAATTAGAATGAATGAAGACAAAATCGAGCTCGTCAGTGAAGTTAAATTTTTAGGTATGCGAATTGACGAATTGCTAAATTGGAAACCTGAACTGAAGGCAATGGATGCTGCAATATCATCCGCATGTTATGCTTTGAGAGCTCTGAGAAGCGAAATCAGTGTAGAGCAACTGAAATTGGTATATTTTGCGTTAGTCGAGTCCAAAATTAGGTATAGCATACTTCACTGGGGAAACAGTTACGATTATAATATCAAAAGAGCCTTTGTTCTGCAGAAACGCGCAATACGGACTATAGTCCGTATCCCCCAAACAGAAAGTTGCCGGCAACATTTTATAAAGTTAGGCATACTCACAGTTCCAAGCATTTATGTCCATGTACTTTTGGTTAACTTGGCTAAATACCTTCATGAATTTGAAACTACAGAAGAACAAGAAATGCGGGAAGGCACCCGTAGAAAAGACCTTAAATGTATGACTAATCCGAATTTCAATGTTGTTAGACACAGTCCACGATACCAATCAGTTAAATTATTTAACAGGTTGCCTTTGGATCTGAAAAGCACGGTTCACACTAGTTCTTTTAAAACAAAATTGAAGCAATTCCTATTAAACAAATGTCTGTATGCCATTGAAGAATTGTAGTGCTTAATATTATTATTGTTTTTCTTTTAGTGATTATGATATCTATGGAACGTATGAATAGAATATGAAATGTAATATTAATGGGTATTGTTTGTGAACCTACTATAAATTAACAAAAATAATTTGTAGTAAATAACTAATAATTGTTTTATATTTTTTTTTATTTATTTTTTTGTTATTATAATTTATAATTGTTTTGTATGGAATGTATGTAATTGATTTGAATTGTAAAATTAATGGTTTTTGTTTTTGCCTATTGTGACTAATTTGATTTTATTTTATTTATTTTGTGTAAATGTTCAGATACAAATTTATTGTTCATGAATAAATGACTAATGACTAATGACTAATTCTATGACGATTGTCGAAATACTAAGTCGACGTCGCGCGTGCAAATTCGCTATGTGTTTTTGTGTTATTTTCGGTTAACTGTGCAGTTTTAATTGTTGTTTTAATAAGTTCATAATGTAAAAACAACTATGTGTGTGATAAATGCAATATTTGTTAGGGAATGTAGATGAGTGACATTCATACATTCAAATTGCCGTATAAATACGCTAACCACTGGGTTCTCAACACTCGATTATCGGGCTGTTAACATAATCGACGAATAATTTTCTCTTAGATCAAATAAAAAGCTAGACTGACAAGCTAAGGCGTAATTTCGTTGTACGTGTGTACGTTTATTTGTGTATGTATACGGCAAGGCGTAGATTTAACCGGCGTCACCTTGTTGTTTGCAACGTTCCATCTTGACTTTTTATCTGATCTGAGAGTTTACTGTGATCAATCGCCCGATCGTGCCCCAGAGTATTTCAACTCGCATGCGAGTTGCTTGCAGGTGGAAACGCGGCCGACGCGGACTAATGGCATGATTTTCAACCTTATTGTAATGTAGTTAGCGCTGAAATTCTCTTGCTGCAGTACGTCGAGTCATCACGCGAGAGGTTTCGATCTATTCGTGTTACAATTGAAATTAAGCGCTAAATTCATTGGGATAAGGTCTAAAATCAATTTTCCACGAAAAAATCTGTTGCACCATGTCGGCAGTAAGCGCCAGACTTCACAGCTATTCAACTAGAACTCGTCATGCTTTATATCAAAGCTTTTCCGTACACTAGGTTCTATGCCCGCTAGGAGGCTTTCGTCATACTTTCTCAAAAGAGGTTTTATTTCCTGCAGCATACTCTCATAGTCTCTGATCTGTATGTTGATGACTGTGCTAAATCTTTGGCGTTGGTTCCTGTTGAGGTAGAGCTTCAGAGAGGGGTAGCTCATGACCTGTTCGTGTTGGCAGACGCCGCGTTCGGTCACGCAGTTCACCTTGCCCAGTTGGACGGCGTTGTTTAGTAACTGAAACAAGTAAAATATCAAAATTTAAAAAAACCTCGACAAAATCACCTTTCCAACAAAAAAAAACTAAATCAAAATCGGTTCATCCGTTTAGGAGCTATGATGCCACAGACAGACACACAGCAACACACGTTAAACTTATAACACCCCTCTTTTTCCGGCGGGGGTTAAAAAGAAGGTTAGATTGTTTAGGCAATTATAATCTTTTACTGAATGCGAAGAAAACTAAATGTCTTAAGTTCTCTTTACCAAATGTACCACAACGTGACCTAAATTTAAATCTTGACGGCAAAAAACATGAAGTTGTAGCTGAAACTGTATTCTTAGGGATTACTATCGACTCAAAACTGCAGTGGGGCGCGCACATTAGAACTCTTTCGGGTAGGTTAAGTTCAGCTGCATATGCAGTAAGGAAAATAAGGCAGTTAACCGATGTAGCCACAGCTAGGCTGGTATACTATGCTTATTTCCACAGTATTATGTCTTATGGCATTCTGCTGTGGGGATCAGCAGCAGACGTTGACTCAATTTTCATATTACAAAAGAGGGCAATCCGCGCGATCTATAAAATGGGTCCTCGCGAGACCCTCAGAGAAAAATTTAAAGAGATCGATATACTGACTCTACCTTCACTTTATATTTTAGAATGTATTTTGTATGTCCGCAAAAATCGAGGGCTTTTCAAAACTAGAAGCGACTTCCATAATTTAAATACACGCAGTAAACATGAAATTGTATTACCTAAATTCAGATTAACGAAAACTAGCAAGTCTTTTCTTATAAACAGTATACGCTTTTATAACAAGTTGCCAAAGTCAGTTATAGAACTGACCGATGGAAAGTTCAAAAATCACATCAAACGTGTCCTTATTAAAAAAGCATATTATAAAATCAAGGACTACGTTGAAGATAAAAATATTTGGTTTTAGCTCCTTCTGCACATGCGGCTTCCCTGGTAACTCATAAACGGCACAAATATGTGGATGTCTCTAACTATTCTCAATCTAATTTTTCTTCATTTAATAAGAATTTTACACTGGTTTTCAATTATCTTTATAGCCCTTTGCTAAGAATAGTTACAGCACTGATAACAACATTTGTGCCACATGTTAAATTTAGTTTGTATAGATTATTTTACCGATTGGTTTGTAAATGTGTGAACATTGTAGGCCTTCTAGATTTCTAGATTGTTAACATTTTATCTCGTTTTACTTTTTTAAATCTTTTGTTTATTTATTATATAATCATTTCTTGTTTTAGTTTCTTACGACTTATTATCGGGCCTGCGTTGTCCCCCCATCTAAGTACTGCTGTAACATGGAAATATTGTAAAACCAAACAATTTTTTAAAAGAGTAACCATGGAGTTTCTTGCCGGTTCTTCTCCATAGGAATCGACCAACCCGAACCGTGCACATTGTCGACGTTTTATAAGTGCCCATGTAGGCCTATGTGAAATAAAAATTATTGATTGATTGATTGAAATTTTATTTATTCAAAATCTGTTTACACTATTACATTCATACATTCTGACAAAATGTAAAACAGTTTGCCGGCAGTTTCTGTCGTGTCACAATACATATATATTACAATAGTTATTTATGCTACAAGTGCGGAAGGTAGGTGATTTCCGATGAGTGGCATTTTATTCACGAGCGAGCGAAGCGAGTGAGTGGATAAATCGACACGAGTCGGAAATCATCTTACGTACGTGTATCATACAACATTTTACTATGCATTGTGCGAGGAAATAAATAAATTAATAAAATGAAATTAATAAAATGGCGGGCTTATTCAAGCGCGTTCAGCATATCCACAGATTAACTAATAGTTCCTCGGGCATATCTACTGCGCATGTGCAAATAGCTATGACATCGTAACGCAATAAGGCACGAGCAAAATATACGTTCTGCCAAACATATTTAATGAATATTTAAAATTAATTTATTGATCAAAATCTAAATCTAGAGTAATTAAAAACGCCTAAAATGAAGTATTAGTTTTATTTTACCTTTTATATGAACGATAATCTGTACAGAACTAATTTGTAAAACTTTTCTCAAATAATAAAAACTCTATGCGTCGGGCTGACGTTGGAGTTAAAAATTAAAAAAAAAACAGGAAAGTAAAAAGCACTAGTAAAAAAAAGTGACACTTTCCGCACAGTTTGGCTGCTTGGAAAACCGCTCTTTTCGAGGGCATGCATTGTAAACTATCTTTCCCACGCGGCTTCGTCCCCGTCAACTGGCTACCTACCTACCTACCCTACATACATGAATGTTACATAACTTTAACCGCTTACGCAGCGCACGCAACGGAAGCTCTCAAAAAGGATTTTTTTTTCCCGTTTTTGCTACATTTTTCATTTGTGCTCCGCTCCTACTGGTCGTAGCTATGATGATGTTATATAGCCTATAACCTTCCTCGATAAATGGATTATCCAACACATTTTTTTTCAAATTCCTACGCGTAGGTCCTGAGATTAGCGCGTTCAAACAAACAAACAAGCTCTTCAGCTTTATAATATTAAATATAGTATAGATTATGTAAACAACTATTTAAATAATTATGCTGAGTAGGTAAACTAAATTAAACAACTAATAAAAAATCGTCGGGATCAGACAATCTCACATTCCACACCCATGAATTGATCATGGGTGTGGAATTTTTATTGTCCATGGTTGCAAAATGCGTGCCTTGACTGAAAATGGCTATGTACAGTGTGACAGATAATGTTTTTTTCAGATATAGTTCTCGCCAGAGTTCTTTGCCGCCCTGAATTAAGCTTTCCAATGCGCAAGGCACGGATCGGTGCTGTTTTTGTATGAGATTTACTACTGCGCAGAACTACTTTTCACCCAAAAAAACGATGTTAAAAAAAACATTTTAATTCGGTATCAAAAATCAATGAAACGAAAAATAAAAGTTCGTACCATAGAAACCGAATACCGAAAAGAAAGTAATTTTTCGCTTTGTGTTATTTTTGTATGTTTTTTTTATGTTACTTTTCTCTTTTTAGTTTTGGTACGTTATAAATAATACAATGAAAATACGCATTTTTAGGGATAACTCAAAAACTACTAGTCAGATCTTAATCAAATTTAAATGGACCACCAGCTTTAAAAAAATAATCATCAAAATCGGTTCACCTAGTAAATAGTTCTGAGGAGAGGACATTTAAAAAAAAAATACAGTCGAATTGAGAACCTCTACCTTTTTGAAGTCGGTTAAAATGATATTTGATTGTGATACTTACTATGCCTGCTACAGCGAAATCTGAAAACTTTTCATAGCAGCTGTAACATCTTGGGGAATGGAAGTACACCAGCCAGGGTTTCTTTGTACTGTAAAAGAGAATATAAGTTACCAATGAAAACCACGTTGTACCCGATTGAAGATCTGGCTGCGGCATCAAGATAAATGGAAAATAAAGAAAAGATATTTATTTGTGACCCGCACAGGAGACACGAGAAATATGCATAAAAATTAACAATAATAAAAAATTAAAACCCCGTGCCAGACCAAAAAGGCTCCTATCTAAGCATATGCAGCGATATCCAAATGACGCGGGTATACAAAGTTTCAATTTGATAGACCAACAGTAAGTTTGTTTTTTTTATAATTTATAGGCTCGCGCTTGACCACTATCTCACCTGATGGTAAGCGATGACGTGGTCAAAAGACGAAAAAAAAATATTTTATACCATTCCCCCTCTAAAAAGCTTATTTTATTCACTGAAAACAGTGAATAAAAAGCACTTTTAATCACTGTTTTGGTGTTTGAATTTGGAACACACCAATGTACTAGACGTCCATCTTAATGCTATGTAACCTCCTTGCGCCTCCTTGCGCAAATAATACTCGATACACAAACTCCTTCTTCGATTTTAATTTTGAGTTTGTTATTTAGGATTTTAATAATGATTTTGATTTTAATCTAAGATATTTATTGAATACTTGTTTGGATTGTAATTCTAATATTAATTGCAATGGTATTTAATTAATTATAATTATGTCACGTAACGGAGGTGGTTACTGGTCCCTGAAACACAGGTGCTGTTAACTAGCTCAGGGGTCAGGGTTTCACATTTTATATAAATTTTGAAGAATAAACCATGTATTTATTTATTTATTACTCGTAATATTCCTTGTGCTTTTCACTTAAATCTTTCTTTTTCTCGAAGTCATGGTATAAAATATAGTATGCAACTCTTGAATAAAACGGATTTATATCGAGGGCCATGAATCACTCACGTCGCTCATGATTCTAACACTTGAATCACTCGCTATGCTCGTGATTCAATCATCATGAATCACTCCCTACGGTCGTGATTCAGTCGTTAGAATCATTCACTTGCTCTAGATTCATCTGTGGCCCTCGCTTTAAATCCGTCTTTTATTCACTAGTTGCATAATATACTATTGTTTGCATCCCGGACCCACGACTCGTGGTAGCGGTAGGAAATGTGGGGTTTTAGTCGGTTGGAGTCCGAAATAACCCCCATTCTCCCCAGACGGAGTGTATCCACGAGGATTCACCCATAAAAAAAAACAATTATACCCGAACATACATTATAAAAAAACCCCCAACCCCGACCGGCCAAGTGCGAGTCGGACTCGCGTACGAAGGGTTCCGTACCACTATCGCAAAAAACGGCAAATAAATCACGTTTGTTGTATAAGAGCCCCACTTAAATATTAATTTATTCTGTTTTTAGTATTTGCTGTTATAGCGGCAACAGAAATACATTATCTGTGAAAATTTCAACTGTCTAGCTATCACGGTTCATGAGATACAGCCTGGTGACAGACAGACAGACAGACGGACCGCTGAGTCTTAGTATATAGGGTCCCGTTTTTACCCTTTGGGTACGGAACCCTAAAAATAGATAAATCCGAATTGAGAACCTCCTTCTTTTTGGGACACCGGTTAAAAAAAGGTTAAGACGGTACCCTGACCAAAAATCGGCATGAGATATGAGCGTTCCTATTGGTCTAGCGGCACTGGTGGCGCATGAATTACAGTATAGAATACGCCCAGATTTTAGAATAAGATCTTTATAAAATCGAATTTTAGTCTTTTGAAAAAAAAAAACTACAAAAATGTTCGTTATTAAATTGTCTATCCATTAGTGTTAGTACAAAACATAATTAATGAACACTTTACGAGGAGATGCACAATATCAATAATTATTTCCCATTTTTATGTTTTTTTTTGGAAGGAGATTAGTGAAATATATACAACATTTAAAAAAAACTAAATCTACCATTTTAGAATCAATATTACGTAGAATTTAATGTATTTTTATTAATTGATATTTCTTTTTTTAAATAACGAGTATATAGCTCCTAAAAACAGCACAAAAAACGGCTTGCGCGGCGTTTTGCTCGGGGTACCGCCTTAAGTTGGACGGACTAAATGTAAATATTTACCCGGTAGGATTCAACTCTTCAGCGATGACTTGCTTGGAGAATGTTTGCCAGTTCAGCTTCTGCACCGAGTCGTCTATGAACCCGAGTGCCCATTCCAATATGTACGGCGCTTGCGACAGGTGCTGCAGACTTACACTGGAAAGAGAATTCATATGATTAATATCAGGCCAGAGATTTCGGTTCCTGACAATATTTTCTTTAAATACATTGAAGATTTTTTTTATAGTATTTTGTTATACGTTTTTAGGGTTCCGTAGCCAAATGGCAAAAAACGGAACCCTTATAGATTCGTCATGTCTGTCTGTCTGTCTGTCTGTCCGTCCGTATGTCACAGCCACTTTTTTCCGAAACTATAAGAACTATGCTGTTGAAACTTGGTAAGTAGATGTATTCTGTGAACCGCATTAAGATTTTCACACAAAAATAAAAATAAAACAATAAATTTTGGGGGTTCCCATACTTAAAACTAAAACCAAAAATATTTTTTTTCATCAAACCCATACGTGTGGGGTATCTATGGATAGGTCTTCAAAAATGATATAGAGGTTTCTAATATCATTTTTTTCAAAACTGAATAGTTTGCGCGAGAGACTCTTCCAAAGTGGTAAAATGTGTGTCCCCCCCCCTGTAACTTCTAAAATAAGAGAATGATAAAACTGAAAAAAATATATGATGTACATTACTATGTAAACTACCAGCGAAAATTGGTTTGAACGAGATCTAGTCAGTAGTTTTTTTTTAATACGTCATATATTGTAAACCGCAATTTACCAAGTACGGAACCCTTCGTGCGCGAGTCCGACTCGCACTTGGCCGGTTTTTTACAGTTTCATTGTACCAAAATGTGTTACAATACAAATTAAAAAAATCTGGTGGCATGCCTCAGAAATTTACAACCGCGCCATCTATTGGAATAAATTTTAAATGATCCGTGACAAATAATCTGTGACAGGTGAATTATGAGCTTATAAAAGAACATAGAATTTTTATTATCAATTCTAGAAAATGTTAATTTTACACACAATTCAATAACAAACCCATGCATATCGCGCCATCTAGTGACATTTATTTGAACCAAATTTTCTTTGTTAGCACTGGGACCCCGTGACATAGGCTATAATTTATAGAGATATTGGCAGAAGTACTAATATCACCTACTTCTAATCTTCCACTAATTTTCAAACGATGAACACTTAAATTAATCCTGACATTTCTGTACCAATTCCTAACTTTTAATTCAATCATGACAGACTGATACAGACTGATCATGACACATAAATTAACCTAACTAAGATGATGACTGACTTGAATAATAATGATATGGCTATCGACTGGAATACTTGCCAATAATTAATAATGTATATTTATAAACTTTAATTTTAATTTATTTTGACATTGTGCTTGTCTATGCTGGTGTTATGCCTGTATTGTTTTAATTAAGTTTGATTTGTTAAATAAAACTGTTTTGCATGCCTTAGTTAGGGTAGAAAGTATAAGGATCACTTAATATTATTATAACATCTGTATATTGTACCTACTTTATGTGCAAATAAATCATTATTCTATTATTTTCTGTTATAAACAAAACGTAGGTAGAATATGTTATTACTGTTTGATTTATTTCTCGTCTTTACTAATACTATTTTTAAGGGTTTAGCATAAGCATGTTCTTATATTGCATGTCGTTTTGCTACAAATAAACACTTTTTCTTTCTTTTTCTTTCACGCGGGCGGTGCCGTGGGCGGCAGCTAGTATTATAAATGCGGTAGTTTTTGAGTATGGGTGTTTGTTACTCTTTCACGCAAAAACTACTGAACCTTTAGTTTAGATGAATATAGCTTATAGATCAGAATATATATATATATATATATATATATCGTACGCAAAATACGCACTTGGTCGTGGAGTTGCGGACACCAGCCTGTTTTAAAATAACCTAACCTACATCAGAATAACACATAGGCTATAATTTCTGAAGATACTAGCTTCTGCCAGCGACTTCGCTCGCGGTAATGTCGGAAATTATCCCAAGGAGACATATTCCCTGGATAAAAATTATCCTATGTGTTATTCCAGACTATAATCTGTCTCTGTGCCAAATTTCATCCAGATCCGTTCAGTAGTTTTTGCGTGAAAGAGTAACAAACATACAAACACAGTTATACACTCACAAACTTTTGCATATATAATATAGTGTGGTCAAGTACTCATACTACGTGGGCGGAGTCACGGTTAGCACCTAGTAAATAGATAAATCTGCAAGTGCAGGTAATACAGGCCAGAGATTTTCATAGAATCGCGTAACAAAGGCAAATGGTGTAGTTAATAATTTAATATGACTTGGATTACGAACCAATGAAAACGCAGAAATCACACTAATATTATAGGGGCGAAAGTTTGTGAGTGAGTGTGTGTGTGTGTGTGTGTGTGTTTGTATGTTTGTTACTTCTTCACGCTCAAACGGCTGGACGGATCTGGATGACATTTGGCACAGCTATAGATTGTAGTCTGGCATAGCACAAAGAATTAAAAAAAATATATCTCGGGCATATGTTGCCTTGGGATAATCATTAACGCGGGAGAACCCGCTGGCAGAAGCTAGTTAGACCAATAAGTATAATAATCACAGCGTATCTTTGTGTCGAGACTCTGCGCAGTAGCAATTTTTGTATCAATGTTGAAGGTGAAGATAGCATTGTATAACTGCCTTTTTCACTCGCATAAGTTTGCGGCATTGTACTATCATCTCGCTTACTCTATACTTTTTACTCGATGACAAACCTTTTTTTGCGCAGTTGGGGCGCACGGGTTGGCGCAGTGGTTGAGCGATTGACTGCAGCGCTGCGTGTCGCGGGTTCGATTCCCGCACGGAACAAATATTTGTATGACCTACAGATAGTTGTTCCGGCTCTGGGTGTTTGTGTATGTGAGTTTATATGTTTGTAAACGCACCCACGATACAGGAAGGAATTCCTAGTGTGGGGCAACGTTTAAAAAAAAAAATGATATCTTTATTTTATTTATCTTGATTTTTACCCGACTGTCGAAGTAGGGTAATGTCTTTATCAGTCTATGTATATATGTTTGTTCCTATGTGGCGTTCCAGAGAAAAACGCGTTGGCCGATTTTGATGATTCGTACGTCAATCGATTCGTCTTAATCTTGCGAGTGTCACTGGCTAGATTAAAATTGGAAAATAGAAAAATGGCAGCTTTTGGTCGTCATATTGTAGGGGCCGAAATTTTTCTTCTAATCCCATCGTGTGGGTTATCAAAATAAAGGGTTTTAAGAGGCAATTTAAAAAAAATATCACACTTATTATGTTTTAATGTACCTATTTCGAAATATTGTTAACTAAAAAGTGTTAAATAAAATAAAAAAAATTAAATAAAAACAAAAAACCCGACTGCTTGAAAAGCGAATTAAAAAGACGTTAACAAGGAAAATATCATGCTGTGCAGTCGGAGGATACATCTGGTTTTGGTCAGCCAGCTTGCGAATATGTATCCTCCGACTGCACAGCAAGATATATTTCTTGTTAATGTCTTTTTAGTTCGCTTTTTTAAACAGTCGGGTATTTGATTTTTGTTTTTTTTTTATTTCTATACAATCCAAGTGATCCGAACATTCCAATAATCTGGCTCTCCTGTAATTAGTTTCGACTTATTTGTAAGCTGTTTTTCGTCGAAATCTATAATGACATGCTGGAAACCATTGGGTGGTCTTTCGTGAGAGAAAACTAACCTGAAGTGTTGTCCAGAAGCGATAGGATAGAGTCTGGCGGTGGCTGCTCGGATGTTAGTGCAGAATGCGGATGGCGTGTTCGCGCAGTTCAGAAGGCCCACTCGCACGAAATCTAGCGGACGAAGCTGAAATAAATTATACATAAAAAAAGTTAAAACAAGACAAATTAAAAATTGCCGCAGTAAGCCCGTAGGTAGGAGACTAGCCACGCATGCGCCCGAGATGAAGCATCCAATATCTTCAGTATTCATACAACTTCCTCATTCAGTATTATGGATCTCATATATTTTACTGAGAGCAGTGGTGGCCCAGTGGTATCGGCCGCGACTTACAAGTTGTAGGTCGTGGGTTCGAGCCCAGACAGGCGCTTTATTTTGTGTAAATTATTTCTTCACCACTGCTCTCAAAACGGTGAAGGAAAACATCGTGAGGCAACCGCCATGTCCTAGAAGTTCTAGGACATGGCATGGAATTTTTAGTTCTAGGCTAGAACTAAAAATTCGAAGATGTGTGACATCCACCAACCCGCATTGGGCCCGCGTGGTGGATTACGGCCCATTCCCTCTCACAGAGAGGAGGCCTGTGTCCCAGCAGTGGGAACATTAAGAGGCTGATGATGATATTCTCCTTACCTTCTTAGCAACAATCATCCACTCGTACGCCAGATCGTCACAGAAGCTGCCGCAGTGAGCTGGAAGGTAGGCAACTAGCCAGGCATGCTCCCGAGACGACGCGTCCAATATCTCTAGTACTTGCTTCTCGTCCAACTCCAAATCTGTTCAAAGAAGATGTACGACGACATTAAAACCTTTTATTCAAAATTATATCAATCTGCCTAGCCTTTTCCCAACTATATTGGGGTCGGCTTCCAGTCTTACCGGATTCAGCTGAGTACCAGTGTTTTACATGGAGCGACTGCCTATCTGACCTCCACATCCTAG
The DNA here is from genome assembly GCA_949775005.1 of Orthosia gothica. Classification (NCBI taxonomy): domain Eukaryota; kingdom Metazoa; phylum Arthropoda; class Insecta; order Lepidoptera; family Noctuidae; genus Orthosia; species Orthosia gothica. The sequence goes on along the minus strand of OX459056.1, from coordinate 8,380,035 downwards.
TAACTGGGGAACACGATACCCCTTGGCTAGACTGGTGTCAGATCTCAAGCTTCTGACTACTCGTAACGACTGTCAAAGATCTTCAAATGACAGCCGGTACCGTGACAGTCAGTGGCCCCTCCACCTACCACTTTTCGGCCGCTGGGGATAGAGACCTCCCCTGCAGCCCCACCGCCATCCGCCACCAGAGGGTGGCGACCCCGTACAGGCCGTGGAAGGTAGGTAGAGCGGCGCACCGCAATACCGGCACTCCTCTCCCACCGCGTACCTACCTAACCTACTTACCCACCCGCCTACCCCCTATCTACCCATTTACCCTACACTAACTTACCTACCTACCCTGTCCTACCCTACCTACATACCATTTTGTTAAACTATTTATTTGAATTAGAATTAGTACTATGATACGAATAACCAACGTTTCTATAAACCGGCGATCTAATTTTAGAAAACAAAAGTTGCTATTGTGAATTAACTATGACAGTTTTGTAAGTAATAATGAGCACTTTAATCATTAAGTACATCATTTTTATGTATCAATAGTTTTCTCAGCACATGCCAAATAATTAATTTTTTAGCCAACATTTTGCTACATTGGTTTACATTATTGCAATTTTCTCATTTTTTTGTTGAAAATAAAGTATAGCCTATGTTACTTCCTATTAATTAAAGCCACCCTGATCCAAACTTCATATTCGGCGATCGTGCTTACCTGTATTGGGCACACACACATATAAATATAAATATAGATAATATATATAATAGATAAACTTTCAGCTTTTATAAAATGACGAAGGTCAGATCGTCGCAGGCTCTTTCTCTATTAAGTAACGCTTGCCGAGGTCAGGCGGGTGACCATAAGCTCTTAGAGTAAGGTTATTTTGTGTGTGTGTAAGAGACATATGTATATGACTTGTATACATCTGTCACTTACGCGATCTCAAAATAACCTTACTCTAAGAGCTTATGGTCACCCCCCTGATCATCTGATGCGTGACCATCTTAACATAGTGAGATTCCTCCGTGCCTCGGCGAGCAAGTAACGCCGTTGGTGTTCGCTGTCATTTGATTAAATAGATTTTTAACAGTCGTTACGGATAGCCAGAAGCATGTTACTGGCTTGTGAAGAAGTCTGACAGGTATTCATCAGCTTATTAATGTTCCCACTGCTGGAACACAGGCCTCCTCACTGTGAGAGGGCATTCCCTCTCCGCCACCGTAATCCGTTGTAATCGTGGGCCGTAATCCACCCCGCGGGCCCAGTGCGGGTTGGTGAATGTCACATGTCTTCAAATTTTTGGTTCTACGACATGCCGGTTTCCTCACGATGTTTTCCTTCACCGTTTTTGCGAGCAGTGGTGATGAAATAATTTACACAAAGTAAAGCGCCTGCCTTGGTTAGATCCCACGGCCTTCAACTTGTAAGTTGCGACCAATACCACTAGGCCACCACTGCTCTTAAGACAGGTATTACTCCAAGTTAAGTACTGGTACTTAGCTGCCCACGCTTTTTTTTTTTTTTTTTTTTTTTAAAACGTTGCCCCACACTAGGAATTTCTTCCTGTATCGTGGGTGCGTTTACAAACATATAAACTCACATACACAAACACCCAGAGCCGGAACAACTATCTGTAGGTCATACAAATATTTGTTCCGTGCGGGAATCGAACCCGCGACACGCAGCGCAGCAGTCAATCGCTCAACCACTGCGCCAACCTAACTTAGTTGGGAAAACGCTAGCAAGATTGATTACTAACATGTTCTTTAATACCTTCCATCAGAGTCAAACGCTATATTATATGAACCTATTACTTATTGTAAAGCATCGGGTTATACACGAAGTCGACCCTAATATACTCGTAGTTGTAATGCCGAGCAAAGAAAGAAGTAAACTTATAGCCTACTGTGAAAATATAGCACAAAAAGTCATAAATAAAAATAAAACATGTAGAAACAACTATGTTTCATACTATATTGTAAATATAAATATGTAAACATAAAAAATTAGCGCAAAATGTAAAATAAGTATAAGCAGTAGACTAAGAAATAGATATATATGTATAGAAGAGTTGTCAAGTGTATATAAACAGTGTTGAAGTATATTAAATTAAAATTGTTAGATAGCTTTAATGGCATGTATAGTATATAGTTTAACATAGTATCAAATATATTGTAGAATAAGTGTACCTAAAATAGTTAGTATTAGTAAATTTGTGAAATAACTAGCGAGATAAGCTAAGTTATACATGTAAAATAAAAATAAACCCTGTTGAAAAAATTATTTCCCTATGTTTTAAAATAAAATAAAGAAGTACAGAATAGTAGTAGCTAATAAGTGGGAGTCCCACCCACAGGATAAATGAGGAAGGATAAAAGAAAGATACAGTATGAAGCATGAAAGTACGAGAGGAATGACAAGCGAGAACTAGTATGGATGAGGATTAGATAAAGAATAGGCACCAACTTTGTGGTGGAACTAGTCTGGAAATTTAAAAAAAAAAAAAAAAATATACTCGTAGTTGGGCAAACTCGGTAAGCAGTGGTGGCCCAGTGATAAAGGCCACGACTTACATGCCGTAGATCGTGGGTTCGAGCCCAGGCAGGTGCTTTACTTTGTGTAAATTATTTCATCACCACTGCTCTGAAAACGGTGAAGAAAAACATCGTGAGGAAACCGGCATGTCCTAGAAACAAAAATTCGAAGACTTTTGATATCCATCAATCCGCACTGGGCCCGTGTGGTGAATTACGGCCCATTTCCTCTCATAGAGAGGAGGCCTTATGTCCCAGCAGTGGGAAAATTAAAAAAAATAAATATAAAAACCAGACTGCTTCAAAAGCGAACTAAAAAGTCGTAAACAAGGAAAAATCATGCTGTGCAGGCGTAAAAATATATAACACTTACATGTTTAAATGTATCTAACATTTAAACATGTAAGTGTTATATATTTTTGAAATAACCTCTTAAAACCCTTTATTTTAATACCCCACACGAAGGGTTTGGAATAAGAAAAAAAAAATGGGCTTTAGAATATGGCGCCCAAAATCCGCCATTTATCTATTGTCCAATTTTAATGTAGCCTATGACACTCGCAGGGTTAAGACGCATCGATTGACGTATGAATCATCAAAATCGGCCAACGCGTTTGGTCTCTGGAACGCCGTATAGGAACAAACATACATTTATAGACTGATAAACACCGTTTATACCATTCCCCCTCTAAAAAGCTTATTTTATTCACTGAAAACAGTGAATAAAAAGCACTTTTAATCACTGTTTTGGTGTTTGAATTTGGAACACACCAATGTATTAGACGTCTAACTCAATGCTATGTAACCTCCTTGCGCCTCCTTGCGCAAAAAAATACTCGATACACAAACTCCTTCTTCGATTTTAATTTTGAATTTGTTATTTAGTATTTTAATAATGATTTCGATTTTAGTCTAAGATATTTATTGAATACTTGTTTGGATTTTAATTCTAATATTAATTGCAATGGTATTTAATTAATTATAATTATGTAACGTAACGGAGTTGGTAACTGGCCCCTGAAACACAGGTGCTGTTACCTAGCTCAGGGGTCAGGGTTTCACATTTTATATAAATTTTGAAGGTAATAAACCATTTATTTATTTATTACTCGTAATATTCCTTGTGCTTTTCGCTTAAATTTTTCTTTTTCTCGAAGTCATAGTATAAAATATAGTATGCAACTCTTGAATAATACGGATTTATATCGAGGGCCATGAATCACTCGCGTCGCTCATGATTCTAACACTTGAATCTCCACACTCCCTACGGTCGTGATTCAGTCGTTAGAATCCTTCACTTGCTCGTAATTCATCTATGGCCCTCGCTTTAAATCCGTCTTTTATTCACTAGTTACATAATATACTATTTTTACCGTCCTTCGGCAGTCGGGTAAAAAAGGCTAATGATGATGATGGGAAAACACTAGACAGATTGACTTAGCCCCAGTTTTTTGATCCGTAGTTAATTCAACCAAAGGTTAAATATGCTAACCAAGTAGCATATTTAGCATATTTAACCTTTGGTTTTTCCTTAACCTTTCAAATTTCGGTAAAACGCGTTTGTTCATCAATTGTTAGTCCAACAAAATGGTTAATTAATTTGTGAAGATAGCAATTTATTGAAATTGTATACTATTCTTTAACATACGGATAAAAAAATTGGGTTTTATTGTAGGTTTTGCCTCTTACCTCCACTCTCAATGATCATATCGATAAAGTCCAGCAGTTGATTCTCGTAGTCTCGTCCGTTGTACGCATTCCTCTTAGCTCCCTTCTGTACGATGATCACTGGCTGGTTGTACGCCACTTGCCGACAGTACTGGTCTGTGTGCGCTGTGCAAGCTAGTATGCCGAACTGCGGAAAAGATTTTAATTTTAAGTAAAATGAAAAAGTTTTATTAATCGGCTTAACAAAAAACATAATTAAAAACATCAAAAAACCTGACTGCTTAAGAAGGGAACTAAAAAGACGTAAACAAGAAGAAAATCATGTTGTTTGTCGGGTTTTTTTGTTTTTTTTATTTATAACTTTTCAGTTAACATATTTTTTTTTCGAATTAGGTACATTTAAACATTTTATATTTGTGAAATCACTTTTTAAAACCTTTTATTTTGATACCCCACACGATTTCGCCCCAACAATATGGCACCCAAAAGCTGCTATTTTTATATTTTCCCATTTTAATGTAGCCAGTTACACTCGCAAGGTTAAGACGAATCGATTAACGTAAGAATCATCAAAATCGGTCCACGTGTTTGGTCTCTAGAACGCCACATAAGAACAAACATACATAGACTGACACACACATACACATTACCCTCCTTCGGCAGTCGGGTAAAAAGGAGGAGGTTCTATTTTCGGTTGTATGTTTTTAGGTTATTTCAATTAAACCGTTTACTTTTGTATTGTCAAGCAAAAGATGAAGCTAGACAAGCAGGATGGCGCAAGTGGGTCTCTATGGAGAAGAACGTGCCAGAAACTCCACGGACACTCTTTTCAATCAGTGGTTAAAAACATACCGAGGTAGCTAAGTCCTAACTGACAGCGCCCGTTCACGAAAATGGCGCAAGGATTGGCACCATACAAACTCCGAAGTAGGAGCTAAAAAGAGCCCATTATTTATGACATAATTTTAATTTAACCTCATGTTAGCAACTAACTCTGAGTTAACTTTAAGACGTAAGAGGGTCGTAGTGTAATACTTATCCCGCTCCCGTGTATTATGTCTGCTGCAGTTACGATTGTTGGCGTATAATTAATTATAGTGTTTGCACTTCCCGGTAAAACAATAAAGCCCATGAGTGTTGCTAACCAAACCAGAGCCAATAAAAAAAGTGTTTGCCTACTTCAGTTAACTATAGACCTTATGTACAACATATTAAGTTCATTATAGCCGTTCAGTTAACTTTAGACCTTATGAGCACAAAATTAAGTTCATTATCGCCTGCATTGAATTATACAAATTTGAAAAAAAAGAAGGGCTTACATTAACATTTTCATCCAGATTGTATTCTAAGCTGGCTCGTGTGAATGGGTCGGCGATGTGGTCCCACGTCGTTCCGTGCGGGGCCACTAACACAACCCAAACCGCTGAGTCCCCTGAAAGTAAATAAATTGTATGTATGACTAGCTGACCCGGCAAACTTTGTTTTGCCATAAAACCCCAAACATTTATCTACCCTACCTACCCTACCCGACCTTACACTACCTACCCTACCCGACCCTACACTACCTTCCCTACCCTACCCTAAGTTCTTTTTTTTTTTTTCTTCACGTAGACCATCTGCTAAATAGTCCGAATAAAGACTTAAATTTTTTTTTTATAGCTGAGTCCGTTCTTGAGTTATAAAATAACAACGAAAAGTGGCATCGATTTTTATATATATATATATATATATAGATAGATAGATAAGAGAAATATGGATGGATTGTGTAGAAGAAATAATGACAAACTTGTATGATGAATTTTACAACTGATAGAAGAATGAAAGAGGCAGGAAAAAGCCAACTCCAAGTAACAATGCAACCTGGCAGACGGAAGATTGATGTAACTTTGAAAGTAATAAAGAAAAGTATAGTATTTAAACGAGCGAAAATAAACTCAAATTAATTAATTTCTTTTTAAAAGTTTTTATACTGAAATACTAAGTGGGCGACAAACAGTGGGCGAATACAAATGTTTAAAACAGCGACTTGAAAATAAAAGTTTGGGAGCTCCTTTTCCAGTCTTCAGGGTCTAAAGAAACCTAACATGAAGGAGATCATACCCTTCGAACCTAGCCTACCTGTTTCGGGGTTCTCTAAGCTCCCGCAGGCATATTACGTATCTTTTGCAAGAGCAAAACGATAGCGATTTTTGCGCAATAATTGCTCTTCAATACAAAAGTTTTAGAGTAGTTGGCGGTTTTTTTTTTAAATAAGTGCATTTTGACAAACAGCGAGCGATTAGCAAACGATTGGGTAAAACCTACCATACCTACACTGCAGGTAATTCCGACTTGAAGCGTTTGATCGCTATCGTATTGCTCTTGCAAAAGATACGTAATAAGCCTGCGAGCTCGCTTCGCTCGCTCTTGGACTAATTCGTTGAAAACACGTATACACCCGAACTCCCGCGCTGCACAGCAATGTCGCCTCGAAGGTTGTTCAGCTATTTTCAATAGAATAAAATGCTTAAATAGAAAAAATAGAACCCCAAATACAATTAAAGTATGTAACAATATTACTACCGCAGCTCACAAAAACCTAAAAGGTATTACTCAAACCGGATAAATAGTTATTTACTTAGTATAATAGTCACCCATTCAGTATATTTTTCGCCCGGTTAATAATTTCCCTAAATAAAAGACTTTATACCATTCCCCCTCTAAAAAGCTTATTTTATTCACTGAAAACAGTGAATAAAAAGCACTTTTAATCACTGTTTTGGTGTTTGAATTTGGAACACACCAATGTATTCGACGTCCATCTCAATGCTATGAAACCTCCTTGCGCCTCCTTGCGCAAAAAATACTCGATATAAACTTCTTGTGCAGAGAATACTCAAACTCCTTCTTCGATTTTAATTTTGCGTTTGTTTATATTTAGGATTTTAATAATGATTTTGATTTGAGTCTAGGATATTTATTGAATACTTATTTGGATTGTAATTGTAATATTAATTGCAATGGTGTTTAATTAATTATAATTATGTAACGTAACGGAGGTGGTCACTGGCCCCTGAAACACAGGCGCTGTTACCTAGCTCAGGGGTCAGGGTTTCACATTTTATGTAAATTTTGAAGGTAATAAACCATTTATTTATTTATTACTCGTAATATTCCTTGTGTTTTTCGCTTTTATCATTCTTTTTCTCGAAGTCATGGTATAAAATATAGTATGCAACTCTTGAATAAAACGGATTTATATCGAGGGCCATGAATCACTCGCGTCGCTCATGATTCTAACACTTGAATCACTCGCTATGCTCGTGATTCAATCATCATGAATCACTCCCTACGGTCGTGATTCAGTCGTTAGAATCCTTCACTTGCTCGTGGTTCATCTATGGCCCTCGCTTTAAATCCGTCTTTTATTCACTAGTTGCATAATATACTATTATTTGCGGAAGATACTTTGCTATGAACACGTTCAATTTCGCCTATGAGATGCATGAGCATTAACTTTTCGTTTCCACATAAAGAGTTCTGTAGTTTCTGCCTACCCCCATGGCAAAAGGGCTTGAGTTTATGTATGTATGTATAAAGAGTTCTTGTATACTACACTAATCCGCAATCTTCTTGGCCGGTCTGAAGTTGGCTACAAGACCCCTGATTTGTCGTCGTGGAAATAACTTTTCTTTTACTAATTGCCACCATCTATGCCTGTTTTTCGGGTCGTGGAGAGCATCGTGCAGTTTGGTGTTAAATAATGTGTGGACTTGGTCTGACCATCTTATTGGACTGCAACCTCTATGACGTTTCCCTTCATTGTTGCCAGCAACCATTAGCTGTTCTAGGTTGTGTCCATCCTTTCTGGCGATGTGGCCAAAGATCTCCAGTATCCTACGAAGGCAGATCGTGGACAGTTTGATCTTGATATTCAGTTCGTGGACGATGGAGTCGGACGGAGTGGTGGTCATAAGAGTTTTGGGGGAAGGCTACCATGGGTGCGTAGTACTAAATCTCTTAAAAAAAAGCAGCGCGCCGTACCTTGCGCATTTTACAATACTCCCCGTATTTAGGGTAAGATTTGCACTTTGGCTTTACTTTGTTAAGAGAAGTACCGCTTACAGAACCGCGTTAATTTTATTAGTAAGTGAATGAGTGAACCACTTACTTGATGATGTTAAAAAAACTGGCCAAGTGCGAGTGGGACGTCGCGCACGAAGGGTTCCGTACCATTATCGCAAAAGCGGCAAAAAAAAAACACGTTTGTTGTATGCGAGCCCCACTTAAATATTTATTTTATACTGTTATTTGATGTTGTAGCGGCAATAGAAATACATCATCTGTGAAAATTTCAACTGTCTACCTATCACAGTTTATGAGATACAGCCTGGTGACAGACAGACGGACCGCGGAGTCTTAGTAATAGGGTCCCGTTTTTACCCTTTGGGTAGAGAACCCTAAAAGTAGTTAATCTCGCCCTTTGTTTCTGGCTAACTACTTACAACCTTCAAAAATCGTTTGGAAATCAGAAGTAGACAAGGTATGCAGATTAAGGGCTTCAGAGGCAGTGAATATGAAGTCTTTGTCTTTAACATTGGGCCCCACTAGGACCTCGGCAACCAAGTCATCCTGATTAGTGTTAACGTCCTCCACCTGCAGGGTGCGGGGGGGCTGGCTGGTGTCCCTACTCCACGGACTGAGGATATATAAGGAGCGCGCGCCGATCGCGAGCGTCATCGGAACGTAAACTAGTACCTTGTTATCATCAAAACAGAATAAAATAAATATTTAAGTGGGGCTCCCATACAACAAACGTGATTTTTTCAACAAACGCGATAATGGTACGGAACCCCTTCTTGCGCGAGTCCGACTCGCACTTGGCCGGGTTTTTTTTAACATCATCAAGTAAGTGGTTCACCCGTTCACTTACTAATAAAATTAACGCGGTTCTGTAAGTGGTACTTCTCTTAACGAAGCTAAAGTGCAAATCTTACCCTAAATACGGGGAGTATTATAAAATGCGCAAGGCACGGCGCGCTGCTTTTTTTTAAAGAGATTTAGTACTACGCACCCATTGTAGCCTTCCCCCAAAACTCCAACGACCACCACTCCGTCCGACTCCATCGTCCACGAACTGAATATCAAGATCAAACTGTCGACGACCTGCCTTTGACCGGCAGTCCAATAAGATAGTCAGACCAAGTCCACACATTGTTTTACACCAAACTGCACGATGCTCTCCACGACCCTCAGTAATGAAGAACACGACGGGAGGAGGAGGAGGAGGGGTCTTGTTATCATCAAAATGAATACGTGTACCTATTGTAAAAACAGAAATAAATATATAGTCGTCAAATTTGAGTTTAGTATTTCAGCTCCGCACACTTACCTGACACCACATAATCAAGGCCATAAGCCTAAACATTAGTATTACGGGAATCCGGTGGCTATATGAGACACAAGGGACCCGTCGATGTTGAGACGCTTGGCGGAAGCATATGTTCAGCAGTGGACGTCTTTCGGCTGAAATGTTGATAATGACTTACCGCCTTCAAATATCCTTTGGAAATCAGACGTGGACAAGGTATGGAGGTTCAGGGCTTCAGAGGCAGTGAGTATGAAGTCTTTGACGTTAACGTTGGGTGCGGCACGCTGGTAGCTGCCGCCTCGCTTCAGCACAGCCCAGGCCGGGGGAGAGGACACGTGCAGGGACGCGCACAGCTCCGACCATTTGTCGCAGTCGATCTCGCCTAGAAAATGATAAAGTATGTGCTAAAAAGGTCAAAAGTGCATTCGTACTTTACCAAAACTAAAGTGTCTAAAATTTCTTTAAGGAAGAAGTTATATGGTTTACGACTGACATAATCGATAGCATATATTAAACTAGTCGTGGGTGATTAAACTTCTACAAAAAAAAAAACTTAAAAAAATAAATAAACCGATTACAAAGCGAACTATAACTTTCTTTTCTGAAGTCGGTGTCTTTGTTGACAATTTTTTTTCGTTTTTGACACCGATTTCCGAAAAGAAAGTTATTCTTTCGCTTTGTTTTGGCAGTCTGTTTAACTTTTTTGTTAAAAAGTTTTTTATATTTCTCTTTTTAGTTTCGATATATTAGAATTCTACGAAAATACGCATTATTAAGGATAACTTAAAAACTAAACGTCAGATCTTGATCAAATTTAAATAGGACTATATGAGAAGAACCAGCTTTCAAATTAAAATCATCAAAATCGGTTCACTTATTAAAAGTTTTGAGGTAACACGCATACAAAAAAAAATATTCATATAATCAAAAAACCCGACTGCTTAAAAAGCGAACTAAAAAGACGTAAACCAGATAAAAAATCATGCTGTGCAGTCAGAGGATACATCTGGTTTTGGTCAGCCAGATCGCGAATATGTATACTCCGACTGCACAGCATGATTTTTTATCGTGTTTACGTCTTTTTGATTCGCTTTTTAAGCAGTCGGGGTTTGTTTTTTTTTTTTTTTAATTCATTTTAGTTAACATTTTTTTCGAATTACATAATGGCGCTCAAAAGCCGCCATTTTTCTATATTTAAATTTTAATGTAGCCAGTGACACTCGCTGTGTTAAGACGAACGTACGAATCATCAAAATCGGTCAAAGCGTTTGGTCTCCGGAACGCCATATAGGAACAAACATACATACATACATAGACTGATATATACATTACCCTCCTTCGGCATTCGGGTAAAAATATAATATTCACTAAGGATCTTTGTGTCTCTGATTTGGCGCTGCAAGAGCCTGCGCAGTAGCGTCAATATTGAAAGTAAAGATAGCATCGTATAACTGTCTCTTTCACTCACTTACGTTTGTCTCATCATCCTATTGTGTTGACAGAGCCAACTTCAGAGACACAAAGATCCGCTGTGAATATTTTACATGCGAATTGAGAACCTCCTCCTTTTTGAAGTCGGTTAAAAAAGACCGTACTTTTGACTCCTGAGTGTACATCATCAAGCTTGTATTCATGTTTAGGGTGAGGTGTTTTTATTTCTTTTTTTATAGTACACCCAGTCGGTAATTACGTAAGTTATTTTAAATCCCATGTAATAGAGATAGAGCCTATTGCAATCAATCTCTCTCACCTCTGACCTAGACTAGTATCAAGAGCAAATCCAATGCAAAAAAATAAAAATAAAAAAAAACACCTGTATTTAAAACCCATACTTCGAACTGCTACTATGAAATTGTTTAGGGTTATGATTTTAACTGGTTTGTATGTGTGTATGTATTCTCATCTGTTCCCTGATCATACCTTCCAAACTACTTATCATAATTTGACAAATGAGGTATCGTTTTAAGCGTCGTGATCGTCCGCTGTTTATAGGCTATGTGACGTCACACTAAATTCATAAGGCGCTCTCTAGAGGACATACAGTTATATTAAAAATAACGTGAAGATGAATGTGCTGGGAACAGTGGTGGCACAATGGTATCGGCCGCGACTTACAAGTTGTAGGTCGTGGGTTCGAGCCCAGGCAGGCGCTTTACTTTGTGTAAATTATTTCTTCACCACTGCTCTCAAAACGGTGAAGGAAAACATCGTGAGGAAACCGGCATGTCCTAGAACCAAAAATTCGAAGACATGTGACATCCACCAACATGCAATGATGGGCCCGCGTGGTGGATTACGGCCCATTCCCTCTCAAAGAGAGGAGGCCTGTGTCCCAGCAGTGGGAACATTAATAGGCTGATGATGTGATGTGATGATGTGAATGTGCAGATGCTGTGTTGGTTATCCAATGAAAGGGCTTATATAGCACATTTCAAAAATAATAATATTGCTGGCTTTTGCTTCGAGGCATACGATCATGGCTTTCCTCTAAGAATATTTTCTTGTTTCAGATTCCACAGCGCGAGTTTTTGTAGTCGAGTTTTAGCTTTTATACTTATCTTTTTATTGTACAGTTATATTATAGAAGTAACTTACCAAAGTTCATATTAGGATATGCTACAATCATCTGATGCAGCTGCAATCTATTCTCTTCTTTACTTGAGAAGAACAAAACCCATGTTTTTTGTGAGCCCGTCCGTAGACTATTTCTTATTTCCTGCAAACGAGAAAATTAAGAACTTATTTACGAAACGAGAGAACGTGATCAAAGTCAAAGTCAAATATACGGCACTTTTAAACGTCACATAAATTAAAATTTAATAGTAATAAAAATTGATTCTACCGTGCATTCGGAAAGTAGATTGTTATGTAGAAGAACGCACAAGAAACTCCATATTTACTCTTTTAAAAAAAAAAATAGGTGTTTTACAATATTTACATAAGTACATACATTAATATATGTGAGGACGATGCACCTAGAATAGCTCTACACACTATAGTTACTACCTACAGGTATAAAGTATTAAAAAGCATTAACAGGAAAATTAATTAATTTGATAAGTAGGAACATGGTTCTCACATACTTACAAATATTACAAACATAGACACAAGAACCCTGAGATTATGGTTTAGTAATCTTATTCTAACTATTGTTCCTCTCGCACGTTTTTAACTACCGCTGCCGCGAGCGTTAAGTATAGTTTGGAAATCACACATATAATATCACGCTTGTATTGCTCTGAAGGTTAGGCAGAAGTGTACTTTTAGTCCACATTTTGCTAGATATGTTTAAGTCCAATGGTTAGCGAGCTTATTATAATACTCATAGTGGATATTTGTGTCTCTGTATTGGCTGCAAGACCCTATTTTTAACCCCCGCCGGAAAAAGATGGATGTTATAAGTTTGACGTGTGTTGCTGTATATCTGTGTGTCTGTCTGTGGCATCATAGCGTCCAAACGGGTGAACCGATTTTGATTTAGTTTTTTTTTTGTTTGAAAGGTGATTTTGTCAAGAGTGTTGTTCTTAGCTATGTTTGAATAAAATCGGTTCAGCCGTTCTAAAGTTATCGGCGTTTTACTGTTTGAATCGGGGTGTTTTCGCAGGATATCTGGTCATAATTACGTGTTCAATAGATTGCCGATGGAAGCGTATCTACTATGTACTAGAGAAATTATGTAGCATGAAATAAAAATGTGTCGGGCGTTTTTGAAATTTTACTTGTATAAGTAGCTATTTTTGTGTCAATTTTGAAGGTGAAGATAGCATTGTATAACTGTCTCTTTCACTCGCTTACGTTCGTCGCATCGTCCCATCTCGCTTACTCTATGCAGTATACTCGATGACAAACTATTTCTTGCGCAACTTCAGACACACAAAGATCCGCTGTGACTACTATACCAACTGGGAACAATTCCAGACAGTTGGTTATGCTACTACTACTATATATTTAAGTCGCTGATGTTATTCAAGCATATTATTTCTTGAAATAATATGTTATTCAATTTATTATGTTGTCCTAGCGTGAGACAGTGTATACTAGTACGAAGGGTAGTGCGAATCAGACTTGCTCGCCACCTACTTTTGTTCATTGCAATATGCAGCAACAATGTCATTATGGCGTTGGAAGGCCTCCTACCAGGTGGACCGATGACCTGGTGAAGGTTGCGGAGGTCCGCTGGATGCGAGACGCAAGGGACCGGTCAATGTGGCGACGCTTGGGGGAGGCCTATGTCCAGCAGTGGACGTCTTTCAGCATAACGTCGACGTCTTTCTTTTCAGATGATGACATTTTGTAATTTTAATTGTCTTATTAATTATGGCATAAAGATTAAAGTTGACTGTGCCTGGAACACTGTTTTACTAACTAACAAACATGGCGCTTAGTTTGCTTGTCAAAATGAACCCACACATGTAAAGAAGTGTCAAATTTTGCCTGAATTTCACGATTGTTTTTCTCAGTACTTAGTGTAAGTTATTTCCTAAAAAAAACTTAATTCAAAAAACCCGAATATGTATCCTCCGCCTGCACAGCATGATTTTTTCCTTGTTTACGACTTTTTAGTTCGCTTTTGAAGCAGTCGGGTTTTTTGATTTTTTGAATTAAGTTTTTTATTTATAACTTTTTAGTTAGTTTTTTTTCGAATTATATAAATTTAAACATATAAGTGTCATATATTTTTGAAATCACCTCTTAAAACCCTTTATTTTGATATCCCACACGATGGATTTGGAAGAAAAAAAAAATTGGGCCCCCACAATATGGCATCCAAAATCCGCCATTTTTCTATTGTTCAATTTTAATGTAGCCTATGACACTCGCAGGGTTAAGACGCATCGATTGACGTATGAATCATCAAAATCGGCCAACGCGTTTGGTCTCTGGAACGCCATATAGGAACAAACATACATACATAGACTGATAAACACACACATTACCCTCCTTCGGCAGTCAGGAAAAAAGGTTGGAGGCGAGCACATTTGATTGTAGAAAAGTGATAAAATGATTCGTTTCAAACAAAGAGTGGATATTTTTAGCGTATAGTCCCTACAAACATTGTATGGACGGTCGATCAGAGCATCCACCTTAACATGATACTAAAGTATTTCAAAATGATACCTTTAATTTCTCCGGTCCAATAAGTTCAATCTTAGGCAGAGCTTCAACAATTTCCTGCAATATTTCCTTCTCTTCTGTACTTTCTATTTCTCTCTTGATATTCTTGTACTTGAATACAACAGTGGTATAGTCATCGCTGGCTAATTTGCTGCGAAGATTGTCGTCCTCCACTAATGCTACTGTTACTACATCTTTCTGGAAGGAAGATAGAATAAAATTAAAAGAAACATGTTTATAACTTAATAATAATAATAAAGCTCTCGTTAGGCGGCTGGGTCAAGGGTCTGATCCAGAAAGCAGTACTACTGGACACGGCTCGCATTGTTAGGAGGTTCCTCTCTCTGGAGCCCTGACCGCCGGTAGTTTGGACCCTGTTCCCGATACCGGTGGACCTCTATTTTTTTATTTTTAAATGATTTGGTTTTCTAATTCTATATTTTATAAAAATACTAGCTGACCCGGCAAACTTTGTTTTGCCATAAAAAGACCAAACATTTATCTACCCTACCCTACCATACCCTACCCTACCTATAAACCTCACGGAGCCCGAGACCTTTCCAACGAATGCAAAACCATTGAAATCGGTTCGTGCGTTCTCGAGTTATAGCGTCAGGGAGGAAAACCCGACTTATTTATATATCACGTTTCCGAACAAATGATGCTCGAATTTAATTAAGTAACCACGTTTCCGAACAAACAATGCTCTTTCAATATAGTCTATGGCTGTGAATGACATTGACATTCGTTACGCGCGTTTTTTTAAATATGCAAAATTAAATGTATATTTTTCAATATTTCTGAGAGATTTTCTTAATATTTTTTTGCGTAAGAACCTTCTCCTTATAATAACAAATACAACAAAAAAGAATTAGTGAAATCGGTCCAGCCATTCACGCGTGATGCCGTGACCAAGGAAAACGGGTTTCATTTTTATATATATAGATTTAAAAATGTAAGTGTAATATAAGAAACAAAATGAATAAAGGACATAATAATAATAATAACAGCCTGTAACTGTCCCACTGCAGAGCAAAGCCCTCTTCTCATACAGAGAAGGCATCAGCATTGATTACTACGCTTGCTCAAGGCGTGTTGGCGATTTCAGACGTATATTAACTATAAGACCAGGTTTCTTCATGTTTTCCTCCACTGTTGTCAACAATGTCCAAGATATACTTAGAAAGTACATCTGAATTTCAAAAAGATAATGCCCGGATTTAAACCCGTGACCATATGACAGACCAATGCGAGGTCTACGGCCACTGGGCCACCACGACACTCCTTACAATATAACGAATAACCATAAAATCGTTAGTTCCCCGAAACAAATAATGTCTACGCTTGCGTTACATAACATAAAAATATACTAGGCTACTACTACTTATATACTCTTACAACTTATTAAATGAAAATGATTATTATAATTATGAAGCCTGTATAGGTCTCAAGAACACATATCACTAATAAATTTCACCAGCGTAAATCTATTCAGCCTATATTGTTTCCAGCTCTAGGTTACAAGCCTTCACTCAAAGGCTGCGTTTCCAACTGCAAGCAACTCGCATGCAAATATGATTACATTGCGGAGCACGATCAAGAGAGGAGCTCGTGGCTAAATAATAACAGCCGCACGGGTCGATCTTCAAGGTTAAGCAACGCTTGACGAGGTCGGTCCGTGGATGGGTGACCATTTCAACATACCGAGTTTCCTCCGTGCCTCGGAAAGCACGTTAAGCCGTTGGTCCCGGCTGTCATTTGAAGATCTTTGACAGTCGTTACGGGTAGTCAGAAGCTTGAGATCTGACACCATTCTTGCCAAAGGGTACCGTGTTACCCAGTTACTGGGTTGTGGAGGTCAGATAGGCAGTCGCTCCATATAAAACACTGGTACTCAGCTGAATCCGGTAAGACTGGAAGCCGACCCCAACAACAATTGGAAAAAGACTAGGCAGATGATGATGCGGAGCACGATCGAGCTGTAGAGTCGCAGATACCCCTGAGTAGCTGATTTTAAAATGAGAATCACGTCTAAACGGCTAGTCGTAACTTTATGGAAAAAATCTATGTTACATTAGACCATTTTCTTAATAATTTGATCGAACAAAATGTTGAGTTTTATTCGTATAACATGGTGTAATTAATTTGTAAAGTTATGTCTAAAACACGACAATCGCACCAAAACCGCTGGACGTATTTCAATGAAATCGACACCATCTCAAAGACAATTTAACTATATATATATTTTAATCTGAGGCTTTTTTTAAGTCATAGAATAATAAGGAAAGTACAAGAAACTATTAAACTTTGGGTCGCGGGGGTGTGAAACTATTGCGCGTTTTGTTCCCTCAAGGTCGTTGGCGTTAGTCGTCGTGTTAAGGCAGTGCCCTGACCAAAAAATCAGCATGAGATATGAGCATTCCTATTGGCCTAGCGGCACTGGTGGCGCATGAATTACAGTAGTGAATACGCCCAGATTTTACAATAAAATCTTTATAAAAACGAATATAGATCTCATGAAAAAAAATCTTTCAAAATGTTCGTTATCAAATTGTCTAACCATTAGTGTTAGTACAAAAAATAATTAATGAACACTTTACGAGGAGATGCATAATATCAATAATTATTTCTCATTTTTATGTGAATGGAGATTAGTGAAACATGTTCTTTAAAAAAAAAGTATACTACCATTTTAGAATCAATCAATATTATGTAGAAATTTAATGTATTTTTATTAATTGATATTTCTTTTTAAGAGGCAGGTCTGCGAGCGTGAGAACTTATTTTAGAACCCACACATCGACATTTTCACTAACACATTTGCATCACACATTGTAGTGTACACGCACCCAAGAACAAGTGAAAAATTATGCGGCGCGACGGGCATAATATAGCTTCAATGCGCGTTCGCTTCTGAAGGATTTGTAAGCTTGTCTCAAAAACGCGCAATGTATTAGCTATTGATTCACCGCTCCGCACGGCACGCGTGCCCATAGTAATATAGTCGTGAATAAAGGGTGGGGTCACAGTGTAATCGGTTGTGTAGTTTGATTGTTAGAAAAAATAATTACTATATGTAATACAACATTTAAATTATTATTTTGATAAGTACAAAAAATAATGCTTGATTGAATGATGTTCTCTAATTTATTTATTTTATTGCTTAGATCTAGAACCTTTTTTAGGGTTCCGTGGCCAAATGGCAAACAAAAAACGGAACCTTTATATATTCGTCATGTCTGTCTGTCTGTCCGTCCGTGTGTCACAGCCACTTTTTCCCGAAACTATAAGAACTATGCTGTTGAAACTTGATAAGTAGATGTATTCTGCGAACCGCATTAAGATTTTCACACAAAAATAGAAAAAAAAAACAATAAATTTTGGGGGTTTTAATTTTTTATACTTGAAAATGAAACAAAATTTGTTTTTTTTTCTTCAAACCCATACGTGTGGGGTATCTATGGATAGGTCTTCAAAAATGATGTTGAGGTTTCTATTATATTTTTTCTAAACTGAATAGTTTGCGCGAGAGACACTTCCAAAGTGGTAAAATGTTTCCCCCCCTGTAACTTCTAAAATAACAGAATGATAAAACTAAAAAAACATATGATGTACATTAATTACCAAGTAAACTTCCACTGAAAATTGGTTTGAACGAGATCTAGTAAGTAGTTTTTTTTTTTATACGTCATAAATCGTAAACCGCAATTTACCAAGTACGGAACCCTTCGTGCGCGAGTCCGACTCGCACTTGGCCGGTTTTTTCAACTCATGATGGCTTATAAATATGTTAGGTATTTTGTGTATGATTTTATTGTACAAGTAGGTTTGTGGCTGCTTAATGTTAAATGCCACAACGCACGTTGCACAACGAGCTGCGTAAGATTGTCTAGTTGAGAAATTAATTAGTTTTCCTCCTACGAACTTTGCAACAACTTTTAAAAACCTCTGCTATATTACTATTGACTTTATAAATTAAGCTTTTAGCATTGTTGACTAATCTTGAGACAAGTTTCATTACGGCAATAAAAAAGGTGTAAGCTTTCATTACCGGCAATTTTTTTTATAAGTGCCAATTTCACCATTTATATTTGTTGAATTCAGTTGCTTGCAATAGTATGGCTTACAAGACACATGATTACCAAAAACATGATTTGGTCCATTTTATCTTATTGCTTGAATAGTGATACAGTCATGTCACGACACTCGCGACCCACCCTTATGCCTATTGTGTATGTGTGCGTAGACGTTTTGCGAACTCGGCTCGGAAAAAAAACGGACGTGCTCTCACCTTGGAGTCTAAGACGGCACTGAAAATTTTTCGCGCGCGTGGTCGATTATAAAACAAATGACGGGAGCGTAACGCTCCATACTAAAATGTATGGGGAATAGAAAACAATTTGTGTAGAAAAAATAACAATGTTGAAACGTGGATTACTATCATTTGGTGTGACTTATTAGATAAATAAAACGGTGAACGTCATATTCATACTTTCGTGTCACGATATATCTAAAGAGATTTATAAAAAATCTTCTAGAATTATGACAATAGTGCAAATAGAAAAGGTCGATTTAGATGTTTTTGAGAGATTTCAACAATTTTTTTTTTAGAAATTTAGGATTGTTTTACAAATATCTCGCGGTGAAACTGTTGGCACATCTGTTAAGGTTCTTCATATTTTTTTTTGTGTAATTCAGCGCGGAGAATCTTTAGAAATAACGAAAACTGTAAGTGCCTTTTTAGGTGTTTCTTAAGGACTCGCCTCTTAAATAAAGAGTAGATAGCTCTTAAAAACTGCAAAACTGCACAAAAAAGACTAGCGCGGCTTTTTGCTCGGAGAGGCGCCTTAATGCAACTTGCATACGAGCTGATTGCAGGTGGAAACGTGTCGATAGAGTAAGGGTGGGGACAATGGATTCCACATGTCTTCAAATAATTGGTTTCAGAACGATTCAGTTTCTTTACTGTTTTTAGAGCCTATAAAAGAACAATACCAAAACCTACCAGATTCCCTAGAACTTATTAAGGAACTAAATGCGAATATTTACCAAATGAAAAGCGATCCTTGTTAGTGCGTTTTTTGCAATCCTATTGGCACCCAGCACATACGCCATAGGCTTGTCTGTGCTTCGAAGCTGTACAATGGTAGGTACATGTACTGCATTGCGAAGGAACATCATCACGAACTCGTCGAGAGCATCCAGGGTACGCTCCCCGCTGTGGTACACGAAGTTGCCATTTTTACCCTGTAGATAAATCAGTCAGGTGCTGTTAAAACAAGGATTTTGTGACCATTTGAGTGGCATGATAATTGGGTCAGGACCAAATTTTGACGTAATTGCACAACGGAAATCACATGTGTCACACTGGAATATAAATGTTCGAAAATAAATCCCAAAATGTAAAGAAAATTATTCACGACATATCCTACAAGTTGCAACAATTCACAAATTCAAAAAAAATAGCGGCAAAAATATTCTTAAGTAGTCAAGCAAGGACATCTCGTGGCTAAATAATAACAGCCGCACGGGTCGATCTTCAAGGTTAAGCAAAGCTAGACAGGGTCGGTCCGTGGATGGGTGACCATTTCAACATACCGAGTTTCCTCCGTGCCTCGGAAAGCACGTTAAGCCGTTGGTCCCGGCTGTCATTTGAAGATCTTTGACAGTCGTTACGGGTAGTCAGAAGCTTGAGATCTGACACCAGTCTAGCCAAGGGGTACCGTGTTACCCAGTTACTAGGTTGTGGAGGTCGGATAGGCAGTCGCTCCATGTAAAACAATGGTACTCAGCTGAATCAGGTTAGACTGGAAGCCGACCCCAACATAGTTGGGAAAAGGCTAGGCAGACAGACAGTCAAGCAAGGCCATGCGTATTTTACATAGAGTAAAAATACACCGAGCTTGTTATTATATTTTATTTGAAGAAATTAAGCTTCAAGTTTAGTTGTTTAATGAATGAGACTGTTTACAATATATAAAGATTATTATTATTAGAAAATATCCAAAATTATTTTAAGGCGTGTAAAGTTCGCAATATTTTGTCACTTATGAGTCGGAAACAACAGTGTCTGTATTCGTCACCCATGTACAGGTTGTTCTGTTCTGTCACATGCGATGCACTGGCTGGTAAGCGAATGAGTCTCCTAAGGGTTGGATATCCAAAACCAGAAGACTATAGGCTCATATCTGCTAGTCTTGTTGTAAAACTCATGAAAAGAGTTTTTCAACGAGATTGGGGAGGAGTAAGTTATCTAGGGGACCACAATAGATCCCAATGGGTCGAAGTGTCCGAGTTATTTCTCGGCCCCTCCACAAGATAAAATAAGATCAGAGTAACCGTTTCTTTGGCTAGAAAAATACATTTTTGGATATACAAACGTCCGCCTCTTTTTTCCCATAGGGGTAGACAAAAACTACAGAAAGCTCATGCTATGATCCTCAATGCTCGATTTAGTTTATTTATAAAAGCTTTTTTACAAAAAAAATACAACTGACTTCCAAATATAAACATTACAAAGTGAAAAAACTTATTTTTCAGAAGTTGGTGTTCATGGTTTCTTTTTTTAGTTTTTTGTAAAAAGTTTTTTATTTTTAGTTGTGGTACTAAAAAGGCGAAATAGGCCAGTTATATAGTAAGGTACCAATAAAGCCAGAACAGATACCCGAATATCATAAAACTTGAACATAACCAAACCCAAAATCAATAAAGCAATGTCGAGGGATTTGCTGTCATTCATTGAAGAGTTCTGTTAACTATCTCTGAAGTTCTTCATTAAATCTTCGCCAAATTAAAATGGGATCAATTTGGCAACATACTATTTCGAACAAAAAATGTATTTTCAAAAACGGTCCACAATTGACGGCGAAAAAGATGAAAAAAAAAACCTAGTCGAACATAGAACTTACATTAGGGTAGAACAGTAGAGTAGGATAGCTGCCTATTCTCATATTATTGTAACAGAAGGAGTTGTGGTATTTACAGTTAACAGCACCAACTTTAACCTGAAAAAGAAAATAATTAACATTACTCTTAGAACTTTAATAAATTAATTCAACACATCATTTCAACATAGCGAGTTTCCTCCGTGCTTCGGAAAGCACATTAAGCCGTTGGTCCCGGCTGTCATTTGAAGATCTTTGACAGTCGTTACGGGTAGTCAGAAGCTTGAGATCTGACACCAGTCTTGCCTAGGGGTATCGTGTTACCCAGTTACTGGGTTGTGGAGGTCAGATAGGCAGTCGCTCCATGTAAAACACTAGTACTGAGCTGAATCCGGTAAGACTGGAAGCCGACCCCAACAACAATTGGGAAAAGGCTAGGCAGATGATTTCACAATAATTACATGATTTACTTGAACTTACAATGCCTTTGTAAATTTCAGCCAACTTCTTCCAATGTTCGGCCACACTTTGGCAAGGTGGACAGAATGGTGAATAAAAATTTATAAAGTAGAAACCTTCTTTCATGTAATTCTCTGAAACAATATTTAAGGTTTTATTAGTTATAATCACTGACGCATGAGTACTAGATAAGAATGGTAGCAACATGGGAAAGATTTTTACACCATGTATGTTGTGGTCTTTACCTACATACACCATGATTAATTATTTAAATGTGAACGGCAGATTTCGTACCGCACTCTTTTTTTGTTGTTCAGTTATATAATTTCTACCAGTTATTAAGGCAACTAAGCCATTTATTTTTATGTAAGTTAACTATTTTTAGAACTTCGGATTAATTAATAATATCAGTAAAAAGATATTAATAAATAAACGTAATAAAATCGTACATTAAACGTTTTTTTTTTTTTTATTATTTGTTTTAGAAGTTGCCTTGTTTAAAATAACACAAATATTGAAATTATAATTAATTATTTAGAAATACTAATAACACTAAATATAATCAAACTCATCATTATCAAAATGTTGCCATCCGCTGCTGGACATAGGTATCTTATAATGCCCTGAGTAGGTACAATCCTCATCTCAATCTACCTACTTAATGGTAAGTAAAACACTACAAAGATAGCAAAAAACTATTTAAAACATTTACTTTACACATTATGTAACAAAATGTAACATTTACCTATATGTAACATTGGTACACTAGTACATAACCTTAAAACTGGTTATAACTTTTACGTCCCAAGTTCTAAAAATCTAAGAATTTAAAAAAGGATTTTCTATCATATAAAGTACCAATTAAGACAAAAAATATCCCAAAACAAGAATATTTATTAGCGGTACGAAATTCCCATACAAACCTGCCGTTCTCCTTTTTTTTTATATATATGGTATTCTAAAGACTTATTCACTAATCCATATTACTTAAAAGAACTTATATTTTTTTGTTAATACTTAATGCTTAAAAACGTACTTGAATGCCTTACGCATTTTCTACCAGTCGACCTTTGGGTGATGCAGAGACAAAAAGTGGTAGATGCAATATTGAGAATAAATCATGATAGGTAATATTTATTCAAATACAAAGTCATACATACAAATATATATAACCGGCCAAGTGCGAGTCGGTCTTGCGCACCAAGGGTTCCGTACCATTATCGCAAAAAACGGCAAAAAAAACACGTTTGTTGTATGGGAGCAGGGAGCCCCACTTAAATATTTATTTAATTCTGTTTTTAGTATTTGTTAAATTTCATTCTTTTTATTTATATTTCACTAGCTGACCCGGCAAACTTTGTTTTGCCATAAAAAGAACAAACATTTATCTACCCTACCCGACCCTACACTACCCTACCCGATCCTACACTACCCTACCCTACCCGACCCTACACTACCCTACCCTACACTACCATACCCTACCCTACCTATAAAAATCCGGTTAGACTGGAAGCCGACCCCAACATAGTTGGGAAAAGGCTAGGCAGATGATGACTGAATTTTATAAACTACTAGCTGACCCGGCAAACTTTGTTTTGCCATAAAAAGACCAAACATTTATCTACCCTACCCTACCCTAACCTACCCGACCCTACACTAACATACCCTACCCTACCCTACCTATAAAACTCACGTAGCCCGAGACCTTTCCAACGAATGCAAAACCGTGGAAATCGGTTCGTGCGTTCCTTCTGACATCGGCTTCACACGCATGAATGTCTACAATTATACCAAGGGAACATAATTATTTCCAGAATAAAAAGTATCATATGTGCTATTGCAGTATATAATCTATCTCTGTTCCAAATTTCATCCAGATCCATTCAGTAGTTTTTATTTATTTATTTATTGGCCTATCTACAATTGTTATACTGTTTATTCTAGTAATACAAGCAATATGATACAAGCATAGTATACAATATGATGCAATCGACACAGCATGCAAAAGCAAAAATTACAACATCCATAAAATCAAAATAATAGAGAGTTATAGAAACACAATAGGTACAGACGGACGGGCGCACGGTTGGCGCAGTGGTTGAGCCTTTGACTGCTGCGCTGCGTGTCGCGGGTTCGATTCCCGCACGGAACAAATATTTGTATGACCTACAGATAGTTGTTCCGGCTCTGGGTTTTGTGTGAAAGAGTAACAAACACACTCACTAACTTTCGTCTTTATAATGTTAGTGTGATAATTACATAGTGTGATTGTATGTTATAAAGTGTTCTGACTAATGATTTTTGTATGGTTCTGAATTTCATTGGCTGAAATTATTGTGTGACTGCTCAGCGGCTTCCGGCTTCGCCCGCGTAAAAGTCAAAGATTATCCCGATGGAAAATATTCCCGGATAAAAAGTATTCTATGTGCTATTCCATACTATAATCTATCTCTGTGCCAAATTTCATACAGATCCATCGAGCCGTTTCAGCGTGAAGAAATAACAAACATACAAACACACAAAAACGCACACTCACAAGCTTTCGCTTTTATAATATTAGTGTGTTATTGCACAATTATTAAATTTTTTGTATGGCCTACTCACAGATAGTTGTTCCATATCTGGGTGTCTTGAGTAAGTGAGTTTAAATGTTTGTAAAAGCACCCACGATACAGGAAGAAATGCCAATTGTGGGGCAATTTTTCAATTATGAAATGAATATTTTTATTCATAAAGGCAAGATCTTTGATACTTTCAACTATTCCATAGCTAATCTACTATATAAAAATAAGTCGGTTTTCCTCCCTGACGCTATAACTCCAGAACGCACGAACCGATTTCCACGGTTTTGCATTCGTTGGAAAGGTCTTGGGCTCCGTGAGCTTTATAGGTAGGGTAGGGTAGGATAGATAAATGTTTGGTCTTTTTATGGCAAAACAAAGTTTGCCGGGTCAGCTAGTTATTTCATACAAAATACTTGAGAGCTCTGATAAACATGCATGTTAAATTAAATAGGTCAGACAGCATCTCGAAGACCCGTTATTCGTTAAGGTTACACTAGTCGATCATTCTTCCATACAAACGTAGTCTGGCTATTACTCCACTTTTTGACGATGTACGTTCAAAATAAAAATGGTATCAATTTGTCTCATCATTATCTAGCCCTATAAGGAAAAAAAAAGTAAAAAAAAAAAACTGGGCGTCGAAAGTTCCATATATTTCAAAACAAATATTAACGCATCTTTGGGAGGAAATACCAAGAGAAGAAAGAAAATTGCAAAACGGCCACCATACAGGGATAGATAAGTAGTTCAACAATGCAAATAATTTATTTAGAAAACATAAATTTAGTCGTTTTTTATGATATCTAGACTCCCAAAGGTCTGTTTATAAAATTTCGCGCGCTCGTTTTCGTCCTAAATCATCATCCATTTCGCTACAAACTCGCAAAAGTGCTAATTCGTACGCGACTAGCTTCTTACTGCTCATCACAGCATCTATCTCTTTCGCACGTGTTGTCGGATGAGATAGCATGCATTTTAACCCCGCTAGGACTAGGGCAACCTTAATATAAAATCTTAATAAAATGCAGCCATACCTAAACACATTAGACACGGATGTTAGTTATGCAATATTAAGACTACTTAATGCCATGCACTTAGTAGGTACCGGTGTTACTATTTTATAGGTGGTTGATAAATATTGATACAGCTGGTGGTTTGAAGTAATGAAAGGCAATTATTTAATAGTACTTGTGTTATTAGAAACATTATACTGGTACTGGGTTCCAGTATTACTATAAATAACTAATAATTATTAGTATATGTAACTGGCAAAATGGGGGTGTACTATTGGTACACCTCTGTACAACCCTTACAATCCAAACCCCTACCAATATTTGTGATGACATGGTTGGTGTAGTGGTTGAGCGATTCTCACAAGGAACAACCTAGGCCTACAAATATTTGTATGGCCTACAGTTAGTTGTTCGGGATCTGGGTGTCTTGTGAATATGACTTAACTAAAAATGTTTTTAAACGAGCCCACAATACAGGAAGAGATTCCTAGTGCGGTGCATCATATAAAAAGAATATAACAGGTGTGATGTTATGTTTCTTTTTTATGTTAGTCAGTGGCATGAATGACATTTTCAATCAATATTGACAGTAAAAGGGAACCTTTCTTTACAAAGAAATGCAGTAGACAAGTTAAACTTTTACACCACTGCTCCTAGACCTAGTATTAAATTAGATTTATTTTATACATTTTTGTGAAATACGTGACACAAAGCTGACAAACTGCTTTGCAGATGTTATGTTGAGTTTATTATTAGGGTGAGAGACAATTCTCTTTGTGAATGCGGTATGGACGAAGGCACTACTGACCACTTGTTTTTTAATTGTCCAAAATTACAATCTCCTCTTTACAACATCCTACCCCCCAATATCCCTCGTCCTATTAATATGAAATGTTTATTATCAATTGTAAATTCTCCCTTTGTATACTTTTTATCCCGATTTATTACGATTAACAAAATTAAACAGTGATATTATTTTTGTGTTGTCCCTATAGTATATTTTAACTTATAATACTAACACGGTGTGGTATAACAGTGTTGTCTCTTGTTTGTTTTTGGTAAATTTATCACCGGCCATCAGCGTCATAATTTGACAATTATAAAACTATTTTCTTCTTACCGATCAATCTCCTTCGTTTATCCTCTAAAACCCTGACATTGGCGGAATTGTGTAAGTTATACACATCTGGAGCCATTCAAACAAGAAGTGAAGTGAGTTTATCTTTGTAAACCTTTCTTTACCAATATTATAAAGAGGAAAGATTTGTGTGTTTGTACCGAATAGGCTCCGAAACTACTGGACTGATTTCAAAAATTCTTTCACCTAAGGAAAGCTACATTATTCCCAAGTAACATAGGCTATCATTTTGACGGTAGCAAAGCCGCAGAGGTCAGCTAGTTGGATACATAATAAAACCGGCTAAGTGCAAGTCGGAATCGCACACGAAGGGTTCCATACCATTATCGCAACCAAACGGCAAAAAAAAGTCACGTTTGTTGTATCGGAGCCACACTTTAATATTTATTTTATTCTGTTTTTAGTATTTCTTGTTATAGCGGCAACAAAAATATGTCATGTGTGAAAATTTCAACTGTCTAGATATCACGTTTCATGAGATAAAGCCTAGTGACAGACAGACAGACGGACCGCAGTCTTAGTAATAGGGTCCCATTTTTACCCTTTGGGTACGGAACCCTAAAAAACTGTAAACCTTCAAGTATGCATCAAGAAATACTGTTAATACTCACTCCAGCCAGCTCCAGAGAGTGTCTCCACAAATGGATCATTATGATACAATCCATTGTAGAACAAGTTGTCATACTCCGACTGAGACCGGTAGTCATATTTCTTTGCATATGAAAATGATCCATACAGATCATAGTTGTTTCTCTTATCTGGGTCCTTTAGGGTCTCATAAGCCTCTGTGATTTTTAAGAACTTCTCCTGTTCATCTTCACCCTGGAAAGTTAGGTAAAAAAAGACATTATGTGCCTCAATTCATAAAGTTCATATTTTGTAATTTGTTATGATTTGGGTACAGAGAGTATTCTATTTATAATATAAGTACCTTTCTGTCTCAGAATTATACTCAAACTCAAGTCATAACTGATTTATTCTCTACAGATGTTATAAGGCAATACTAAGTACTCTTAATATTAAGAAACCATATGTGGCTCAAATATCAGACATGAAAATGTAATTAACTTATTCAAAAATTGCTCATCACAACTGTTTTTTGTTTCCACTGGTTTTCACATGAGCCAGTGTTTTTATTGGGTCTAGTGATAATTAATACTTACAGGATTCTTGTCCGGATGATACTTAACCGCTAACTTCTTGTAAGCTTGTCTTATCTCCTGGGCCGAAGCTTTTTTCGTAACCCCTAATATTTCATAGTAACTAACGTCTGTTAGGTTAACCGCACCGAACAGAAAACAACTGATTACTATCAGTTTTAACCTAGAACAATATATTAATTAAAACCCATATTCAATAGACAGGTGTTTAATTTATAAAATTAAACTTTAACCAAGCTTAAGTTACCTACATTTTTAAATCGTTTAAATGTTCCTAAAGTTACACGCAGGCACTGGGTATTTTCACTGATATGTATGGAGCACTTAATAAATCACTCGTTTAATAATTAGGCAACGTTAGATAACACAATTTACACGAGAAAATGAGATAAAACTTAATTGTTTACTTTTTGTGTAGGTGTCGGTAAAGTGTGTTGAACTTGGTTGAACTTCACTTCCTACAATCGAGTCAAAACGTCACTTTGATAAAATAGAACGAGAGAGTAGATATAGAAGCCAGACAGAAGCAACCATGAAGCAACATTGATACCGAGTATCAATAATCGATTAATGGTTCATGAAGAAACTAATTATTCGAGACATGTATAATGACGCTGATTTTGATGTTTGTAATATTGAAAAAAACCGGCCAAGTGCGAGTCGGACTCGCGCATGAAGGGTTCCGTACCATTATCGCAAAAAACGGCAAAAAAATCACGTTTGTTGTATGGGAGCCCCCCCCAAATATTCATTTTATTCTGTTTTTAGTATTTGTTGTTATAGCGGCAACAGAAATACATCTGTGAAAATTTCAACTGTCTAGCTATCACGGTTCATGAGATACAGCCTGGTGACAGACAGACAGACAGACAGACAGACGGACCGCGGAGTCTTAGTAATAGGGTCCCGTTTTTACCCTTTGGGTACGGAACCCTAAAAATAAAAAATGTTATTGATTATATTTTGCTTTTTATGACCTTGGAACATTTTAATTGCCTAAAATTTTGCTAGAGACGAAATAAAAATCTAAAGCGATTTAGAAGAGAATAGGACTGTAGCCAGTTATCTATTTTGATACAGTTTACCTATCTAGATAGGTACCTACCAGCTTCGTTCAGCAGGTTCAGAGCTTCCAAGGAGTATTAGTAAAGGAGTATTAGAAAAGTATCGAGGGTAAAAAATACCGCCTGTTTATCTTGAATAGCAACAGGTGTCTCTAGAGTTTGCCTACAACAACTGACAACAAGGCTGTCTTCTTTGGTTTGTAGTGTATTTATAAGTGCAGAAGGATCTACCCTACCCACGTCATTGAATTCGATCTACTTATCCGTAGTTTGGTGAGTCTCGCAATAATAGAAAAAGTTAGCTATGCAAGTTTAGTCTCTAACTACTGTGGAGTGGAAACTTCTAACTCAATAAACTAGGGAATAACTCCTGTTGAATGGATTTTCGTCAGCTTCATCATTATCTAGTAAGTACTAAACCGTGCAGGAAAACAGGGACGAAACCGACATGTCTGTAAAACTTCCAAGTCATAATGTGACTTCTTCCAATAAGCATTAAGTTCCGCAGCCTAATTGTGTAAGTAAATTCGGCAACGGAAACAATCTGGTTCTTTCCCAAAAACACACGAACCAGAAGAACTAGATTGTTTCCTTTGCCGAATTCACTTACACAATTAGGCTGCCGGACTACAGACAGCATCAACTCTGTAGGTCTGTAAGTCCCAGAAGGCACGAATATTATGTTAGGTACGAATGAATCAATCTCTCGCATCTCTATTTCGGGTCTCAGGACTGTCGGGTCGCGCGGGCGCTTGTGTATGAAAGAAGCTTTATCATGATGATAAACGAGCAATAGATTTCATTTACCGCATCGCCTACGATCGCATAACTGGAGTTCAGTGTCTGATTGTTCTAATTTAACCACGGCGATAACAAAAGCGGATGGCGTTCTTCTTATGTTAGAAGCAGCATTTTAGCGATAATGTTATACTCGAATACCTACTCATTAGACCTTCAATCGCATGTACAAACCGCTGCGTATAGTCTCCATGTAATGAGTACGTGAAGATGTTTCGCCAGGCCTGGTTCAAGAAGTTCCTTTTTTTTTTGGGGGCCGAGTCACCCACGTCCGTAGGAGAGTACCCTTAGATTCCCTACACGTGGTCCCCGGGTGGTGCAAATCAGGTGACACAACTGGTGGTAGGCTTCGGCCGAAGGCTTCTGACCACCCACTGAGCAAAGACTTGGCGGTACCCAAGCGGCCTGGCCGTGTTCCGGATACGATGCTCAGTGTTGGGTCGAGATAGCTGTTCCACTGCAAGCAGACCAGTCTGGCGCGCGCTGTTATGGGCGTATCGGGAGACTAGTCGCGGAGGGTAGCGGGATCCGAGGCACGGTGCACCGCTGGCCGACCGCAGGTAGTTGGGGGCCCAAGTAGTGTGCCAGCCACACATGAAAGGCTGCCCCGCCAACTGTCGAAAAATCCCGGAATGCACTATCGTACTGGTTGGCGACCAGAAGGGAGGGCCCGATAGACATTCCGGGGGGGCTCGGGCGTCCCCGCAGTCTCCGGGCTAGTGCCCCAATGATGGCGTCCTTTCAGTGCGTGTCTGTAGGTTAGCAGCGTGGAACCTCGTCTCACTTCCTACTCCTCTCTTCCATTCACTCTTCTCTAAATGAAAATGCCAAGGAAAAAAAATACAGGATATAAACAGCGGCTGCACCCCCTCCCACACAAAGTGCACCTCACCAACATTAGAGGTCTGCACTCAAATCTCTCTGCAGTCCACTACCACCTGGAGACTGAAAAACCAGCGCTGTTTTTCCTTACGGAGACGCAGATAGCGAGTCCGTCAGACGCGTCGTACCTATCTTACCCAGGGTTTACCCTGGAGCACAATTATAAACCGCGCGCGGGAGTGTGTATGTACGCCCGTGACGACACTTGCTATCGGCATCTCCGTAACCTTGAGGACCCAAGATTTTTGACGCTGTGGGCTCTAGTGGACACAGGTCTGGATAAAATTATCTACGCCTGTGTCTACCGCTCGCACAGTGGAGATCGGGAGACAACCAGGCTCACAGAGTACCTCAGTGAGGCGGCTGATGCGGCACAGCAGCGGTACCCTTCCGCCCAATTAGTGTTACTGGGGGACTTTAATGCCCACCACCAGGAGTGGCTCTTCCCATACCAGTGCACTGACCATGCTGGACGGGAGATGCGTAAGCTTGCGCTTGCGCTTAACCTTACCCAGCTGGTCCAGGGGGCAACGAGGGTGCCGGATGTTGATTCGCACACGGCCAATTGCTTGGACCTTCTGCTGACAACAGAGCCAGACCGATACTCTGTGTCGATAACTTCACCTTTGGGTAGTTCCGACCATTGTCTGGTGAAGTCTGTGTCCGTCTACTCCCCGCCCGATCCCAGCTCAAGAGGCACGCGGCGGGTTTGGCGGTACAGGTCAGCAGATTGGGATGGCATGCGATCTTTCTTCGCATGTTATCCTTGGCAGCCTACTTGCTTTTCTTCGGATGATCCTACGGCGTGCGCGGACAACGTGACGGATGTGTTGCGTCAGGGAATGGAGTACTACATTCCGTTTTCTGACGTAACCATGACCAATGTTGACCGGCCATGGTTTGGCGCTGAATGTCATCGCGCCGACGCGCTTAAACATGAGGCGTACCTGGCATGGGTTGACGCTCGTTCGCGCAAAGCGAATGAAGTGGGTCAAAGGAAGAAAGCCTATAACAGGGCTGCCAAGTCCTGCAAGAAGGTGTTGAGAAGGGCTCGGTTCGACCACATTGGCCGAATAGGGGCCAAACTTGCTTCTTACCCAGCAGGTAGTAAAGCGTTTTGGTCCCTGGCTAAGTCGGTCGAGTCCAACTTCAGCCGTCCCTCACTACCACCACTGCTGAAACCCGACGGGTCGCTGGCCCACTCTGCTGAGGAGAAGGCAAATTTATTTGCCTCTCTTTTTGCGGAATCTTCACGTCTGAACCCTGGTGACGCGCGGCCCCCTTCTTATCCTGATGGATGCGAGACGAGTATGTCGGACATTCGTATCCATCAAAAGGACGTCCGTAAGGTACTGCGCAACCTCGACGTGAACAAGGCTAGTGGCCCGGACGGAATACCAGCAATAGTTCTCAGAACCTGTGCGCCTGAACTGTCTCCGATCTTGACACGCCTATTCCACCTTTCGTATGAGACTGGAAAAGTGCCGAATGCTTGGAAGCTAGCTAACGTACAGCCCGTGCCCAAGAAGGGTAGTCGAGCTGACACGGCCAACTACAGACCCATCTCTGTAACTTCCATACTCTGTAAGAGTATGGAGCGTGTACTTAACACGAAGCTCCTGGCATACAACGATATCCTTAGTGACCGCCAATACGGCTTCCGCCGAAATCGGTCTACTGGGGATCTTCTAGCGTATGCCATTCACATCTGGAGTGAGGCCATCGAGAGGCACGGGGAAGCGCTTGCCGTCTCCCTCGACATCTCGAAGGCTTTTGATAGGGTCTGGCACGAAAGCCTTATTGGTAAGCTTCCTTCATTCGGTTTGCCCGGTGGTCTGTGTGATTGGATTGCAGACTTCCTGAGAGATCGGTCCATTCGAGTGGTTATCGATGGCTGCTCGTCGGACCAATTGGATATCAATGCCGGGGTCCCTCAGGGGTCGGTACTCTCAGCAACTTTATTCTTGCTGCATATTAACGATCTGCTTAAACCCGGCACCTTTGGGTATGCAGACGACAGCACTGTTGCTGAGAGATACTTGTCCAACGCTTGTGCTACCGGGCCTCAGATCCGGTCTCTCCGGGAGGCCATGGTGGAGCGCTTGAACCTGTCCTTGCAGGCAGTCTCCGAATGTGGCGATGCCAATCTGGTCAGGTTTAATGCCGCTAAAACCCAGGCGTGTCTTTTTTCCGCTAAAAAGAGCCAATTTTACCCAGATCCAACTTTCCGAGATGCGACCGTGCCAATAACTGACCATCTTGAGCTTCTTGGCGTTACGTTGACATCTACTCTCAATTTTGGCCCTTACATTGAGGCAAAGGCTCAGCTGGCTGCCAAAAAGCTGGGGATCCTTGCAAAGGTGAGACGGTACTTCACGCCGGAACAGCTCCTCAACTTGTATCAAGCGCAAGTTCGATCATGCATGGAGTACTGTTCTCATCTCTGGGACGGATCAGCCAAATACCAGCTTGGCGCACTAGAGTCGATCGAAAAGCGAGCCAAGAGGCTCATCGGCGATGAGGCGCTGGTCAAGTCAAAGCTCCAGAGTCTTGAACATCGTCGCCGAGTTGCCAGCCTGTCGGTTTTTTATCGGTTACATTTCGGGGAGTGTGCGATGGAATTGCACGATATAATTCCACCTAGCCCGTTCCATCATCGGACTACCAGAAGTACGGCGATGCGCCATCGATACATGGTAGACATCCCACCCATACGCACAAAACGTTTTGGGAACACTTTTATTATGCGTACAGCTAAGGAGTGGAATTCCCTGCCGGAGTCTGTGTTTCCCGATAGCTACAATCTAGGGGTCTTTAAGTCAAGAGTGAATAGGTTATTTCTAGGCAAGCGTGTTTCACCGTCGACCACATCATCGCTTACCATCAGGTGAGATTGTGGTCAAGCGCGAGCCTATAGGTTATAAAAAAAAAAAAAAAGAAAAATGAAAAAGTTCATGTAAGGTCTAAACCAAAAACGGTAAAAAAAGGACTAAACCAAACTTGTGATAAGAGAATAAAAAATCCTCCTGCGCCTTTATGCCGTAGCGCAGCCATGCCATGGATGTGAATTGAGGATAGTACTCGTATATATGAGAGTTGAAGTACCCGATAAAATTATATTGTACCGAAGTAGATTTCCTAGTGGTAGCTAAGGACTGCTGGCTGAGTGCTAAACACGTTTTCTATCCGGAATCTATACTGTGGAGAAAACGTCTAGCGCCGACCCTAATTAACATGGGACAAGGACACTATGATGATTTATTTAGCTCACCAACAAATGTTAACACTAAGAATATTACAATAATTATTCACTTAAAACTACAGTTGAGTGTCACAATTTTTTACAGGTAGGTAAGCACCACATCCACATAAGCTAAAGTATTGAACAAACATTTAGAAACAACTTAATAACCTAATAGGATAAAAACTACAAACTGTGATATGTACCGAAAACATCTTCATCTATAAAATAAAAGTAAAAAAATTAAACCAGTACATTAGACTACTTACCATCGTGTGTCAATTTTCGGCACTTGGCGAGTCCTCATGCACGTAGTTTACACAGCCGAGAGGAATGGCCGCATTGTCACCGAGAACCAGTTCTACGTGGAGGAGGATATGAAGGAGTGATAGGAGCACAGGGCTGTGAACCTGGAGCTCGGAACCTGATTCGGCCTAATAACTGAATACAGTCTATTTAGGATGATGAGGATCTACTGTGGTTCTTCGAGGTAATAAGTTCGCTTTTATTACACGGCATTGATGGCCGAATTGTCACCGCGAACCGGTTCTACGTGGAGGAGGGTATAAAGGAGTGATAGGAGCACAGGGCTGTGTAGCTGGAGCTCGGAACCTGATTCGGCCTAATAACTGAAGACAGTCTATTTAGGATGATGATGAATCTAATAAGGTTCTTCGAGATAATAAGTTCGCTTTTATTACACGGCATTGATGGCCGAATTGTCATCGCGAACCGGTTCTACGTGGAGGAGGGTATAAAGGAGTGATAGGAGCACAGGGCTGTGTAGCTGGAGCTCGGAACCTGATTCGGCCTAATAACTGAAGACAGTCTATTTAGGATGATGATGAATGCTAATAAGATTCTTCGAGATAATAAGTTCGCTTTAATTACACGGCATTGATGGCCGAATTGTCACCGCGAACCGGTTCTACGTGGAGGAGGGTATAAAGGAGTGATAGGAGCACAGGGCTGTGTAGCTGGAGCTCGGAACCTGATTCGGCCTAATAACTGAAGACAGTCTATTTAGGATGATGATGAATCTAATAAGGTTCTTCGAGATAATAAGTTCGCTTTTATTACACGGCATTGATGGCCGAATTGTCACCGCGAACCGGTTCTACGTGGAGGAGGGTATAAAGGAGTGATAGGAGCACAGGGCTGTGTAGCTGGAGCTCGGAACCTGATTCGGCCTAATAACTGAAGACAGTCTATTTAGGATGATGATGAATCTAATAAGGTTCTTCGAGATAATAAGTTCGCTTTTATTACACGGCATTGATGGCCGAATTGTCATCGAGAACCAGTTCTACGTGGAGGAGGGTATAAAGGAGTGATAGGAGCGCAGGGCTGTGTAGCTGGAGCTCGGAACCTGATTCGGCCTAATAACTGAAGACAGTCTATTTAGGATGATGAGGATCTACTGTGGTTCTTCGAGGTAATAAGTTCGCTTTTATTACACGGCATTGATGGCCGAATTGTCACCGCGAACCGGTTCTACGTGGAGGAGGGTATAAAGGAGTGATAGGAGCACAGGGCTGTGAACCTGGAGCTCGGAACCTGATTCGGCCTAATAACTGAATACAGTCTATTTAGGATGATGAGGATCTACTGTGGTTCTTCGAGGTAATAAGTTCGCTTTTATTACACGGTATTGATGGCCGAATTGTCACCGCGAACCGGTTCTACGTGGAGGAGGGTATAAAGGAGTGATAGGAGCACAGGGCTGTGTAGCTGGAGCTCGGAACCTGATTCGGCCTAATAACTGAAGACAGTCTATTTAGGATGATGATGAATCTAATAAGGTTCTTCGAGATAATAAGTTCGCTTTTATTACACGGCATTGATGGCCGAATTGTCATCGCGAACCGGTTCTACGAGGAGGAGGGTATAAAGGAGTGATAGGAGCACAGGGCTGTGTAGCTGGAGCTCGGAACCTGATTCGGCCTAATAACTGAAGACAGTCTATTTAGGATGATGATGAATGCTAATAAGATTCTTCGAGATAATAAGTTCGCTTTTATTACACGGCATTGATGGCCGAATTGTCACCGCGAACCGGTTCTACGTGGAGGAGGGTATAAAGGAGTAATAGGAGCACAGGGCTGTGTAGCTGGAGCTCGGAACCTGATTCGGCCTAATAACTGAAGGCAGTCTATTTAGGATGATGATGAATCTAATAAGGTTCTTCGAGATAATAAGTTCGCTTTTATTACACGGCATTGATGGCCGAATTGTCATCGAGAACCAGTTCTACGTGGAGGAGGGTATAAAGGAGTGATAGGAGCACAGGGCTGTGTAGCTGGAGCTCGGAACCTGATTCGGCCTAATAACTGAAGACAGTCTATTTAGGATGATGATGAATGTTAATAAGGTTCTTCGAGATAATAAGTTCGCTTTTATTACACGGCATTGATGGCCGAATTGTCACCGCGAACCGGTTCTACGTGGAGGAGGGTATAAAGGAGTGATAGGAGCACAGGGCTGTGTAGCTGGAGCTCGGAACCTGATTCGGCCTAATAACTGAAGACAGTCTATTTAGGATGATGATGAATCTAATAAGGTTCTTCGAGATAATAAGTTCGCTTTTATTACACGGCATTGATGGCCGAATTGTCATCGAGAACCAGTTCTACGTGGAGGAGGGTATAAAGGAGTGATAGGAGCACAGGGCTGTGTAGCTGGAGCTCGGAACCTGATTCGGCCTAATAACTGAAGACAGTCTATTTAGGATGATGAGGATCTACTGTGGTTCTTCGAGGTAATAAGTTCGCTTTTATTACACGGCATTGATGGCCGAATTGTCACCGAGAACCGGTTCTACGTGGAGGAGGGTAAAAAGGAGTAATAGGAGCACAGGGCTGTGTAGCTGGAGCTCGGAACCTGATTCGGCCTAATAACTGAAGACAGTCTATTTAGGATGATGAGGATCTACTGTGGTTCTTCGAGGTAATAAGTTCGCTTTTATTACACGGCATTGATGGCCGAATTGTCACCGAGAACCGGTTCTACGTGGAGGAGGGTATAAAGGAGTGATAGGAGCACAGGGCTGTGTAGCTGGATCTCGGAACCTGATTCGGCCTAATAACTGTAGACAGTCTTTTTAGGATGATGATGAATCTACTGTGGTTCTTCGAGGTAATAAGTTCGCTTTTATTACATGGCAGTGATGGCCGAATTGTCACCGAGAACCGGTTCTACGTGGAGGAGGGCATAAAAGAGTGATAGGAGCACAGGGCTGTGTAGCTGGAGCTCAGAACCTGATTCGGCCTAATAACTGAAGACAGTCTATTTAGGATGATGAGGATCTACTGTGGTTCTTCGAGATAATAAGTTCGCTTTTATTACACGGCATTGATGGCCGAATTGTCACCGCGAACCGGTTCTACGTGGAGGAGGGTATAAAGGAGTGATAGGAGCACAGGGCTGTGTAGCTGGAGCTCGGAACCTGATTCGGCCTAATAACTGAAGACAGTCTATTTAGGATGATGATGAATCTAATAAGGTTCTTCGAGATAATAAGTTCGCTTTTATTACACGGCATTGATGGCCGAATTGTCATCGCGAACCGGTTCTACGAGGAGGAGGGTATAAAGGAGTGATAGGAGCACAGGGCTGTGTAGCTGGAGCTCGGAACCTGATTCGGCCTAATAACTGAAGACAGTCTATTTAGGATGATGATGAATGCTAATAAGATTCTTCGAGATAATAAGTTCGCTTTTATTACACGGCATTGATGGCCGAATTGTCACCGCGAACCGGTTCTACGTGGAGGAGGGTATAAAGGAGTAATAGGAGCACAGGGCTGTGTAGCTGGAGCTCGGAACCTGATTCGGCCTAATAACTGAAGACAGTCTATTTAGGATGATGATGAATCTAATAAGGTTCTTCGAGATAATAAGTTCGCTTTTATTACACGGCATTGATGGCCGAATTGTCATCGAGAACCAGTTCTACGTGGAGGAGGGTATAAAGGAGTGATAGGAGCACAGGGCTGTGTAGCTGGAGCTCGGAACCTGATTCGGCCTAATAACTGAAGACAGTCTATTTAGGATGATGATGAATGTTAATAAGGTTCTTCGAGATAATAAGTTCGCTTTTATTACACGGCATTGATGGCCGAATTGTCACCGCGAACCGGTTCTACGTGGAGGAGGGTATAAAGGAGTGATAGGAGCACAGGGCTGTGTAGCTGGAGCTCGGAACCTGATTCGGCCTAATAACTGAAGACAGTCTATTTAGGATGATGATGAATCTAATAAGGTTCTTCGAGATAATAAGTTCGCTTTTATTACACGGCATTGATGGCCGAATTGTCATCGAGAACCAGTTCTACGTGGAGGAGGGTATAAAGGAGTGATAGGAGCACAGGGCTGTGTAGCTGGAGCTCGGAACCTGATTCGGCCTAATAACTGAAGACAGTCTATTTAGGATGATGAGGATCTACTGTGGTTCTTCGAGGTAATAAGTTCGCTTTTATTACACGGCATTGATGGCCGAATTGTCACCGAGAACCGGTTCTACATGGAGGAGGGTAAAAAGGAGTAATAGGAGCACAGGGCTGTGTAGCTGGAGCTCGGAACCTGATTCGGCCTAATAACTGAAGACAGTCTATTTAGGATGATGAGGATCTACTGTGGTTCTTCGAGGTAATAAGTTCGCTTTTATTACACGGCATTGATGGCCGAATTGTCACCGAGAACCGGTTCTACGTGGAGGAGGGTATAAAGGAGTGATAGGAGCACAGGGCTGTGTAGCTGGATCTCGGAACCTGATTCGGCCTAATAACTGTAGACAGTCTTTTTAGGATGATGATGAATCTACTGTGGTTCTTCGAGGTAATAAGTTCGCTTTTATTACATGGCAGTGATGGCCGAATTGTCACCGAGAACCGGTTCTACGTGGAGGAGGGCATAAAAGAGTGATAGGAGCACAGGGCTGTGTAGCTGGAGCTCAGAACCTGATTCGGCCTAATAACTGAAGACAGTCTATTTAGGATGATTATGAATCTACTATGGTTCTTCGAGGTAATAAGTTCGCTTTTATTACATGGCAGTGATGGCCGAATTGTCACCGAGAACCGGTTCTACGTGGAGGAGGGTATAAAGGAGTGATAGGAGCACAGGGCTGTGTAGCTCGAGCTCGGAACCTGATTCGGCCTAATAACTGAAGACAGTCTATTTAGGATGATGATGAATCTACTGTGGTTCTTCGAGGTAATAAGTTCGCTTTTATTACATGGCATTGATGGCTGAATTGTCACCGAGAACCGGTTCTACGTGGAGGAGGGTATGAAGGAGTAATAGGAGCACAGGGCTGTGTAGCTGGAGCTTGGAACCTGATTCGGCCTTATAACTGAAGACAGTCTATTTAGGTTGATGATGAATCTACTGTGGTTCTTCGAGGTAATAAGTTCGCTTTTATTACATGGCCGTGATCGCCGAATTGTCACCGAGAACCGATTCTACGTGGAGGAGGGTATGAAGGAGTGATAGTAGAACAGGGCTGTGTAGCTGGAGCTCGGCACCTGATTCGGCCTTATAAACTGAAGACAGTCTATTTAGGATGATGATGAATCTACTATGGTTCTTCGAGGTAATAAGTTCGCTTTTATTACATGGCAGTGATGGCCGAATTGTCATCGAGAACCAGTTCTACGTGGAGGAGGGTATAAAGGAGTGATAGGAGCACAGGGCTGTGTAGCTGGAGCTCGGAACCCTTAGAGCATTAAATGCTCTAAGTCGGAACCTGATTCGGCCTAATAACTGAAGACAGTCTGTTTAGGATGATGATGAATCTACTGTGGTTCTTCGAGGTAATAAGTTCGCTTTTATTACATGGCAGTGTTGGCCGAATTGTCACCGATAACCAGTTCTACATGGAGGAGGGTATGAAGGAGTGATAGTAGCACAGGGCTGTGTAGCTGGAGCTCGGAACCTGATTCGGCCTAATAATTGAAGACAGTCTATTTAGGATGATGATGAATCTACTGTGGTTCTTCGAGGTAATAAGTTCGCTTTTATTACACGGCATTGATGGCCGAATTGTCACCGAGAACCGGTTCTACGTGGAGGAGGGTATGAAGGAGTGATAGGAGCACAGGGCTGTGTAGCTGGAGCTCGGAACCAGATTCTGCTTAATAACTGAGGACAGTCTAGATGATGATGAATCTAATAAAGTTCTTCGAGGTAATAAGTTCGCTTTTATTACATGGCATTGCCTCTGATCTTGATTACCTACCTGGCTAATTTGGGGCGTAGGTAGTTTCGAATGCATCTCTGTTTAAATTTTGGGATGGGTTCCTGGTACCAGGGTTAGATGGT
Source organism: Orthosia gothica (assembly GCA_949775005.1). Taxonomy (NCBI): domain Eukaryota; kingdom Metazoa; phylum Arthropoda; class Insecta; order Lepidoptera; family Noctuidae; genus Orthosia; species Orthosia gothica. The sequence goes on along the minus strand of OX459056.1, from coordinate 8,339,847 downwards.
TAGGTAATATAGATGTTAAATAAATAATTCAAGTAGATTTCTTTGCAAAATTATATTTACATTCTTGCATTAATTAATAAGACACCATATTTCCTGACAAAATCCTGGCAACTAAACCAAGATATTTAGTAAAAATTGCATGCTATTTTTACACATCATTCTTATTAAAATGTGCGTCTCTTATCAGATTTGAATGATGACCTCATCAAGTTTTTAATACTAACTACAACTGAAAAAATATTTAAAAATCACATTTTCCGATTTACAGCAAAATTTTGTTCCAGAACAAGTAATATGCTTTGTAAATAGGTACTTACATAACAAGATATAAATATATATATTAATATAACAAGTGTTTTATTTGTGCACATAGTCTTGTCTTAACAATTAGTAATATTCACTTGGAAAACTATTTATTAAGTACTTATAACTAGAGAGAACTTATCACAGGACGCTACAAATTGCTAACATTATTCTTTGAACATGCCTTATTGCAGTGATAATTAACACTATAATAATACCTACTTAAAATCTAACCAGATCACACCTTATAATTAACCGAAGGCACTTTTAGTTGCTTCTAAAAAACGCCGGCGCCGGCCATCTTAGACCTCTAATAGTTTAGACCTTGAATAGTTATTTCATGTTTATCTTGTTTTTTATGTTCCTGTACGTGTATTTGGTGATTAAAGAGTGTAAATTTAGCAAGGACTTTTACTCAGAGGCCCGAACCCTATGCCCAACGGCTACACTTCCAAAAAACCTTTACATTTTTATGCAAATTTGAGTGTTACCACATCGAACCTTGATCTGTCGTCGAACGATGACATTGATCGTTGTCTGTCAAATGGTGTAACTTAAGGTGAAGAAGGAATGCTCGATCGATGCCGAGATCGACGATCGATCGATTGATTGGTGTAGCAACACTCTTGCAGTTTATTAAATTGCCATTATTCGACATAGCAGTCTTTTAATATCATGCACTTAAAACTACTAAAAACTACCTTCAACCTACCTTAATTAATACTTGAAAACCAATTAATCTATTATATACATAAAAAATATTTTAATGATAGAATTGAACGCAAGCTACGCAGTAGATATTTGTACATCTCTTACATACCATAGACAAAATGCAGAGTTTAAAAATATTACCCTCCATTTTAGCTAAAAAAAAGACCAAAACCACAGATCTAAGGACCCACTGAAAAGGGTGCGTTCATTTTACATAAAATTGCTATGGATCAATAAATGCATTTTATATTTAAATTAGCTAACTAACAATAAAACCCATAACGCCATTAAGTATAATATCTAACTTCATTCATTAATAATTATAAATTAAGGCAATTTCAAGTATACGCACAGCTGTGCTTTACTTATTTTCATAAATAAGAAGCGTAACTAGGCACCTAAGAAAAATATAAATATTATTATGTATCTAGTTTTTATTATACTGATGGAATCAATTGTAAATATATATTTATCTAATAACTCAAATGCGAGCAGAATAGAAACCATATCAACATGTGTGGCTTAACCATACGATAAAAAAAAAAAATGCTATCCTTTTCCGTCCCGGAATAGCATTTTTATTTACTTTTCATCCCAGGAATATGTTCCCTCGGGCACAGATAATATAATACTAGCATACAGATGCCTCATCCCATACAAAGAAACGGTGCCGACGTAACTAGCGTTTTTCATCTGATTAATCTTGTTATTTTTGTGAGTACATCAATCGCGTTCGAGCCCGTTTCACGGCAATAGATGGTGTTAGCAACGCCTTGCAAGTAAAAGGGTTTGCTAGGTTCGTGAATATTTTTTTCTTTAAATACAGTGAAGGTTCGTTTTATAGTATTTTTTATTTTGTACGTTGTTACAGTTTTTTTGCTGCAAAATGTGTTAAAATGCAAATTTTAACAATCGTGTTGAATACCTCAGTAATTTAAAAATGCGCCATCTATGGCGTCAATTTTAAATGATCCGTTCAAATAATCTTTAAAAAGGGGAATTAGAAGCCCAATATTCCATAATTTTGTACTTAGGAGATTTGATTAAACAAGAACATACAATGTTTATGTTCAATGCCAGAAAATGTTAATTTTACACACATTCTATTGAATTGTGTGTACATGTCGCGCCATCTAGTTAGATTTATTTGAGCCAAATTTTGTTTCTTAGCAATGAGACCCCGTGCCTCGGGATAATTTTCGGCTTTCACGCAGGCGATGCCGCTGGCAGAAGACAGTTTTACTATAAGCCCAAAACCCTAACATTGATAATATTGAACACCACATTATTTATAGGGACCGTAGGTGCACTTCTGTCTAGCCCTTTGGGGAATATTTTGTTAGGTGCATAGCATAATCTGTGTTCCCACTGTTGGGACTCAGGTCTCATAAAAAGGGAGAGGGCAATATCTACTACGCGGGCCCAGTGCGGGTTAGCTGCATACCTAGTTGCAAATGAGTGCACGGTAGTGCACTGTCAAATATTTACAAAATTTATGATTTTTTAGGACCTGTAGTCCATTGGTTACTAAAAAATATCTATTCAAGTTATGTAACCTGAATTTGTCTGCATTTCGAAGTAAAAACTTCATGGTTACTTTTTAATAAATACATATAAACATGCATAGTTTACAATCATTTACAAAGTTGTTTCACCTCGACATGTTATCCACACGTGTCGTCTCGTTTCCCATGTTGTTTTACAAACTAGATTTCGATACTGATATTGTATCACAATTTAAGCCATGGCTTTTCAAGTTTGTGAACCCGTTTCCGATTATTTGATTAGCTACCGTAATTAAAATTGTCATAATGTGATAAATAACGAGTTTGTTGAATGTCACTACCTACTTATGTGGTAGTTAACCGGACGACTTGACACTTCTCTTCAATGTGAAGTAAGCGAGTATTCTGACGGCGATGAGTTCGACACCGAGGATTGTGATGTCTGTCCAGTAGTTGTCAGGTTCTAGGCTGAACTCGCTGATCACTGCTTTGGGATGTCTGGAAATAATAAATTATCATAAGAAACTGTGTGGTTTATTAAATACTTAAATTATTATTGCCAGAAAACCAAGTGACAAAAGCTGTGCTAGTTATAAAACTTTTTCACCAAAATAAACAGACTTCCAAAGCATAACACTAAAAAGAGCAAAAATAACTTTCGTTTCAGAAGTCGGTGTCTTTGGTATCTATTATTTTTTACCTACTTCTAAAATTCATCATCATCATATCAGCCGAAAGACGTCTACTGCTGGACATAGGCCTCCCCCAAGCGTCGCCACATTGACCGGTCCCATGCGTCTCGCATCCAGCGGATCCTCGCAACCTTCACCTGGTTGGGAGGCCTTACAACGCAACCGTCTTCCGGTTCACGGTCGCCACTCCAGAACTTTTCTGCTCCATCGGCCATCCGTTCTGCGACAAATATGCTCTGCCCACTGCCACTTAAGTTTGGCAATTCTTCGGGCTATGTCGGTAACCCTGGTTCTCTTGCAGATCTCTACATTTCTGATTCGATCACGCATGAACACTCCGAGCATCGCCCTCTCCATTGCCCTTTGGATGACTGTAAGCTGACTGTTGAGGCCCATTGTGAGCGACCACTTCTCAGAGCCATATTGTCATCATAGGCAACACACACTGGTCATATACTTTCGTCTTGAGACACTGTGGTAAGTTGGACGAGAAGATACCGCGCAACTTCCCGAAAGCTGCCCAGCCGAGTCGGATTCGACGATTGACCTCTTTCTAAAAGTTGGCCCTACCTAACTGGATCGTTTGTCCCAGGGAGACTTAGTCATCCTCAACTTCGATTGTAGAGTCTCCGACCTTGATAGGAGTGGGTGTATAACATGGGCATTCAACATCACCTTGATTTTGTCCATGTTCATCCTAAGACCCACTCTTTCGGAAGCTCTACTCAGGTCATGGTCTCAGCTAAGACCACTATATCGTCGGCAAACCGAAGGCGAATGATGTACTTGCCATTGACGTTGATGCCTAGCCCTCGCCAGTCCAGAACCTTGAAGACATCCTCCAGTACAGCGGTACATAGTTTCTGAGAAATGACGTCGACGTCTCCCTGTCTCACACCTCGCTGCAGACTTATAGGTTCCGAGGTCTGATCCTGAAGTCGAACTGACATGGTGGCGTTTTTGTTCAAACACTTTGATGAACCAGTAGTTGATTTGGCACCGTTGGAGAGACTGCAGCACAGTCCAAGTCTCGATCAATAATATATATTTTTTTCCTTTTGTTTAAAAGTTTTCCCCACACTAGGAATTTCTTCCTGTATCGTGGGTGCGTAACCCATAATGAAAGGCTCATCTCAGTGAGAAACCCTGGGCTGACGGAGGCATAAAGGGTCTGGGACAAAGGTAGCACATCTTTTAGGCAACATTTTTGCTTTTATCATCCATACATAAGTAGCCTACAGTGTAGTAGCAGGTGATGATGATGATGATGCCATCTAGCCGATTTCAACCACAGCGACCGTATTCCATAGCTCTTCATGGTAGTTGCGAGCACAGATTTGCTGCTCTGTTAAGTGACCTCATGTGACTCGCATTTCCAACTTTGGCCAAAAAACTTCGAGCCCAGAGTGGAAACGTCAGAACACCATTAACGACATGATAATTGGTAGCTGTTGTTCATCCCAGTTACCAGAGCACCTATTCGCTTTTAAGGGCAACTACTTAGAAACATTTCAAGCAATCACACCTAAAATGGCAGTACGTCTTTCAGGACACTGTTGTACATTCGAGTAGATAGACAGTACGAGGGCTTCAAAAGCGTAACGAAGGAACCACGCATGCATGCGATACCACACGCATCACCGGATTCATCGCAAGTAGCACCAGGTAGCTGGCGTACACTAATATAACCAAAGTCCCTACTGCGACCAGGAATGTGCAGGATATCAATTATTTACAAATGTTGTTCGAAACCAAAGGTTTCGTCTTTTTTTTTTTTGTTTTTTTTTTCCGAGTGGTACTGGAAATCGCCCGTGAATTTGTTTTTGTGTATATTTCGCGCACAGCGAAGTATTTTTGTGTCGGAAACGTGTCCGGTTGGCTGCCGGCGATTCGGTCCAGAATACGTCGGTTGTCCTTTATATATATCTTCCCACGATAACCCCTGACCACACACGGGATTGAACGAGCCCAGGAGACCACTGCGGGTATCAATATAATAATAGTTGTAAGTTGTGTACCATTGTATCACTTTCCACCTGTCTGACAGGAATCGGTATCTCAAAGAACAAACCCCTAGTTTACCGCTGCTGCATATCGCAGTTTCACGGGTATAGACCTTGTAGGATCCAAGAGTAGCAGCGTTGCCTCTAGCAGTGATCCGTAGCCCTGTATTCAACAAATATTCCAATTATATTTACCTCAAGTGGCAGTACGTCATAGACTCAGGACACAGCAGAGGCTGCCGTCCATTCGAGTAGATAGACAGCACGAGGGCTTCAAAGGCGTAGCGAAGGAACGACGCGTGCGACACCGCACGCATCACCGGATTCATGTGCGTTAGCAGGACGAGGAAGCCGGCGTATACTATCATAGCACACGTCCATACAGCGCCCAGAAATGTGCCGTTCTGGATAACAATAAAAAATAATAGTAAGAAAAATTTAATAGTAATTCAAGATTCAGAAGGCTAAAAAGAAAGTCCCTTAGAGATTTATAGGGAATAATTTTTATACGAGTACATAAAGGCAAAGGGCACAAGCAACTAGACCGACTGCCTTCCAAGACAAATGATAAATCCTAATCATATACTGAGTGTTCGCAAAAACCGACACAGTTTTACCACTATTTTTTACCACTAACTCACCATCAGGTGAGATAGTTGTCAAGCGCAAGCCTATAATATATAAAAAAAAAAGTTTACAAGTATACTAGAAAAAAAAAGTATAAATCGCCGAAGTAATGTCTTTTTAAAGGTTGAGGGAAAAAGCTGGGTGCGAGAAGCAGGACCGGTTATTGTTGCAATGCTTGGGGAAGTCTATGTCGTTGGCACGACTGATATGCTGTGACACTGAATATATTTTCACGTCCAATGGGGGCGTAATGTTTTATTGCTCACCAATTGGCGCCACTGTTGGCTAAGGTCCATAAATATAGCTGTTAAACGTTGTTACAACGCGCACGGAAGTAAAGTTTGAAAATTCAAAATTCATTTCTAATGCCGTAAAAGTGCGAGTAAATATCATAATGACTATTTACGCAGCCCTATCCTCCTTTTTACGTAAAAAAGAGGATAACATTTTCCGAACCATAAAACTCTATTAAAGCAGTGGTTGGTAAATCCTGTACTATCTTAATCTACAATATTTAAAAAAATATTTACAACAATAAAAATAAAAAAATAGAAACTCGTGCTAAAAGCCAAACAAAAACTATGTAATTTGACGTTTTGAAGACCTCAGTCTACACCAGCGCCACTAGCGGAAAATTCAAACGCGGTAGCCCCCATTGCCATCTATGGATAGATAGAGACCATTATGTGCTAATCAAGATCCGTTCGATTTACAAACATTTAGACGATCGAGATTGTGTGCACAATATGAGCTTAACGGAGAAGAATATCAAGAATTACGAACTGGACTTTTATAGATTATGGCACAATCTATTATACCAATAGGTAGTTATAACGTTATTCTGTTTTTTATATCTCATAATTTATTCATATTCTAGAAATCTATCTTAATTTATGCGTTAATTAAGATATGTTTAGAATTTCAGATTACCAAAAAAATACGTAATCTATCTAGACACAAGGCAGGGGTACCGCCAAGTTCAAAAAAATGCGATAAAATTCGAACCATATTCGACAATCTCTAATGTTTTTCTTTGTGATTCGGTCTAACTCTCTGGCCACGTGAATCGAAACATGTGAGAACAAAATAAAACATAAAACACAAGTCACGTGCCGCCAAGGAGATAACACGATGATTCAAGCGGGTTCACTTATAGGTCCAACATTTATTATGTATCTTCCACCATTAAGCATTAATTATGTAATTCATAACAATAATTAACAGTATAATCAATAACATGTAAACTTTAACTAAAAATAACATGTTAACTTGGCATTTCTCTGTTTCTAACGATAAGTACCTTTCTACTAATGTAAGATACACATACAATACAAGGCTTAAGAATTTCGATGCCCTACTTTGCGTTGTGCTCATCGTAAGATCAAACAAAACTAGAATTTCCACCTTCACTGAGATCAACAATGAGATAATCTAGATACAGCCAATGAGTAGGTAAATGTAAATTTTCCAAAACTGGGGCAAATAATAGAACCTTGTGGTACTACCTTTTGTACGAGTAGGTAACTACTATTAGTTCCATACTTAGGCGCTTAATCAAAGATACTGTTTACTGGTAGGGCATGGAATGGAACCTTGTGGTATCTAATCCCGTTTTGCGGGAGTGCCACAAGGTTCAATTCTGGGCCCTTTTATGTTCAAATATTTTTATCCTCTAGAATTGTAGTAGATACTTACAACAGGGTTAAAGCAGGTCCCAATGACATTGCCCATGGCTTCGGCCAGTAGAGCGACGTTGGCAAGTGTGATGACGAACATGAGAAACCGAAGTGGTTCCGACGGCTGGCCTGAGAGGAAGTATGACGGTACTGAGTACACGAAACTGTAGACCACCTGAGGAAAAGAAAAGACAAGAATTCAGTTATTTAGAAAATCTAATATTGCCTGCTTATCTCTACCCTCATAAAGATATGATATGGATTTTTTAACCACTACACAATCATTCAGCCTAGCCTTTTGCGAACTAAATTGGGGTCGGATTCCAGTCTAACCGGAATCAAAAGGGGCTACCGCGTTTGAATTCGTCGCTAGAAGCGCTGGTGTAGCGTAAGGTCTCCGATATGTCAAACTCCACTGTTTGTGTTGTGAGTGGACGGGATTTTTCCTAATTATATTATTGTTGTGAATATTTTGCTATACCTCAGATTAGTTATGGCAATTAAGAGTTACGGGTCAATAAATTTCAGTGCTTTAAGGTATTAAATATGATTTAAATGAAAACTTGGTTTTCTCGTCCGTAGTAGGAACGTAACAAACTTTGACAGCTATATGCCTGGACCTTAGTCAACTTTCCAAGTTTAAACTGACGTTAATTAGTTCATCTTCATTGAGTACCAGTACCAGTGATTTACATGGAGCGACTGCCTATCTGAACTCCACAAGTCAGTATGGGTAACACCATATCGTTCTTTCTTCATGCAGTCTATTTGTCTGTGGAATGCGCTACCTCAGGAAATTAGGATGGCAACCAATCGCCAAACCTACAAAGTTAAAGTTCGCGAACACATTCGCAAGAAGTTAGTAGCAGTATCGTTACAGCGCTAGTTTTTTTTTCCCATTGTCTGTTTCTGCTAATTGTTTAAGTATATTCCTATATTACGTTTATTTTTTATTGTATTGGATTTCTAGCTTATATTTAAGTATTGTATAAATATTTAAATCCAATCATTATCGATATTGCACCTACCACTATTTATCTCTGCATCACCCAAAGGTTGACTGGTAGAAAATGCCTTAGGCATTAAGTCCGCCTCTGTACATTTGTGTGCTTATAGTATTAAATTAATAAATAAATATACCCCTTGGCCAGAGTAGTGTCGTGATCACAGGCTTCAAACTACCCGTAACGACTGTCAAAGATCTTCAAATGACAGAGGCACGGAGGAAACTCGTTATGTAAAGATGGCCACCCATTCACGGACCGACCCCGGCAAGCGTTGCTTAACCTTGAAGATCGACCCGTATGGCTATTATTTAATAGCAACGAGCTCCTTTAAACAACTACAATGACATTAAAATTATGGTCCTTTTATTAATTTTGATAACGCAGATTTGACGGCGAAATATACTTAGCTAGACAAGCTTTGATATGCGATGGAAAATAAAAGCCTAAGTAGAGAGCTTTTTCATCGGGATTATTTTTATTGATTCCTTATCACGCCACTATCATAGTACCTAACCGGAGTTAAGGCCGTACCCTGACCAAAACACCGCCGTGAGCATTCCTAGTGCCCTAGCTGCATACTGGTGGCGCATGAATTACGCCCAGATTTTAGAATAAAACCGAATGTTGGTCTTTTGAAAAGAAAACACTTATAAAATATTCGTTATTTAATTGTGTATCCATTAGTGTCAGTACAAACATTAATTAATGAACATTTTACGAGGAGATGCATGCTATCGATTATTATTTCTCATTTTTATGGTTACGTTGTGAAACATATATTTCATAAAAAATATGAAATCAAGCTTTTTGGAATCAATATTATGTAGAAATTTAATGTATTTTATAAGTTGATATTTCTTTTTAAATAACGAGTAGATAGGTCCCAAAACTGCACAAAAACGGCTAGGAGGCTTGCTCGAGGAGGCGCCTTAATTAGAAATATTATATCGTTCGGCTGAGCGATGGTCGATAACCGGTTAGTTATTATATTACACTTTTTAATTTAAGTAGGTAGTAGAATCATTATTAATTCAATGCCATTTAGGAAATTACTAATGTCCATGTTTTTAAGCTGACATGGTCATAATCATTAGAATTAATATTTGTTTCGGGATATTTACTACGTTTATTTTGATTTTGGTTGAGAGCTCGATATTTCGGCACCGTTATAAGCGCCATGATCACGAGAACTAAAGTATTTGCGGGTGGGTGTTGTTTACGAGCTGACATATCTGTCTACCCTCATCCTCACTCATTTTTCACGCACAATGCCGCTACAGAACTCTTCTCACTAGTTACTCGACATTGTTCATAGACTAATATATAATAGATTGAGAACATTGTTCACGACATACGATGCTCACTGTATCCACTTTTGACACTCGTTCAGTAGTTTTACGACCTTTTACATAGTTGAACCACTGGATTCCAGGCTCTCGACAATTGAAACCCGTCGTCCCTATTGAATTTTTTGCACTTGGTTATTTCAATTGTTTCCCGAACCAGCCCTGGTATGTAATGGCGTGCAGTCGAGATAACCCTTGGGTCATGTAACTTGATCCAGTGGTTTGGCCCTGATTCGAGAAGATGTTCTGCTATGGCCGATCTTTGGGTATCGTTTTCACTGCCCTAATGTGTTCCTTGATTCGGCAACAGTTCGCTTCATTTGTCCAATATATGATTGCCCGCAGCTACAGATTATAAAAACTGCAGGTTTTCCAAGGGAAAGTTATGTTTAGGCGAACGTGCATTTGGGATATTCTCTATTTACTGAGATTTTTCGCGACTTTTGTCTGTCACTCCTTTCACGTATGGCAAAAATGCTGGCTGTCTCTCGACCTTGTACTTCAATTGTTTATTTGATGATTTTCTATCATGTGGCAAGATCTTCATCCTGTATCCATTCCTCTGTAGGACTTGTTTAACATTTGCTAGTTCACCAGTAATATGATCCTTGTCACAAAGATCTTTTATGCACGTTTAGTGAGTGACGTCACTACAGAATTTAGATGCCATTGGATGATGGTGTGAGACACCGTGTAGATACCGGTCAGTATGAGTAAGTTTCCTGTAAACCGAGTGGCTAGGACAACAGACTGTCCTCGCGTACTTGTATTGTGACGTCCAGAAAGGCGATAACCCTGTTTTGTTTCACAACACTCACCCGCAAAGATTTTAGTTCTCGTGATCATGCCATCATGGCGCTTGTAACGGTACCGCAATATCAAGCTCTCAACCAAAATCTAAATACTAATGTCCTTTGCATATGATTGAAAATTTTCTCATGTTTTTCTATCACTTACAACTTTTCTTATCTTCATAGTTAATAATTTCATTATTGTAATAAAGATGAATGTTACTTCCTATACTTAGGAACCACATAACTGCATACTTACTTTTTATAGCTCATACCTAGGTATACTTGCAAATTTTTTAAAAAATTTCAATTTTTTTTGCAAAGTTGAATAAAGATTCAACTTTTTTGTGTATGTGTGTGTTTTTGGGAAAGAAACAGATTGTTTCCTTTGTCGAATTCACTTACACAATTAGGCTGCGGGGCTTCGCTCCTGTCAACTGGCTACCTACCTACCTACACTACCGTATCCAACCAACCCTACCTAACAACTTACCTACCCAACTCTATCCTACCTACCTACCTTTTTTAGTTTTTAAACCTTCCTGTATTCTGTCATGTATAAGACGTCATGTCATGATGGCGCTGTGTTCGCAATACGTATGGGAAAATGAATGTTCAAAAAAAATTCTTCAATTTTTTCGATTTTTTAATAGTTATTATATTAATCGAGACGGAGATAAAACTAACCAATGAAAACGTATGTAAATCGGTCCAGCCGTTCTCGAGTTATAAATGGTGTAACTAACCCGACTTTGTTTTATATATAAAGATTATAATAAAGATATTGACGCATTACTAGCAAGGCACATTTTTTGCCGTATTAAAGTTATTACCTTACTTAACTACCGTTTCGTATGACCTTCGGACACATGGAGACATGTGTACTACATACCCTGTGACATTTTCCATTACCGACGCACGTGTTGTGTTCACGAGCTCGTTAACTCCACAATTAAGGCACACTTTGATTTAATTACAGTGGTTTCTCTGCATAGGCGTGCGGGTTGTTAGTGACGAACAGTTCATTATGACTTAATTATAGATCAAAGGTAATCTCTGGCCAATTAATTGTTTTGCGGAGTGACATACTACGGCAATTTGCAGTGTCGTACTTAGATAGTTTGTTTTTAATTGCCGGATTCCTGTCGTTTGAAGATCCTCGTTGGAGTTTCTCGTTAGAGCGCTATGATTCCTCAACTGAATATAAAGTTTAGTGGCTCAGTTTTCACCAGAGCTAATTTGAAACAGCTAATTTGTTTACTTACTTTAAAACATAGAGGAAAATGGATTTAAGTCATTGATGTTTTCCTAGTTTTAGGAGTCCTATGATCGTAGTTTTTTTCCATTGCTTGTATAATTTTGTCTCGATTTAGCAGAGTGTTGGTCAAATTAGCTAGGTAGTTAACGCTAGGACAAGTAAAATTTTAAAAACCCTCGACACATTTATCTTGCGAAAACACCCCGATTCAAACAGTAAAACGCGCATTACTTTTGAACGGCTGAACCGATTTTATTCAAACATAGCTAAGAACTCTCTCGACAAAATTACCTTTCAAACAAAATAAACTAAATTAAAATCGGTTCATCCGTTTAGGCGCTACGATGCCACAGACAGACACACAGATACACAGCAACACACGTGAAACTTATAACACCCCTCTTTTTCCGGCGGGGGTTAAAAATACGAGAAAAGATTCAGTCATAAACCTGCATTGGGACGTAAAAATAATAATTTGAGAAATTGTTGATGGTCGATGTAACGAAGAAGAAAAAGAAGGTGCATATAGTTTACCTGTAACGGCATGCCAGTGACTAGCAACGCTGCGTAGTACGTTTTCAGGTTGTACCAGTTGTTGAAGTTTTCCTTCTTCAATACTGACATTTCGGTGGGAACTATAAACAAAGGAAACATCATGATTATTTTTTTATTTCGTTGTAAGAACCAGCCTTTTCCATAAAAAAGAACTTATACAATAATTCTTACGCAGGGGTCTCTTTTTAAGTATATCAAATATCTGTGCTAGAACTGAGAATGAACAAGGCTTGTAACAAAAGAGACACAAAAAATAAATTAAAACAAATTAAAATAATACAACAATATGTTGTGTGTGTGTGTTGTGTGGGTGTGTGTGTGTTGTGTGGGTGTGTGTGTTGTGTGAATGTGTGTGTGTTGTCCAACCTTATTGAAGTGTTTGCAAGAGTATTTCTATGTCGTAGCACAGATATTATAATACTAGCGTCGTAGTAAGCTTTGCTTTTTAGCCATAGATTTTTTACGCTCTCTGACAGTCATCGGGTAAATGTTCAATATTATATTTATTTTTTTGTTTAAGTTTATAAAAAAACCTAGTATATTGTCTTTCTGCGTAAGAATAAATATCATGAAGAAATCAAAAAATAGTGTTCGCACATAAAATGTAGGTTTCCAATAATGTATCGAATCTACTATTCTATTCTATATTGTTGTGGTTACTATAATACTAGCTGAATAAAAAACAAAGAAAAAAAAAACTTGATTTGTTTATATTTGTGATACGAGGATGTTTTAAACGAAAATGTAGGTAGGTAAACTCTTAATATTTACATTTGGTTTATGCATCTTATTTATTACACACATAAATTTATAGCTTTTAATTGGAGAAGGTATTTTTGGGAGTCAATTCTTTTGTGGCATATCAGTTTAATGATCAATCATAAATAATCGACTCGAGACTCATTGTTCTGGTTTCCTTTTCCACTTGTAGGTAAGTACACGTAATCTGAGGTTAAAGGCACCCTAATGCCTTTAAAGGTGAGTGCAGGTACACCAGTGCGCTTATGCCGAGTTTTTTAACGCACTCGATCGTGATAACGTAAACGTTATGTCAATTTTGATTCTGCAAGCGTTCTCCGACAGTCGTTTCCCCGTTGGACTGTTCACTGACAGGACGTTTCGTTTTTGAGAAATTCGTCGATAGAACGTTTCACCTATGAATGTTTAGCCGACAGAATGGTTCGCATTTGTTTGTTTCGACGACAGGACTTTTTCAGGACAGGAATATTCGCCGCCAGATCGTTTTGTCTACGATTGTTTCGACATGGCTTTTTCACTATTTAACAACAAAGGCATCAAAAAGCTACTAGCTTGCTACAAAGGAAGGGGTCTTCAAGTCAAGAGTGAATAGGTTACTTCTAGGCAAGCGTGCTTCACCTTCGACCACATCAATTTTGTTACTGCAAACACCAGACGCGCTATTTACTTTCAATACAAATTGACGTTTACGTTAACACGAATGAGCAAGAGTAAAAACTCACACTAAGCCCTCAGGGGGGTGACCATAAGCTCTTAGAGTAAGATTATTTTGAGTGTGTGCAAGTGACGACTTGTATACATCTGTCCCTGACGCACACTCAAAATAATCTTCTAAGAGCTTATGGTCATCCCCCAGAGCACTTGTCGCGAACATTTTAATGTAATGTAAATGTTCTTACTAATGGTACAATACGGAAAAATGCTCAGTTTCCTAAAGCATTTCTATGTAATGTAACATTCTTGCGAATCGACGCTATGTTCGCCTTAATGCTCACGGCGAGTGAGCATTTACCTGTAATATTTATTTGTACCTTGCGTTCATTATTGACCTCACTCCACAAAACCCGCGCTTTTGCCTTTGCTCGATAAAATGTTACATCAAAACGTTGGTTTTTAAAATCAGGTTGCAACAACACATCGAGCGTCACGTTCTAAGTGTGGTTCGAGTTAATGTAAAGACAGTGAATGCTTGATATTTTGTTACAAGTAAATGCTCTAGTCTGTACTCACCTTTAGATTTAATTACAACCAAGCGTTTATTGTTTACGCAATTCTAAAAATACGGTATAACTTTTCGAGGTTGTTTTCCTTAATTTTACGCTCGAATTCAACTATTTGACCGAGCGAGTGCGAAGTTTGGCCAAAAATGCTTTCGTGTGTCCGGCAGGCTTATTACGTATCTTGCAAGAGCAAAACGATAGCGATTTTTGCGCAATAATCGCTTTTCAATAAAGATGATTTAGAAATTTTATCGGTTTTAAAAATAAGTGTTTTTGACGAACAGCGAGCGATAAGCAAACGATTGTGTAGGACCTACCATACTTTCACTGTAGGTAATTCTGTCTTTTATGACAAAGGGTTTGATTGCGCGATGATGGCTGATTGCAGTTTCTTACGTAATAAGCCTGAGGAGGATGTCCCGCAGGCTTATTACGTATCTTTTGCAAGAGCAAAACGATAGCGAGCGATCCAACGCTTTAGGTATGTCATAAAAGTTGCAATTACCTGCAGTGTAGGTATGGTAGGTCCTACACAATCGTTTGCTAATCGCTCGCTGTTTTTCAAATGCACTTATTGATAAAAATAACCGGCTACACAACTCTAAATCTTCTATAAGGAAGAGCAATTATTGCGCAAAAATCGCTATCGTTTTGCTCTTGCAAAAGCTACGTAATTAGCCTGCGGATGTCCGGTTGTTCTCCACTATAGGTCACAGAATAGCGGTGTTATTGTGAAATTTCCAAAAACTGAACCGACAAAAAGATCAAAAAGACAGACTCGCGAGGTCTACAGCTCGTAGAGCTATTAGTAAATATTACGTTTCGCATAGACCAATTTTTTAGAGTTAATTGCTGTTTCATGATCATTAATCCAAAGATAAAACATATTTATCCAAAAGCAAATATTGATTTAATTAACTAGGAAAAAAATATCCTGTTTTAGTATTTGCGTCATTCTAAACTAGTTTTATATGCAGCAGCAAAATTTTATATGTTTTTATAGGCAGGCTAGATGTCAACTTTTCTTTTTGTACCACGTTTAAATGAAAAAGAATTGACATAACTAGTTAGTTTATAACTAGTTTAAAGAGGTTTTCCTTGTAAGGTATGCATTAATATGTAGAAATATTCGTAGGTATTTTTATTGCTTGGTGCAAAATAAGAAAAAAAAGTATGTTTAGGTACCTACCCATGCTGTTTTTGCTGCTTGGTCCTGAGTTCCGTAGGTATACCTACAGATCTCCACAATAAGAAAAGAAAAACGTTATTACATACCTATCTAAATGGGTACTTCGGGTGCAACGAAATTGAGAAAAAGTTACCTTACATTGTAACACAGGATGGAATGAATGGATCATTTTTTTAAACGATAGAATTGGGTAAAATAAGTGAATCGTGTTTTGCATTTCCTATACTAATTAAAATTTAATTTATCTGTGGTTGTAAGTACCGTTTTTATGAATTGTAAGTTTTTGCTACATCTTACAAAAAATCCATAGCAACGGTCTATGTAGGTACCTACCTATATTTGGTAAAAAACATAACGCTGAACACAGAGTACGTTCTCACTTGTGGGCATAAAAAAAAGTAAAAACCGAAAAGAACACACTTCAAATCACGAATAAAAAAAAATACACACATAATGATTAAATTAATATGTAATCTAACATTAAGACACCTTGACATGGTAACAACATTCCGACCTACCAACGACCGACAGAAAACTGGCCCTGACCAATTGCAGGTCGGACGGGGCCGGTTGATGATGTTAAAGTCCGGATTATACTGTCTTAGGAATACCTTGAACCTATATTGTTAGTATACAAACGATTATGCCTTGTCATTATCAAAAGTCTGATTGCTCACTCACGTTTTGAAAGTCCTTAACATTTATCATGATTTAATTTCACTTTTTTGCACAATGGTGGCACACCGACGCACGCGACTCTTCTAAATGCCATAAGACTTAATTATACCAGCCTACCCTTAAGTGGAAAAAAATGACATTAAAATACAAAGGTGAAAAATATTTCCTTATTAAAGGTAGAACGATAATTTATAATACAGATTGTCCGTGTGACTTGTTTACTTCGATTTTTATGGGAATACAGGTAAATATCTCAAACCACATTTACCTATAGGCTCGTGCTTAATCAATACGCCTGATGGAAGTGAGCTAGTGACTAAATGGTAGTCGATCGGTCATATTGTAATCAACAAAAAATAAAAAAAATTTTTTGCAAAAAAATACTACCGACTTCCAAATGAAAAACTACAAAGTGAAAAATAACTTTATTTTTGGAAGTCGGTGTCTTTCGTAGATACCAATTATTTGCGATATGGCCTTTCAAATATTCCCTTTTCAGTTTTACCTACCTAATAGGCAAGTTGTTTCGTAAGTACCTATTACGCCAGAACAGATTACCCGAAAAACATGAAACTTGAACATAACCGGTGAAATTAGAGTTCTGCGTACCCCTTTCAGTATACTGGCGTGATGTTATGTTATGAAATGGTATAAACAATAAACAGACATGCGATTAAAGCAATCCCGAATGATTTGCCGTTATTTATTGAAGAGTTCTGTTGTATATCTCCGAAGCTCTTCATCAGATCTTTAACAAATTAAAATGGGACCAATTTCGTAACATGTTCTTTGAAACCAAAAAAGGATTTTTAAAATCGGTCCCCAATTTGTTACCATTTCATAACATAACATCAAGCCAGTACGGTCGAAAGGGGTACGCAGATTTCTCAGTTCACAGGTTATGTTCAAGTTTCATGTTATTCGGGTAATCTATTCTGGCGTTATAGGGACCTCACTAAACAACTTGCCTAATAAGTAGGTAAAACTAAAAAGGGAAAAATAAAAAAATAAACTTTTTTGCAAAAAACTACAAAATGAAAAATAACTTAATTTTTGGAAGTCGGTGTCCATATCGCAGAAAATGGTACCTACGAAAGACACCGACTTCCAAAAATTAAGTTATTTGTCACTTTGTAGTTTTTCAATTGGAAGTCGGTAGTATTTCTGGTAAGCCGGTATTTTTCTATTTTGCAATTTTAATGTAGTCAGTGACACTCCCAGGGTTAAGACGAATCGATTGACGTACGAATCATCAAAATCGGCCAACGCGTTTGGTCTCTGAAACACCACATAGGAACAAACATACATACATAGACTGATAAACACATTACCCTCCTTCGGCAGTTGGGTAACAAGTTCTAATCAGATTTGGTGATATTTCAGGGAATACTTGCTGGTAACCTAGGTATCAAAATACTTTTCATCTTTTTTTTACGAACTAAATAAAAACCTACATCAATTTAATTTATAGTAGGTAGGCAATAAAATCAAACACAAAATAACAATGTTATTCAAGTTTTGATTGAATTTGTTTATTTGCAAACCACAAAATTACATAATTTTTGCATAATTTAAAATTCTAGCATGTTATGATTCCGTGAATTAATTCAGGTTTAATTCAGTGGTTGATGTCAGTTGAGCTTGTCTTTTTTATTAGGATGTTACATCACATTACAGACTTGGGCCGAGTTTCTCACCTCTAAGGTTGTTAAAAAATAAAAGGCCCGTTTTGACAGCTATAAAAATCATCATCTGCCTAGCCTTTTCCCAATTGTTGACGGGGTCGGCTTCCAGTCTTACCGGATTCAGCCGGAGTACCAGTGTTTTACATGGAGCTGCTGATACTGCTTATCTGAACCTCCACAACCCAGTAACTGGGTAACACAGTACACCTTGGCAAGACTGGTGTCAGATCTCAAGCTTCTGACTACCCGTAACGACTGTCAAAGATCTTCAAATGACAGCCGGGACCAACGGCTTAACGTGCTTTCCGAAGCACGGAGGAAACTCGCTATGTTGAAATGGTCACCCATCCACGGACCGAACTCGGCAAGCGTTGCTTAACCTTGAAGATCGACCCGTGCGGCTGTTATTATTTAGCCACGAGCTCCTCTTGACAGCTATAAAAATACTTAATAATAATTAAAACTTGATTCTTGCGAATGATAATCGTGGTTATAGTGAATGGGTAACATATATAGTAATAAAGTAGGATTAGGAATTTGATTATTCATTTTCTTACGTAGAAAGTTTTCGCGGCATGTAAAATGAGAAACGTCAACGGATTTCTTAGATTGTGACGACTTTAAGAGGGGACTCTAGTGAGACTTTCTCCATACAAAAACATTCTGCTGTTTTCTTCGTGGATAATGCCTCTATAGCAATGATTTTTTTCCATAAAATCTGGGTCTAATTAGTACGTGCCCCTATCATTTCCTTTTTTCAAAAATATAATCACTAAAATAAATATGACAAAACAAAAACCCGAAAAAAATGCCCGTTTTTACCGCCATGTTCAGACGGCTTTCAGACAAAATTGATAGGTTTTTAAGAAAAAAGAAAATAATAGAGGCATAGATATACTTTTCCTCTAAATTTTGATATAAGAATTTTTTAGATCAGACCAGTTTTCATGAAGAAAACAGCAGAATACGAAACGTCTTTTAGTCAAAGTTTTTGTAGGTAAAATCAGCCTGAGCTGCAGTTGTCCCTTTCGCACTTTACGGGGTGAGGTTGGAGGTGACGCGACGGCAATAGTTTCTTCAAATACCTATTTTTCAAATTCCTGTTGACTAGAGTCCGCTCTTAAATTTTCGCAGAATTAATGTGACAAATTGTCAAGCACGCGTTTTCTGCTATGATTGGTTGAATGAATTTTCAACATCCAATCGCAGCAGATAACACGTGCTTGACAATTTGTCACATTAACTCGGAGATAATTTAGAGGTGAGAATCTCGGCCTTACTGGCAGACAATAAGACAATGACATTGGATACAGTCGTGGGCTCAGATAGGTCACATCTACTTAATAAAATTCTCAAATTCTTTCATTCACTGACAGACAACGAACTGCCCTAAACAGCTGGGTATAGAAGCAAGAAATCTTTGCACAAGAGTTCTTTAGTATAATTAATTCCTTGGAGTGGTGAAAAAGGGGAATGAAAGTTTGCATAGAAGTTCTTCAATTATGAAATATGCAAAATATTTCAAATTTGAAGATTTTTTGACGGGAATAGGTAGCACAAGGTTCCATTCCATGCCCTACGAGTAAACAGTATCTTTGATTAAGCGCCTAAGCATGGAACTTATGGTAGTTACCTACTCGTACAAAACGGGAGTACCACAAGGTTCTAATATTTGCCCCAGTTTTGGAAAATTTACATGTACCTACTCATTGGCTTAATCTAGATTATCTCATTGTTGATCTCAATGAAGGTGAACATTCTAGTTTTGTTTGATCTTACGATGAGCACAACGCAAAGTAGGGCACTGAAATTCTTTAGCCTTGTATTGTATGTGTATCTTATATTATTAACCGACTTACAAAAAAAGGAGGAGGTTCTATGTTCGACTTTATGTTTGTTTTTTTTTTTTTTTTTTTTTTTGTGTATGTTCATCGATATCTCTCTCAATTGTGGACCGAATTTGAAAATTCTTTTTTTGTTTGAAAGAGTATGTTTCGAAATTGGTCCCATTTTAATTTGGTGAAGGTCTGATGAAGAATTTCGGAGATACACAACAGAACTCTTCAATAAATAACGGCTAAACTCTCGGGATTGCAGCAATCGCATGTCTGTTTGTTGTTTATACCATTTCATAACATAAAATCACGCCAGTACGCTCTAAAGGGGTACACAGATCTCTCATTTCACCGGTTATGTTCAAGTTTCATATTATTCGGTTAATCTATTCTGGAGTTATAGGGACCTTAATAAACAACTTGCTATTAGGTAGGTAAAACTAAAAAGGGAAAAATAAAAAACTTTTTTGCAAAAAAATACTACCGACTTCCAAATGAAAAACTACAAAGTGAAAAATAACTTAACTTTTGGAAGTCGGTGTCCATATCGCAAAAAAATTGTACCTACGTAAGACACCGACTTCCAAAAGTTAAGTTATTTTTCACTTTGTAGTTTTTCATTTGGAAGTCGGTAGTATTTTTTTGCAAAAAAGTTTTTTATATAGATACTTATCGTTAGAAACGGAGAAATTCCAAGTTAACATGTTATTTTTAGTTAAAGTTTACATGTTATTGATTATACTGTTAATTATTGTTATGAATTACCTAATTAATGCTTAATGGTGGCAGATACATAATAAATGTTGGACCTATAAGTGAACCCGCTTGAATCATCGTGTTATCTCCTTGGCAGCACGTGACTTGTGTTATGCGTTTTATGTTTTATTTTGTTCTCACATGTTTCGACTCACGTGGCCAGAGAAGACAGTGTTAGATTGAATCACAAAGAAAAACATTAGAGATTGCCGAATATGGCTCGAATTTTATCGCATTTTTTTGGCTATTAGTATTCCCCATTTCCGAACTTAGCGGTATCCCTGCCTTGTATCTAGATAGATCACGTATTTTTTTGGTAATCTGAAATTCTAAACGTATCTTAATTAACGCATAAATTTAGATACATTTCTAGAATATGAATAAATTATGAGATATAAAAAACAGAATAACGTTATAACTACCTATTGGTATAATAGATTGTGCCATAATCTATAAAAGTCCAGTTCGTAATTCTTGATATTCTTCTCCGTTAAGCTCATATTGTGACGCACGATCTCGATCGTCTAAATGTTTGTAAATCGAACGGATCTTGATTAGCACATAATGGTCTCTATCTATCCATAGATGGCAATGGGGGCTTTCTTCTTGCATAGGTATGTTATTGGAAACTCATCACCAAGAGGATCGGGCTTATGGCTCATGAACATGAAACAAGAATAAACCTAGGTTTTCACTTTTGTGAAAAGTTCTGGAGTGGCGAACGCGAATCGGAAGACGTTGCGTTGGAAGGCCTCCCACCAGGTGGACCGATGACCTGGTGAAGGTTGCGGGGATCCGCTGGTTGCGAGACGCACGGGACCGATCAATGTGGCGATGCTTTGGGGAGGCCTATGTCCAGCAGTGGACGTCTTTCGGCTGATATGATTCACTTTTGACTTCTCAATGAAGATAATTAGGCATTGTAGAAAATAACTAGATTCTCTAGCCCTGACATTCGCACTTAGCCGCCGACTATTAAATCTAATTACCCACGTATGAGTTGGTTACAGGTTAGTTCTATATTATGTAATCCTACAGCTGTGCACTTACCATACCTAATTGAATTTGTTCCATTGTGTCTGCTGGCTATTTAATATCTTAAAACTTCCACTAACACTAACACCAACTTTTTATATTGCTTTTTGTCCATACAAAGAAACATCGATTTCCAGATAGTCAATACTATTAACAGACGAACTTTAATGCTTCGGACGACCACAAGTTAATGCAAAAAGGTCGATATATTTTCTTTAATGGTAATATTTCCAAGTAAACCAACACCTCGAATTATACAAGGCCAAAAAAGGAGGCACATACCAATAAAACGGCTGTAATACGGAAAGGTAATAAAACGTTAAATGACAAAGGTAATTGTACAACATTCCGAGAAATATATTGTAATAGGTACAAAAGAATATGAAGCGGTGTAAGTCATATAACTCTTTCTAATACAAACTTAAACGAACCTAAGCAGCCTTCAGCCACTCTCCTTTCTTCCATCAACCAGCTTACATTTTCTGATATTGACTGGATCTTTACGGGGAAATCGGCATCCATACATAGGAGACACAGTCTGAGGAACCTGACGTCCTTTTTATGTCATTTTTTGTCATTGAATACAATTTGTAGGTACACCTGCCACATGATAGCTATTCCGTAATGAACCTATTGAAGACTTACTTTTACGTATAAAAAAGATAGACCGTGCCGTCCAGTAGGAAGCAGAGGTTGCTGATGGTCTTAGAGTCATTGGAGTCAGCTTTTTCATATAGTAATCCAAGGAGGACCCCGAACAACATATTTTGCATCAGTAACTTGAGGTTACTAATGCATAATATGGTGCTGCTATATCTAGTTCCATTATATTGTTAACATGTAGGGTGTTTTTATGTTAAGATGGTTTGGCCATGTTGAGAGGATGAATGAAAGGCGACTAACGAAATGTATTTACAAGGCAGACGTGAATGGAAACGCCGGGAGGGGACGCCCTAGAAAGATATACATAGACCTTATAGGTGATGTTCTTCAGAAAGGCCAAGTGCGCAGTACCCATAACCGGCGTGTGTGTATGACTAGATGTATGAATGTGTGTGAAGCAAAAGAAGTATGTAAGGATCGTAGCAGGTGGCGTTCTGTAGTTTCTGCCTACCCCCATGGGAAAAAGGCGTGAGTTTATGTATGTATGTAGGACACTTACTTTTAAGTACAGCAGGCATGAGTGACGTGTAGCACAGGTAGACGGTGCTGACCAGTAGGAAGCTGAGGTTGCTGATGGTCTTGGAGCCATCGGTGCCAGCTTTCTCGTATAGTAGCCCGAGGAGGACCCCTATCACCATGTGCATTAATAACTTTAGGTGGGATACTGTCTGTGGAAGAAAAAAAAGGTTTTGAGTTGTAATTTGTATTAGCAGTAAGTAATAGTAGTAGCAGTGGTGTCTCATCCCATACAAATAAACTATCTCGACATACTGTACTGATTCAATCTGCCTAGCCTTTTTCCCAACTATATTGGGGTCGGCTTCCAGTCTTACCGGATTCAGGTGAATACCGTCCAGTGTATTACATGGAGCGACTGCCTATCTGACCTCCACAACCCAGTAACTGGGTAACTCGGCGGTACCCCTTGGCAAGACTGGTGTCAGATCTCAAGCTTCTGACTACCCGTAACGACTGTAAAAAAACTTCAAATGACAGCCGGACCAACGGTTTAACGTGCTTTCCGAGGCACGGAGGAAACTCGGTATGTTGCAAATGGTTACCCATCCACGGACCTACCTCGTCAAGCGTTGCTAAACCTTGATGATCGATCAGTGCGGCTGTTATTATTTAACCACGAGCTCCTCTGACTGATTATACAGATTATTGTCTGTAAATCGATCGCGTTCGGTTCCGTTCTGATATAGACGGTGATCTATCTATCGCCGTGGAACGGAACCGAACGCGGAACGGAACAGAACCAACAAAAAATAATCGGTAGAATCAGATGAAAAACGCTAGTTACGGTTTCTTTGGATAAGGCATCTGTATGCTAGTATTATGTTATCTGTGGTAGTAGTAATTGACAGAGCGAGCGCGAAGTGTCTCCGTTTCAGCTTGGGCAAAAAATATTAACATTAAAACTTTCGCGTTTCATAATTGAAAAACAATATAATTATCACGGGAATTTAACGCGATGAAGTTTGTTTACCTATTTCGCGAGACGTTCCGGCTGTGTTGCAATGACCGTGGTCCCGGGTAGACTGGTGTCTCGGTGTACTGGCTCCGTTGGGGCAGAAAATTCTTCCTCTACCCTCACATTTCTACACACTACACTGACCGTGTCCTTATTCCGTAAGTTTGCCGATTGCACAAAACGATGTAATGTGATAATTACATTGTTTTTCAATTATGAAACGCGTAAGTTTTAAAGTTAATATTTAGTCGGTGTCGATATCGCAAAAAAAAACACCGACTTCCAAAAATAAACATGAATTATGCGTTCGACCATCAAAGACCGCCTTGATGCACAAAAGCATACTTTGCATGGCCCCAAAAATATTTAATAAATTACCAAATGAAATTAAGGACTTAAATATTACTCAATTTAAAAACAAATTAAGACAACTGTTATTGGAAAAATGTTATTATACTATTGACGAATTCCTTAATGATAAATTGTAAGTTATCTGACATTATTATTGACATTGATATTTATTTAATTTTGACATTGTATTATTATCTTTATTTCCATTGATTATTTATATGTTTACTCAATAGGGAACATTACTGCCAATTGCTCCCGCCAGATGGCGCTTGAAGGATAAAAGTAAACAAAAACATAACAACATGGCGTCTCCTACAGTTTGTGTTAGTGGTTACCGAACTATTTTTACTGTTTTAAGTATAACTTGTGTTCAAAAACTAAATAATAATATTGTTAGCTGTTGGTCAAGAATGCATCAGTGTTGTGTTTATGGATGCAGAAATAAAACCGGCCATATTATCCCAGAAAACGCCAATATTCGCAAGCAATGGGAAATTACTATTCGTCGCAGGAATTTTACAAAAAAGTCAAGGCTGTGTCCTGACCGTTCTAAAGCGGAATATTTAATAAAGAAGGTATTTTACAGGTCAGTGTATTATCCTAAGGCAACCTTTATTCAAATAATAACAGTAATTATTATGTTTAATGCTATAGACATTAAAAAGAAGAAACATAACATTGTGTACTAATTAAACACAACTACAAAATGGTTTTAATGTCTACATAAATACGCATGTTTAACCATATGGTGTTTATAAAACCTAATTTATACTTACAGGACTGAAACTAATAGAAAAATATTAAATAAGGGGGTTACCTACCATTGTTTGGAGAAAAAGAGTCGATGAAAGATAAACAGAGAAGGAAACTTTGAACAAATTGAGGAGAAACAATCAGCACTTTAAATTGCCGGTGCTGTTGGAATAAGTTTCACAATAATGTCTTAAAAATAGTGTTTCAAAAAGCTAAATTTCATTTGTGGTAAAACAATAAGAAAACACCTTTTGTAAGTAGAATAACTTGGCCCTTAAGAATGTAACTTTGATATCATGGATATACCCAGATAGCCTAGATTTAGAATCAACTCTGGACCTAAGTTTCATGACAATAACCCTTCTAAAACTCTTGTTAATTGATGTGAAATATTGTAAATAAAGAAATATATTTATTTTTAACTTAATTTGATACTTGGACAATAATATAAATTCAGTACCTACTCTCAGAAATAATAAGTTTCACCGGTTACTTACTTTAACAGTTGGTCTATTTTTAACGGTTTTGACACATTACTCAGGTTGACCAGGATTTCTCCGATTATATTGGCAGACAACATTGTATATGAATTGTATTAGTAATCAATCATAAGAAAAATAAATAACATACAAGTACAAAGAATTTTCATTTATTTCTTGTTATAATTAAGTAACACACAGTAGGTACATTTTAATAGCACAGCACTGAAATTTAGGTAAATGTAGGTACTTATTTTATACACAACTATCTAGCCCTGGACCCTTCTTGAAAATAGGTGTGATCCTATGTTATGACAATATTGACAATGGAAAATAACACCACTCAAAACAAATTTTGTGTGTATTCTAGATGTTAATTTCAGTTTTCATCCAGGTGACACATAAAAATAATAATATCTATTTTGTTGTTGTAAAAATAGGTACTGATATGATATTTTAATGGAGGCCTTAGACCGGGTGGTGCAATAAAACATAATAACAAGCATTAGCTGCAAATGCCATTCTAACGTGCAGCAGATACGCAGATACATTTTCAGTCCTTTTTCTATGTTTAGATCAAACCTGAAAGAATGAAGACAGTAGATGTAAATGAAATGTAATAATATCAAGTGCCAATAAACTTATTTATGATTCAATGACAAGATTTCTAATTTTAGAGTAAGAACTATCAAAACAAAGATATTTAATATCTGCTTTTACAAATCACCTTCTTAAAAGAATATATATATTTATTCGAAATGATTAAGGGTGGTAAGGAAGTCAGCGTTTAGGTCTTTGGTAAGGCTTTTGGCAATTAATAGTGCATTGGACTGCTGTCCACCATCAAAATGTAACCGTGTGCAAAACGGTTCCACTGCAAAGTAATTATGTAAGTCATATAAAATCAACCTGGAAGTATTGTTTTGAATATTAATTGGAAGTACATTGATCTCATTACATATTAAATTGATATAATATCTGCAAGTTACACAAGATTTCCAACGTTCGCATTCATATTCGTACCTTTCAACTAAATCCGTTTTCTTTTTCCTTTTACTGATGCGCCGCGCTCTTGAAGCCGGGTTTTTAGGTACAGTATGGTCTGATTTCCTCAATTATTAGTTAGCTCCATTTTTCTTACACTATTAGCACATGCTATTAGTTTTATATTTTGTATGCTTAAACTGCGAAATATTGCCGCTCGACTTTGACAGTATAAAAAAAAAAACGTAGGTAGTGTTACATACTCTTTGGTAGTTTGTTAACCTCCCGGCTTAGGGTATATATGTTCTGTGGTTATCCTTTGTTTTCAGTGGCGCCATCTGAGCTCAGCTTTGCGGATAGTTCCCTATTGTTAATGATTTGCTTGATTTTCAGTCTTAAGTAGTGTTGTGTTTCGTTGTAATTTTGTTTTAATATGTTGATTATTCTTTTTATGATAATTATTAATTATGGGAAACAGTGTAAACCTTTAAGGTAGATTTTTAAGGAACTATATATTTATAAATAAGATCTCATGTAAAAATGTACCAAAAATCACACTAATAAATTAATTTTGATTTTTTTTTGAAATTTGAATTTTTAAAGTTATTTTTCACTTTGTAGTTTTTTATTTGGAAATCGGTAGTATTTTTTTGCAATTTTTTTGTTTTTCATATTCTAAGCCCGATCAATTGTTCCTTATAGAGACAAAACTAAAAACTGCCTACTGAATAATTTCAAAGCTCAACATAACTGTAGCAATTTTTTTATGTTCACTTATTCATCAAATATGATTGATCGACCTATGCATTAAATAACCAATTACTTACAGTACCCTACAATAACTTATTCACGTTGTTTATTAATCATCATAAAAACTTATATTTTTTACTTATGATTTTATCATAGTTTTTATACTAGTAATAAATTCAATAATTATAACTATCGCAATTATGAACTTCAAAACCCGTTCATCGGATTTATTTTTGTCAGTTTTTAATACCATCGTAATGATTGCGTACTTCCGAAGCGTTCCAATTAATAGGTATCTTAATAACGAAGTAATTAGCTATCTATAAACTTGTTCAATCGGCGTCATGACATATATTGTACCTTCATCTATGGTAAACTGCACGTTTGCCACACGTGAACATAATTATTATAAAAAACTAGCTGACCCGGAAAACTTTGTTTTGCCATAAAAACACCAAAAATTTATCTACCTTACCTAGCCTACCTTACACTACCTACCCTACCCTACACTACCCTACCCTACACTACCTTACCCTACACTACACTACCCTACCCTACACTACCCTACCCTACCATACACTACCCTACCCTACACTACCCTACCCTACACTACCCTACCATACCCTAAGTTCAATTTTTTTTTTATTCTTCACATAAACCACCTGCTAAATAGTCTGTTTTTTTTGTTTTTTTTGATAGGCGAGCCCGTTCTTGAGTTATAACATAACAACGAAAAGTGGCATTGATTTATATATATATAGATGAAATGAGTACATTAAATTAATAGGTAAAGTGGAATTTGTACTTTATATCGCGATACTTTCTCTTACATAAGCTCTATCCTTTTCCAGTTAGTGGGCCGTTATAATTCTCGTCAAACTTCTTGGCCACGCTGAAGTTGGCTACAATGGCTGCGCAGCAGTGAATCTCATAAAAAAAATAGCACCGATCCGTGTCTTGCGCATCGGATAGCCAATTTCAGGGCGGCCAATAAATTTGGTGAGAACTATATTAGTAAACTAGCGATCCCATGCGGCTTCGCTCCTGGCTACCTACCTACCCATCTACCCTACCTACCCTACTTAGGTACATGATTGTTGCATAACTTAAACCCTTTACGGAAGCTCTCAAAAAGGAATAATTTTGCCCGTTTTTGCTACATTTTTCATTTATGCTCCGCTCCTATTAGTCGTAGCGTGATGTTATATAGCCTATAACCCTCCTCGATAAATGGACTATCCAACACAAAAAGAATTTTCACCTCAGCACCTCAAACAAGCAGGTTTTGCTGCTTAAAGACAGTGAGCAAAATTCGATTTTGCTGCGAGCGTGAGACAAAGTAACTTTTTAATTATTTTTTTAAAATGCCGAGTCAGTGCTGGGTCTACTCAGAACATTCGAAAGATTTGAACTTCACTTTGTTCTGTCACTTTCACTTCGATACGAAAAGAGCGAGATATAGAAACAAGTCGATTCGAAGTTCGATTTTCAAATTCCATATATAATAGGCTCAAAAAAGAAACCAACAATAAAACGTTCGGAAACACGTCATCTATAAAATTTCAAATCAAGGTTTAAATGTAATTATTATACTTTTCTCTTAATAATCGAATTATATTTTTTTTATAATCAAATAAAGAGATGTTGAAGTAAAAAATACGAAGTTTATCATGTATCTACATAATTATTTAAAGTTTTAACAATCTTTATTGTGACAGAATAATTTAGTAATAGTGCAATTTCTGAACGCATCTTTAAAAAATAGCGGGCTATAAATTTTTATTGTTTTCTTCTTCTGTTCGCTAGCTACAAAGTGCGATACACGTTGGATGTTATTAAAATAATCTATAATATAAAAATGAATCGCAAAATGTGTTGGTAAGCGCATAACTCAACAACGCCTGAACCAATTTGGCCAATTCTTTTTTTTAAATGTTCGTTGAAGTTCAAAGATGGTTTTTACGGGGAGAAAAATTCTAATAATTGCCGGGAAAAAATAAAAACAGCCCTTTTCTT
Organism: Orthosia gothica; assembly: GCA_949775005.1. Classification (NCBI taxonomy): domain Eukaryota; kingdom Metazoa; phylum Arthropoda; class Insecta; order Lepidoptera; family Noctuidae; genus Orthosia; species Orthosia gothica. The sequence continues at coordinate 8,310,746 of OX459056.1, read as the reverse complement.
TTTCCCATACAAAAGTTTTCTAAACTAAAACATAGTCAATTTGTAATTTATTGCTATTGTATATGCTATTTTTGCTTTGTGTAGGGTAGAGGGTAGGGTAGGGTAGTGTAGGGTAGGGTAGTGTAAGGCAGGGTAGTGTAGGGTAAGGTAGTGTAGGGTAGGGTAGGGTAGGGTAGTGTAGGGTAGGGTAGTGTAGGGTAGGGTAGTGTAGGGTAGGGTAGTGTAGGGTAGGGTAGTGTAGGGTAGGGTAGTGTAGGGTAGGGTAGTGTAGGGTAGGGTAGTGTAGGGTAGGGTAGTGTAGGGTAGGGTTGTGTAGGGTAGGGTAGTGTAGGGTAGGGTAGTGTTGGGTAGTGTAGGGTAGGGTAGTGTAGGGTAGGGTAGTGTAGGGTAGTGTAGGGTAGGGTAGTGTAGGGTAGGGTAGTGTAGGGTAGGGTAGTGTAGGGTAGGGTAGTGTAGGGTAGGGAAGTGTAGGGTAGGGTAGTTGAGGGTAGGGTAGTGTAGGGTAGGGTAGTGTAGGGTAGGGTAGTGTAGTGTAGTGTAGGGTAGGGTAGTGTAGTGTAGGGTAGGGTAGGGTAGTGTAGTGTAGTGTAGTGTAGGGTAGGGTAGTGTAGGGTAGGGTAGTGTAGTGTAGGGTAGGGTAGGGTAGTGTAGGGTCGGGTAGGGTAGGTAGTGTAAGGTAGGGTAGGTAGGGTAGATAAATGTTCAGTGTTTTTAAGGCAAAACAAAGTTTGCCGGGTCAGCTAGTAATAAATAAATATGAGTGTATCCAGTGATGATGTCTGCAATTTAACACCGGAAGAATTGAAGCAGTATGTAAAAAGCGAATCAGTGAATACTCAAACTGAAGTCGCTAAAACAACAATATCGGTTCCATTGGTTCCAAACAAAACTGGTAGGTACTTTTAATTTGCAAAACTGCAATAATTTTAACTTTTAATTTTTACAAATACACATGTGGTTTAAATATTACCAAGTTGTATTTTTTACCTTTAGATTGAAAAGTTGTATGTGCTACACGAGACCAAAGTTATTTGCATCTCGTGTCTTTGAATCCCTCGCTGCACTCAGGATTCTAACCTACAATCACTCGCTACGCTCGTGATTCAAATATAGAATCCTTCGCTTACTCGGGATTCAAAATGAACACTCGCGGCAAAAACCAACTTTGCTCTCTTGTTGCACAAATAACTATTTCAATTCCAACTAGTAGTTCCTGAGATTAGCGCGTTCAAACAAACTCTTCAGCTTTATAGTACTAGTTTAGACTGGCTGTCCCACGCGGCTTCGCTCCCGTCAACTAGCTACCTACCCTACCCTACTTACTCTACATACATGAATGTTGCGTAAACCGCTTACGCAGCGCACGCAACGGAAGCTCTCAAAATGGTATAATTTTGCCCGTTTTTGCTACATTTCTCATTTATGCTCCGCTCCTATTGGTCGTAGCGTGATGTTATATAGCCTATAACCTTCCTCGATAAATGGACTATCCAACACAAAAATAATTTTCAACTCCAACTAGTAGTTCCTGAGATTAGCGCGTTCAAACAAACTCTTCAGCTTTATAGTAATGATGATCCAATAAATTTGAATTTACCGTTCGAAGCTAAGGGTGTATGATTGTATGTATGTAAGGTTAAAGGATCGTACGTAACATATATGTGGCATTTTAAAGTTCTTCCTTACTCCCATGAGAAAAACCTTGAATTTGTATGTAAGCAGTTTATTTAAAAGAAGTTTTTAAGTAGGCGGAAATAATACTATATGAGGAGGCACATCTGTTTCTCTCAAATTATCCCATTAAAATTAAACTTTCAAATATAAGGAAGTGTTGCGAGTTATTGTTAAAGTTTACATTGTGACATTTCCATCGCTTCACCCTGAGGAATGTCAAAAAAGTCACAGAGTGTCAAAGTTGCAGACTGTTAATCAATCTATCAATTGTAAACGAAACGTTAACCCAATGTGGCAACACTGTCATCTATACCGATATTATAAAGAGGAAAGATTTTTTTGTTTGTTTGTTTGTACCGAATAGGCTCCGAAACTACCGGACCGATTTTAAAAATTCTTTCACCAATAGAAAGCTACATTATTCCTGAGTGACATAGGCTATGTTTTAATCCCGAAAACGGGTCCTGTGGGGGTGGTCTACGGGAGCGAAGCCGCGGGGAACAGCTAGTGAAGAATAAAGAGTAGAATGGCTTACCAAGTCTTTTTTAAGACAGAGTCATTATGTTTTTTTTTGATTTCGTTATGAATTGAAATCTTTATTTCATCACCTTCAGTGTTAAGTGTAAAGATTCCATGCCAAATGCCATCTTTCCACTTTATATCGCGCTCTTTCAACTCTTCCTTTTTAGTTTCTACATATTACTACACAGTTTTGAATACAATTGTTGCAAAATATTTAAACAGCAATGTTTATTTGTCATTTATTAGCACTTCACTGGAGATGCAAGTGGGTAAATAGACCGTAAACGCAACGCAAACATCTACATAAGACAAGCCGGTGCTCTTGCGACATAACTTAACTCGACAGGAAAAGGGTCCATAAGATGGGCCATGGGAAGGATATTATAAAAAGATCATCAGTCATCACTAAAGGCCATACGTCTGGACGCATTCCTCACGTCGGGTTGGTGCGTTTTCGTTTCTGTATCGAATCTCAACAGATGTTTTGTACGCGTATGCGCTCGGTAAGGCATCTGTACCGAAACGGCTCAGGCTTCAAACCTTGCTGAATGCCGAAACAACGCGGTAAGGGCACAGACACAGATAATATAATACTAGCATACAGATGCCTCATCCCATACAAAGAAACCATGCCGACGTACCAGGCCGCTCAGAAAGTATTGCGAAAAAAAGTTTTTATATATGGGAGACTGGCCAGTTATAATGTTTTTCGAAAATATGATTATTTATAAGTAAAAATAAGTAAGTTCCAATTTCAAAATTTCCCTCCACATTTTTTGCGAGTTAATTCAAAGTATTGTGTCTCACTGAAATATGGATCTGCGCCGGGAACATTTTAGAGCTATGATTTTATACGATTTCAAGTGTCGCCTGAAACCGGATGAATCGTACGATAGACTTCAAATGGCATTCATGGATGAAGGCCCTTCCAAGGCAACCGTGTATCGTTGGTATAACGAATTCAAGCGCGGTCGACCAACTTTGGGGGATGACGAAAGAAGCGGTCGCCCTTTGACGGCTGTTACCGAAGAAAACGTGCTAGCAGTGAAAAATTTAATCCAAGACAATAGGCGAATTACATATCAGGAGATTCAATACATATTGAAGATTGGATCGGGAAGCGTTCACGAGATTCTACACAGCCATCTTCGCGTGAGGAGGATAGTATCACGCTGGGTGCCGCACAACCTCACCGATGCTCAGAAGCAGGCCCGGGTGGAATGGTGCCGTGATATGCTTAACAAATTTGAAGCAGGCTCGTCTCGGCGTGTTTACGACATCGTTACAGGTGATGAGTCCTGGATTTATCAATACGACCCAGAAACCAAGCGCCAGTCGACTGTTTGGGTGTTTCAAAATGAGCCAACGCCTACCAAAGTGAAGCGATCTAGAAGCGGGGGTAAGATTTTGATCGCTAGCTTTTTTAATTTGACTGGCCACTTGGTATCAATTCCCTTACGGGATCAAAGAAGCATTAATGCCGAATGGTATACTACCAAATGTTTGCCAGAAGTTTTCTCTGTTATAAGCAACAAGCGACCAAACACAGGGCTCCGCGGGCTACTGCTCCACCACGACAATGCACCTGCGCACACCGCACTCAAAACGAGGGACTTCCTGGACAGCACGCCAGTCAAACTCCTGGGTCACCCTCCTTACAGCCCTGATCTAGCACCGTGTGACTTCTTTTTATTCCCAAAAATAAAAAATCAGCTCAAAGGGATACAATTTTCGTCGCCGGAAGATGCGCTGGCTGCGTTCGAGCAGGCTGTAAACGAGGTGTCTGCGGCGGACTGGAAAAAGTGTTTTGAAAACTGGTTTAGGCGCATGAATCTTTGTATAGAGGCTGGTGGAAAGTACTTTGAAAAGATTTAATAAAAATATATGTACGTATAGAACAATTTTTTTTAGTTTCGCAAAACTTTCTGAGTGTCCCACGTAACTAGCGTTTTTCGTCTGATTAAACCGATTATTTTTTGTGCATCAATCGCGTTTGATTCGCGTTCACGGCGATAGATAGATGTTGTTAGCGGCTAATTGCAAGTAAAAGGGTTTACTCGGTTCGTGAATATTTTTCTTTAAATACAGTGAAGGTTTGTTTTATAGTATATTTTTGCACGTTTTTACAGTTTCTTTGCACCAAAATGTGTTACAATGCAAATTTTAACAATCGAGTGGAATGCCTCAAAAATTTAAAACCGCGCCATCTGTTGGCATCAATTTTAAATAATCTTTGAAATGTGAATTAAGAGCTCGCAAGTCACTATTTCAGCCAGGATTTCAGAGTATAATCTTGACTTGATGATCGTTGGCGTCATTAACGCAAACAAAGTAATTAGTCACAGCATATGGTCGATTCGCTTCAACACTGAATAAGTTAAATACTTTTTGTGCTAAATGCATTTAATGATTTATGAATTAAGTGGCGTTATTTCCTTTTCTGAGGTTCTTAAACAACAGAAAAAGATAAACGCCACTCAACACAAGGACCAAATATTAAGACAATCAAACTTACCCAGTCTCTATATTGCTGTATCATACACCTTTTGAACAGCTTTCCGAATTTGTATAATTCGTCAGGTGGATTGATGATCACGGAGGTTTGCCCCAAGGATATCACTTCACTCAGTCTTTCTGTCACCGGCAGTATCGGCGCTGGCTTCTCCAATTCATGTTTTGAACATTTCTCTGCTAGGAACTCGTTGAATTTTCCATATTCGTTGGTCGCTATTTCTAAAACTGGAGAAATTTGGTACAATAAGTAGTTGGTTAACAAATGGAATCACGTTGAATAGTAGGTGAGAATTTATTATTACTTTTAAAAGAGACGTTATAAATAATGAAAGTAAATAATTAATGATAGTTAAATTAAATGTATTTTATGTTTATAAGCGTTGTTTAAAAGCGTTGCTTTTTATGTATCGACATAACCTGTTTAACACGTAGCTCATAAAGTAAATTCACTCCATTTAATTTTCTTGTCAGTGTGGCAAATCTGAGACACCTTTTTTTGTACCGGGTTGAAATATCCTCAATGGATGTCCTTCGCTGTGGGGGGCGGAGGAGTCTGTCAGACTCTTACTGACTAAAAACCACCCCGCTGGGTGACGTTCCATCTCACACCTACGCCGGGGGTCGCGGGCACGTACGATCCTTCCGCAAGCCCCGGCTGGTGCTGTGGTTAAGGCCCATCTCTGCGGACCTTAACCTCGGGTCGGGAGGGGGTTAGTGAGGTGTTTGACTCCCCACGAGACTTCTAATAGAGGCGCGCATGGAACTCTACGCACCGCCACCTCGGGTCGTCCTGATATTATTATGTGTGGGCCAACACTGAGAGCCCTATATTAACCTGATCAGCATCCAGTCTAACAGCTCAATATAAGTATTTTACATGGAGCGATTGCCTACCTAAGTCCAGAACCCTGTTTCATCATCGGACTACAAGACATACGGCGATGCGCCATCGGTACTTGGTAGACATCCCACCCATACGCACTAAACGTTTTGGAAATACTTTCATTATGCGTACAGCTAAGGAGTGGAATTCCCTGCCGGAGTCTGTTTCCCGATAACTACAATCTAGGGGTCTTTAAGTCAAGAGTGAATAGGTTACTTCTAGGCAAGCGTGCTACACCGTCGACCACATCATCGCTTACCATCAGGTGAGATAGTGGTCAAGCCTACAATTTTTAAAAAAAATATTGGGTAACACGAAATTCCTTGAACTATCTTTTATTAGATAAGATTACCTATTGATTATGGTAATGATATGTTAACTACTTTAAAACAACGTGTCAATAGAACTGTTCTCACGAAGACTTAATATAACTGACTGCCTGTGATTTATGGCCGATTTAAATACAATAAAGCTCAAGACTAACAATAGTTGAAAGAACACTTTACATAGTAAACGACGTGTAAACGAGTCGACAGAATGATTGATGAAATATTTATTCGCTGATTGAATGCCAATAAATTATGGGAGGTTTGATCCGTGCATACGTAATAGTTCTCGCCAAACTTCTTGGCCATCCAGAAGTTGGCTCTAATGGCAGCGCAGTGGTAAAACTTATACATCTGGTTTTGGTCAGTCAGCTCGCGAATATGTATCCTCCGTTACATAGCATGATTTTCTTCTTGTTTACGTCTTTTTAGTTCGCTTTTTAAGCAGTCGGGTTTTATGATTTTTAGAATTAACTTTTTTTCTTTTTATAACTTTTTAGTTATTATTTTTTTCGAAATAGTTACATTTAAACATAGTGTCTTATATTTTTGCAATGACCTCTTAAAACTCTTTATTTTGATACACGAAAGGATTGGAAGAAAAAAAATTGGCCTCCTCGATATGGCGCCCAAAAGCCGCTATATTTCTATTTTCTAATTTTAATGTAGCCAGTGACACTCGCAGGGTTAAGACGAATTGATTGACGGTCAACGTGGCCAACGCGTTTGTTCTCTGGAACGCCACATAGGAACAAACATACATACATAGACTGATAAACACATTACCCTCCTTCGGCAGTCGAATAAAACAACACCGATCTGTGCGCATTGGAAAGCCAACTTCTGGGCGGCCTAGAATTTTGGCGAGTACTATATTGACTTCATACTACACTCTAGATAAAAAAGTTACAATTTAACATACAAAAGACTTTTAGTTAAAAAAAATCGGAACTATTACAGCAGTTATGTCGTAAGAATATTAATTTCTGGTACTGTGGATTAAGTAGTAAGTGAGAGCATTTTTGATCGATTTTTAATTGAACGCGATTTTTTTTTTTTTTATCTTTATTTGTTTTGGGGTTTTTATTTAAATAAATATGACAACCCCATCGTACCTTATACCATTGTAACATTATTACTTATAATTAACACATAATGTATACTAAACAATTAAACAATATCTAAAACACTTTGTGATAAAGGTAGAAGTCACCGATGAAGAACTGGTATCAAATGACATAATTTTTTGGCACCTACTGTAGTTGGTTGAGATAAAATGGATTGTATTAATCCCACATTAAGTCTATTTTACAGAATACGGCTGATTCATCAGTTCAAAGTTGCTCAGCGAGCTATGGAAAGGGCTATGCTCGGAGTCTCTCTAAGGGATCGAATCCGAAATGAGGTGATCCGGCAGAGAACCAAAGTTGTCGACATTGCTCACAGAATAAGTAAGCTGAAGTGGCAATGGGCCGGCCATATATGTCGTAGAACCGATGATCGTTGGGGTAAACGTGTTCTTGAGTGGAAACCGCGAACTGGTAAACGTAAGGTAGGACGCCCTCAGGCTAGGTGGAGCGACGAACTTCGCAGGGTGGCTGGTAGCAGCTGGATGACAGTTGCCGTAAATCGAACCAAATGGCGTGCAATTGGAGAGGCCTATGTCCAGCAGTGGACTGCTATAGGCTGTAATGATGATGATGAAGTCTATTTAAGTCTATTTCTCTCAACATCGACTCCCTCTCACGCTTGTTGCGGACACAATTCATCAGCAAATGCTGCACGTCCTCAATCTGATTACATTCTCTGCAATTCGGTTAATCAATTTTAACTCGATGAAAACTTCTGCTATATATAATCACACAAATAACATTGTTTTGTTACGACCGCATTGGATACTGTTATTCATTACCAAATCAGGTTTTGACGGGGTACACTGTCTGAGCTCTATGTTAGGCATTTATGCAAAATAATAGTGTTAAGTTTGAAATGCTGGACCTTTAAAAACAAGACTCAATTTGATCGTAAAGTTTTTATATGCTTCGTATAATTTAGTTTTCAAACTTTTGGGTATGTCACGTCGTTAAGTTTTATTGACGCATAATTTTAAGATATAGAAGTTTGTTTACAAAACCCGTCTTATTAAAATTACGATTTTTCAAGGCATGCGATGAAACTTTAAAGTTTCCAAACATTGGTTGATCATCTTTAAAGGTATCACCAGCATCATCATCATTATAATCAGCCTTTTATGATGTGCCCACTGCTGGGACATAGACCTCTTCTCTGTGAGAGAGAGGAAATGGGCCTTAATCCACCACGCGGGCCCAGTGCGCATTGATAGATGTCACATGTTCTCGAATTTTTGGTTCGAGAACATGCTGGTTTTCCCACGATGTTTTTCTTCACTGTTTTGAGAGCTGTGGTGATGAAATAATTTACACAAAGTAAAGCGCCTGCCTGGGTTCGAACCCATGACTTACGGTACGTAAGTCGGGACCGTTACCACTGGGCTACCACTGCTGAAAGCTTTAAAGGCAGCTGAAACCTGATTTGAAGCAAGTGGTTGTAGGCAGACCTTATTTTCCGCAAGTGGGTGACTGAGAAATTGTGATATTTTAGTCTACCTATCCTAACCGTTTTTTTGAATTTTAAAGGGTTAAGGACAAAGGGCCAGCTTTACTATTTTATATAAGCGGTTTCGAACAAAAGGACCAATTTTCCTATGGACATCTAAATATACTTACAGTAGTCAGCAGGGTTGTGATACATGGGGCACTGAAGACCAACAGATGCGAGGTAGGGAACTGTGTTTTCGCTCGAGCCGTGGTATATGCAAAAACCTTCCGCGAGCATGTACACCTGTGTTGGACAAAAAAATAATAATATGTAATTATAGGTAATCTACCAGAAGAGATCGTGGCTAAATAATAACACCCGCACGGGTCGATCATCAAGGTTAAGCAACGCTTGACGAGGTCGGTCCATGGATGGGTGACCATTTCAACATAACGAGTTGCCTCCGTGCCACGGAAAGCACGTTAAGCCGTTGGTCCCGGCTGTCATTTGAAGATCTTTGACAGTCGTTACGGGTAGTCAGAAGCTTGAGATCTGACACCAGTCTAGCCAAGGGGTACCGTATTACCCAGTTATTTATTTATTTACACTTTATTGTACACCAAGAGAAAAAATATTCAAAAAGACATCTTGTATCTAAAACCAACATACAACAGGCGGCCTTATCGCGATTCGCGATCTCTTCCAGGCAACCAAGAATGGAAAGTGACAGCCTGGACACAATATGGGGTTGCACTTGGTGCAAAACTAAAAATTAAAATAAAAATATATTAAGAAAGTAGGTACTAAATACAAAAAAAATATATAATAGATACATAAATACATACATACAACTAATATACAGACAAGAAAACAATTCAGCTTATATAAGATTATGATCACAGTAACATGTAGTGCTCCTTCACAAGTCGCTTAAAAACAGGCAGTGATTGCGCGCGCCTTATAGTAACAGGAAATGCATTCCATAGACGAGTGGCCTGGACAGTAAAAGATTTGTCTAGGAAGATAGCGGAGTGCATTGGCATTTTCAGTTTCATATTATCCGATGACCTAAGAACTTTCACGTGCGAGTCACACAGAAACTGAAACCGTTTCTTGAGATAAAGAGGGGTAGAAGGAAGAAAGAGAATATTATACAGGAGAGAAAGAATATGAGCATTCCGGCGATGGCGAATAGGCAACCACTTGAGTTTGACACGAAATTCAGAAACATGGTCATATTTGCGCAAACCAAATATGAACCTTATACAAAGATTTTGAAGCCGCTCAAGTTTATCAAGTTGCACTTCAGTGAGGTCAAGATTAGTTCAGTTACTGGGTTGTGGAGGTAAGATAGGCAGTCGCTCCATGTAAAACACTGGTAGGTACTTAGCAAAATCCGGTAAGACTGGAAGCCGACTCCAACATAGTTGGGAAAAAGGCTAGGCAGATTGATACTTTCTACTAGAAATTGTATTTCATCATCACTAGAAGTACTTACCTAACCTGTTTCTTAACATATGTTGAGTATGTATTTCTTTCCTGATTCTTTATTATATGATCAAGTTTTTTGTTTTATATACTTTTTTCATAAAGTATCTACTGGCATGAAAGTCCGAATCTAGTTTGATAAGTGTCTAGGAAACCAGTTAAACCAGTAAGTAATTTTGAAAAAAAAACGGATAGCAAAAATTAAGCGTGATTAAGTTGGACTTGATAAAGGCTTTATTTTTTACTATTAAAATTTGTTACACGTGTTTTTACATGTGCCTGTATTGTGATACAATCGTCAATGCAACATTTTAATATTCATTATAAAATGATTTAATTGGTGCGGCTTTTATTAATAAGTACCTATAATCTGAGTGAAACCTACCTAGGTTCTGCAGTAAAATCGCACGACGCTACTGAAATCACAACCTAAGGAAATCTTGTATAAATTCAGTGTTCCCCACACTTTGTCGAGTCATGGAAACATAAACGCACCGCTTTTTAGGGTTCCGTACCCAAAGGGTAAAAACGGGACCCTATTACTAAGACTCCGCGGACCGTCTGTCTGTCTGTCTGGTTCTCATGAACCGTGATAGCTAGACAGTTAAAATTTTTACAGATGATGTATTTCTGTTGTTGCTATAACAACAAATACTAAAAACAAAATAAAATAAATAAAGTGGGGCTCCCATACAACAAACGCGTTTTTTTTGTGCGCGAGTCCAACTCGTACTTGGCCGATTTTTTTAAAAATATCTGATTAAAAGTTTTTTATATTTATGAAAACTTTAAACCCCCTAAATATAGATAATCAATTGTAGGTTACCTTGTGCAGTAAAATATAACGATACAGGTAGGTCCTATGTAAATCTATACTAATATTATAAAGAGGAAAGATTTGTATTTTTGTATGTTTGTATTTTTGTATGTAACGAATAAACTTAAAAACTACTGGACCGATTTCAAAAATGCTTTCACCTTTGGGAAGCTACACTATCCCCAGGTGACATAGGCTACTTCTTATTCCTGTATTCACACGGGAACGGGAACTACGCGGGTGAAACCGCGAGGCGTCCGCTAGTATATTATAAACTAGTTGTGCCCGTGGTTTCGCTCCCATCAACTCCCTACCTACCCTACCCTACCTACCTACCATTTTTATCAAATTGATGAACCTTTCCTGTTTTCTGTCATGTATCAGAGATGGCGCTGTGTTCACAAAACGTATGGGGAAAAGAATAAAAAAATACGGTAATTTTTATCCGAAGTTTTAATAGTTATTCTGTTATTCGGGACGGAGATAATAAAACCAATTTAAAATTATGGAAATTCGGCTCAGCCGTTTTCGAGTTATAAATGGTGTAACCCGACTTTGTTTTAAAAATAAAGACTAGCTGTCCCAGGCGGCTTCGCTCCCGTCAAGTGATCACCTACCTACCCTACATACATGAATGTTGCGTAACTTTAGCCGCTTACGCAGCGCACGCAACAGAAGCTCTCAAAAAGGAATAGTTTTACCCGTTTTTGCAACATTTTTCATTTACGCTCGGCTCCTATTGGTCGTAGCGTGATGTTATATAGCCTATAACCTTCCTCGATAAATGGACTATCCAACACAAAAATATTTTTTCAATTCCAATTAGTAGTTCCTGAGATAAGCGCGTTCAAACAAACAAACTCTTCAGCTTTATAATATTAGTATTGATTCTATTCTACAGTGTTATCAAGCGGCATCAAAGCAAAGCCGCTACCAATAAAATCTAGGTAAGGTCACTATATCTAGCACTACTAGCTCAATGATAAAATTACAGCAAAAAATTGAATATTTATATACGATAGCCTTAACATTATGTTACTTGCCTTGTGCATAACACACAACCTTTTAAGTAAACAAGCGCCTATTGACAATCTTGAAAAAAAAAAAACCTTATTGTTAAAGTAAATAAAATAGGAAGTCGCAATGGTTGGAGGACTTGGAGGTGAAGCCTTGTGTTTGATTCCTAGGTCGTGTTGAATAGATAAGTATGAGTAGTGTATTTTTTGCATGTTTTTGAGATATTAGGGTCAAGGAGTAATTAGGGTTATCTGAGGCTAAATAATAACAGTTGCACTGGTCGATCATCAAGGTTAAGCAACGCTTGATGAGGTCGGTCCGTGGATGGGTGACCATTTCAACATACCGAGTTTCGAGTTCGGAAAGCACGTTAATGTCATTTGAAGATCTTTGACCGTCGTTACGGGTAGTCAGAAGCTTGGGATCTGACACCAATCTTGCCAAGGAGTACCGTGTTACCCAGTTGATGGGTTGTGGAGGTCAGATAGGCAGTCGCTCCATGTAAAACACTGGTACTCAGCTGAATTCGGTAAGACTGGAAGCTGACCCCAATATAGTTGGCAAAAGGCTAGGCAGATTGATTGAGCAATTAAGGTTATCTGAGGGTCTAGACAAGTGTCATATCAACGATGGCCATGGTCGAAATGACAAATTGTAAAGGATTGGTCACGTGACTTTTCGATAGCGTTAGACATTTCCATATACTTATGACATTTTTTCAATCGCTATCGCAACATTTTCATTCATAGAATGTCACTTGTATAGAGTCGGTTCAACAGTGACAAAGACAAGCAGATATAGTAGTCACAGCCGATCTTTGTGTCTCTGAAGTTGGCTGCAAGACCCTGCGCAGTTGCTATTTTTGTGCCAATTTTGAAGTAGAAGATAACATTGTATAACTGCCTCTTTCACTCGCTTACGTTTGTCGCATCGTCCTATCTCGCTTAGGCTTAGCACGCATTGAGATTTTCAAAAAAAAATTGTAGTCTTATTTTCGCGCAATTTTTTTACCGCAATGCGTGCAGTTTCAGACAAAACGCGCGAATAAAAATCGCATATGCAGAATTCTCGATGACAAACTGTTTCTTGTGCAATGGTTCGCAAAGCCAACTTCAGAGACACAAAGATCCGCTGTGACTACTATACCAAAGTATTTTTCATATAGAGCTTGGTATATTTTTCTTTAATGTGAGGAATATGACGTGCTACTTGTGTTAAGTTTGATTACCGACACGTGTATGAGTCATAGCATGTTTTCCGAGTACATGATAATTATCTGCCATATACCCAGTGCTAATGAGAACGTTTATACGTACGTTAACACATACTCATATTAACGTCATCAAAATAGAAAAAAGGTTGATGCAAAAAAAAATATTGTGTACTTGATAAAATGACTGTGTCTCTAAGATGTCCTTGTGTTCTTGACCATTTTTTTGTAACCGTTAAACAAACATTTATTCAACAGAAGTGTTAAATTCTGTTCTAAAAATAAACTTATATCTGTTTATGAGTTTTGATTTATGACGACGCTATTCATTGATGAGACTAAGATATTATTAGCATTTTATTATACTTAACCTCAATATGTTGTTTATAAACAAACGGTTTTTGTATTGTTTAAACCAGGGATTTCCAAAGTGGTCGATCGATATCGACCCCTTGGGGTCCAAATCGGTTGCCCAGGGGTACGAAATCTGGTTTTGAGGGTCAACGAGGTCTAAAATCGACCCCTATTAATTAAAACAACAACTTATTTGAAACTTTCAAGATACTGAATAAGTTGTGCTACGTGTGCGAACTTGTTATAAGAATGACTCATATTTTAGTACGAAGTATCATTGTTGTACTTTTAAAAAACTCAACAAGTCGATAAGCGTGCACAAGTTCGTACAATATGAAAAACTCGGCAATTCAATAAGCGGATTTTTATAGTAATTTGGCTATGGGGGTCTGAGGTAACAGTTCATTTTGGAATAGAGGGCCCTTGCCCAAAAAAAATTGGGAATCCCTGGTTTAAACAAACCTGAAACTACGAAAATCTTAGCATACGTAGCAAAATGCTTCTAGATATAGATGATACAAATGCAACTGTTCAGCAATATTTTAATGGTCCTTTTTCTGAACAAAAGGACCAATCTATTATATATGTATATATAATCTGAATCTCGGAAACGGCCCCAAACGATTTTCATGAAAATGAGTATGCGGGGGTTTCGGGGACGTCTCGATTTAGCTAGGTTTCAATTTTAGAAAACGCCGTTTTCTCTATTTTCACCCGAGCATAGCTCGGTCACCCAGGTTACTATAATATAATATGTAATATTCCTTTTCTTATTTCTTTCGATATCAAAAATACCATCATCAAATCTCAACTATAATTATATGGAGGCAAAATTGTCTGTAAAAAGAGCTAATCTCTAGAAGTATTGATTCAATTAAGAAAATTATTTTACCTACCTACATTGAGTGTCAAAACTTTATATTTCGGAAAATGCATGTTTTTTTTTGAGATGGGCCACGGGAGAGAAGCTGCTGGGATAAGCTAGTACCTAGTAAAATAAAATATAGTAGTTATAGTGGATCTTTGTGTTTCTGAAGTTGGTTGCAAGACACTGCGCAGTAGCTATTTTTGTGTCAATGTTGAAGTAGAAGATAGCATTGTATAACTGTTTCTTTCACTCGCTTACCTACGTTTGTCGCATCGTCCTATCTCGCTTACTCTATGCAGTATACTCGATAACAAACTGTTTCTTGTGCAATGCTTCGCAGAGCCAACTTCAGAGACACATAGATCCGCTGTGACTATTGTACTTTCTTACCTGATCAAACATGGTGTAGATAGATGCAGGTGGCTGGTGTATGGTGCACACTATCGTGCGTCCATTCCGAGCCAACTTCTTGAGCATATCCATGCACTGAGCTGACGTTCTGCTGTCCAGACCACTGCGCAAAAAATACACCATGTTACAGATACATCAAATTAGGCATCTACGTAGTAGTTACTACTAAATTAAAAGTACTTATTCATGCACAGAGCTGACGTTCTGCTGTCCAGACCACAGCGCATAAAAAATTAGCATGTTACAGATACATCAAATTGGGCATCTACGTAGTACTTACTACTAAATTAAAAGTACTTTTTATAAGTACCTAGGATTAGTGATAGATTGCTATCTATCTATCTATCATTTACATGAAATCTGCATGTTGACAGAGTTTGTTATAAGCTACGCCATTTTGGGTAAATGAAAAAAACCTTAAATATTTTGTCAACTGGAGGGTACTTATACAATATATTATGCTCTAGTGGAGTCCATTGTTGATTACGGGTTGGGTGGATATTATCTTACGTTCCCCACATACTTTAATAAAATTAACATCTTGCAGACTAGATTACTAAAACTACTTGTAGTCAAAAAAAACTAAAGCTAATAAAAACTACGAAAATTTGTTCGAAAGAACAATGGCGAGATTTTAGCCGACTTAAATTTGAGCGTCTGAAAGTGAGTTATATACGAAAGACGTTCTAATACTTGTCTACATTTTTAAAATATATTATTGGGCTGGTCCAAAACGGATAAAAAAAAATCATAATAAATAAAAAGTTATTTGATTTTATAGTTAATTTCTTTAGCTTAGTGTTGCCATTATATATTTTATCTGATAAGTGACAAGTAGTAACTATATTAATTAATAATATAATTAATGTATTTATTGCAGTAAATGAGTTAACAATACAGTTTATGTCTAAGTATAGATGTTCCTCGCAGGTAGGTAAGTATATTGTAGTGTAGTAGAAATAAATGAATTACTTTTAATTAATGATTGGCAAAAAGACTAGTATCCAAGAATAAAAAATATAGCTTGGTTGTTGACGAGGACGACGACCTTTTGATAAACGTCAAAGTCGCTTAGTTTAAATAAATATACTCTTTCCAAAGAGTATATTATACATTTCATGCTGAAATAACTAGGTAAGGGAAATGCTAATGCGATATTCCCCTTTTACTTCCACGAAATTGAATAATATTACCTATTAAACACATTATTAAAAGTCACCCAGACATAACCTACAAAAGTTTATGACTGAATATCTATTATTCTCGACATTCTCAAACAAAAATTATTGCACAAACTAATTCAGAACATCACCCTGAGTTAAACCAGATACTTTTCATTTAAAGACGTAGGAATTTAATCTCAGCTAAAAAAATGTATGGGCACCTGCCATTGTTCTTTGTAAGTTGCTCCAAGTTCATGAAAAAGTAAAGTTGAACATTTTATCCGAACAATTTAATAATGAATGTTTCAAATTGGAACGTAAGCCTATACACAAGTCGTTTATCTAAACAAAACTTGCTTGTAGTTCCCAAGGTCACAAACTATTATGTTAAACGCACGAGAAAGTATGTAACGTCGATGCTGATGAATGAACTACCCTCAAACTTGGTGTCGTAATTTAAATCGAAATACCAACTTAAGAAAATTAAGAAAAGAACATTATCTGTCATTCTGTCCATAGCTTAGATAAAGTACCTATAGATGGAGCCATGGCTTGGCCGCACATGAAACAACAATAACACTTTGGCTTTTACAGCCTAGAACACTTCAACCCACCATCGTACTGACACTTATTATCTATAAATAACACAATTACTTGTCTCAATAAACACTATAATCCCGCGAAATCACAAAAAAATCAAACACGACCGAGTAAGTTTGTCAAACCTGCAGTTTGACAAACAACAAAAACCGGCTAATCTTTTGTCCTTATTATTTACATGGGGCTGCCAATTAGCGATCGCGCTCTATCAATCAAGCTCATTTTAAGGCTAAATCTATAGGTACTTTATCTAAGGTCCATAGCCATGCTTTGTAACAAGTCTCGCGTTTTGCAACCATGGACAATGCAAATTGATCATGGGTGTGGAATGTGGGATTGTCTGATCCCGATGGAATTTTTATCAGTTGTTTAATTTAGTTTACCTACTTAGCATAATTAATTAAGTTGTTTTTTGGGTACATAATTTGTGATAAAGTGTGACACTGAGAAACTGCTGACAAACTGTTTTACAGTTTGGTAGAATGTATGATTGTAATAGTGTGAATAGATTTTAAATAAATTAATAAATAAATATTCTGACCTCTCAAAGAACCGCAAGCATAAACAAATAATGGTGGCTTACATCGACCTAATATATAAAATTTATTTATGAGCAACAATATTAGCAACATAATTTATGTTGATAACTGTCAGTATATTGAATCTAATGAAGAAATATTAACTTATAATAATAAGCTTATAGCTTACAAGATAAAATATTATTAGTACATTAATTTGACTGATTGCAATAAGATTTTTTATGACAAGTTTTACCCGAAGTTGCCGTTGCCTTATCATTTTCTGTGATTAATGATTAAGTATTTATGGCCGAAACTGCGTTAACGTTCCCCTAGTCGACGGCACGAACTATTTTGTGCGCGAGGTTAAAATGCATGATATCTCATCCGAAAACACGTGCGAAAGAGATAGATGCTGTGATGAGCAGTAAGAAGCTAGTTCGCGTACGAATTAGCACTTTGCAAATTTGTATCGAAATGAATGATGATTTAGGACGAAAACGAGCGCGCGAAATTTCATAAACAGACCTTTGGGAGTCAAGATATCATAAAAAAAACGACTAAATGTATACTTTCAAAACAAAAATATTTGCATTGTTGAATTACTAATCTATCCCTGTATGGAGTCCGTTTTGCAATTTTCCTTGTACGTAAGGTATTTATTTCCGCCCAAAGATGCGTTAAAATTTGTGTTGAAATATGGAATTTTCGACGCTCATAACTTTCAAATATATATTATTTTTAATTTTTTGTTTCCATACAGGGCTAGATAATGATGAGGCAAATTGATATCATTTTTTATTTTGAACGTACATCGTCAAACAGTGGAGTAATCACTAGACTACGTTTGTATGGAATAATTTTAGACTAGTGTAACCTTAAGCGCGGGCGCCCGCGACGCGCGACGTGCACTCGTCTCGTGTCTACGCGCGTAGACATGGATTATTTTAATTACGCAGTGTTGCAAGTTAAATTTTAACGGTGTGCATGTAAATTTGTGTCGATGGATCACTTAATTTGTAGAGGTTTATTTATTATCTTTCTGTATTTGTTTTATATTAGTCGCAACAGGCTTTGGTTTCCGTACGTCACGTCCTAGGCGACCACTGAAAATCAGCGCCGTGCTGTGAATCCCTACGGCACAGCATTATACTGAGTGGAAGCCTTCTTCGCACAGTCACGACGACTTATTATATTTTTACGTAGCAAAACGAGCACTAGCAAGAAACTGCAACTGCTGCGACTGACGGGACCCACGCGTACCTCCGCGATGATTGCCCGCGCGGATCGCCGCGACTGAGCAGTTTTGTATGGAAACGCGTGGGCGTCCGTTTAACGCAGTTTCTACCCATAAAGGCTTTTCTTACCTAGACATATGTGTAAGGTTTAAAATATGAGGTATTTTCCGTTTTGTTAATATAGTTATTGCACCAGGTATTTTCCATTTTACCACTATAGTTACTACTACACTAGTCATTTTCCTTCTATACGTAGTTATTGCGTATTAGACCAGATGTATGAGCGTACACGAAGCACAAAGAGTATGATAGGATCATAGCAGGTTGCGTTCTGTAGTTTCTGGCCCATGGGGAAAAGGCGTGAAAAGGCGAAAATTTACAAGTCCGTGATTAGACCTGTCATATTGTATGAATCAGAATGTTTGGCTGTAAAAAGATGGATGAAAAGAGATTGCATGTAGCAGAGATGATAATGTTGAGATGGATGTGCGGAGGGACGAGAATAGATAAAGTTAGAAATGAGTACATTAGAGGAAGTTTGAAAGTCGCGCCAGTGACAGAAAAGTTAAAAGGAAACCGTTTGTCCTGGTATGGTCATGTGATGAGGAGGGAAGAAACGCATGTTACTAAAAGAGTTTTGAATATGAATGTGGATGGATGGAGACGGAGGGGATGGCCAAAGAAAAGATGGATGGACTGTGTGAGGAGTGATATGAAAGAAAAGGGAGTCAGTGATGGCGTGACGTGGGACAGGACGGTATGGAAGAAGAAAAACGTGTTGCGCCACCCCAAGTAACATGGGTAAAAAGCAGGAAGATGATTATGTGGAAAATGTCGTTGTTGTGCCATCCATTTCATTTGTCATTATTTATCATTGAAAAACATGCAAATCAGAATTTAATTCAATGGACGTCTTGGATTTTATTTCCTGATGAATACACATGTGGCCTTAGTTGAATGTAGATCAAGTGCATAAATATAATTCGATAATTAAGACACAGTTTTAATTGTCGCATGTATTTGCATTAAAACGTTAACACAAGACGTTGAGCGATGTGCACGCCTATAATTGAACTGTTTGCACAGGACCATTTACAAAAATTATAACTCTGTAAATGATATTGCAAATATGTCGTTGGTGTGCCTTACTAAAATAAATAAATAAACTCTCTGTAATTAAGTTGCTCGTCAGTGGAGGACTTCGATTCATAGTGACCATTTAAAATTAACTGCATGGAGTTTATCCTATATAGAGTTCGAGTTTTAATTTTTTCGACATATTATTATTTCACCGAGTCAAAGCCTGAAATCGTAGCAGGGGCAATTCGCTGCTCATATTTTATCAACTTAGGCAAACATTATAGGCCTGAACAGAAGGACGTTTCCATATTGGGCACCCATTTTAACGAACGGCACCTGAGTTAATGGCACCTGGTATTCCACATACGACACCGGCATCGATATTTTTCGCAAGTGCCAAATGTGCCTCCTCACTATGAGAGGTGGCCTGATTCCCAGCAGTGGGAATATTAAAAGTCTGATGGTGATGATGATGAGGTTTACATATCCTAACCTTGACTTTTAATTTTGTTTTTTAATTTATATTTTTTGTTCTACGTCTTGAATATCCATATATTTTGATGCTTACCACATTTGTTTTGAAACAGGTAGGTAAGTAGTACCTTCTAAATTGTGCCAAGGAACCGAAATGTAATGACAATTGGTACCTATTTACTGTTTATTTTATAGTACCTTATATTAAAATTGCCAAAGAATGCTGGTCTTATTAAAATGCTCTTTGATTTTCGGTAATGTGGTCAACAAAATTGCAATGGTGCCGATAAAATTTTAAGAAGTCAAACCAGAATAATTTGTGGTGGCGTTAATGGAATCCGTTTTAATCAGAAAAGTAGTATACAACCAGTTTCGATTGGACGACAGGTAGCCACAAAGCCGGATGGCGAAACTTCTTCTAAAACTCAATGTGCTGATAAATATAAAATTAACGGCCACTGTAGCACAGACAGCAGCATCAAAGATGATTGTGGATAAATCAGACGGCCATTTCCTAGGATACTGCTGGACTCGTTCGCACAGCGAGGGGTGGCTCCAGTGCTAAGGGGAATGGGCTTAACTTCCAGAATTATTTATATTATTGAATATATTTTTTGTTGTACGATATTCATGTTATTAAATTGTGTTTTATAGTACCATAGTCTATAGGTATTACTACAGATAATATAATACACACAGATGCCTCTCACACAAAGAAACCACACCGACGTAACTAACTAGGTCTTTAAGTCAAGAGTGAATAGGTTGCTTCTAGGCAAGGGTGCTTCACCGTCGACCACATCATCGCTTACCATCAGGTGAGATAGTGGTCAAGCGCAAGCCTATAGATTACAAAAAAAACAGATAATTTTTTGTTCATCGTTCGCGTTCGGTTCCGTTCCATGGCGATAGGTAGATGGTGTTAGCAGCGACTTGCAAGTGAAAGGGTTTACTCGGTGCATGTTTTTTTTTTGCTTTAAATACAGTCAAGATTTGTTTTATAGTATTTCTTTGCACGTTTTTTAAGTTTCATTGCACCAAAATGTTTTACAATACTAATTTAAGCAATCGAGTGGAATGCCTCAAGACATTTAAAACCGCGCCATCTATTGGCATCAATTTTAAATAATCCGTTGAAATAATATTTGAAATGTGAATTAAGAATAATAGCAATATTCAATAATTTTGTGTTATGAGAGTTGTTTAAACAAGAACATACAATTTTTATGTTTAATTCCAGAAAATGATAATTTTACACACAATTCAACAACAAGTCGGTGCATGTCGCGCCATCTAGTGAGATTTATTTGAACCAAATTTTCTTTCTTAGCGCTGGGACCTCATGGTATTACAAAAAAAAAGTGGATATTGATCTGAATAAATAATAACTGAGTTGAATAAGTTATGTACGCCTCACTTTGAATTACGCTGTCTGTACTTACACTGTTACCTTTAAGCAAAATTGATTTATAACTTTACTTACGTGGTAGGTTCGTCAAGAAATAGCACTGGAGGGTTGTCGATCAGTTCCACTGCTATTGACAGTCTTTTCCTCTGTCCACCAGAGAGATGCGAACATCTCGTGTTCTCTGTGCCGGACAACCCTAGCGTGCAGAGAATTTCGGTGATCTAGGAGACAATGAAAGGATCATATTAGTTTCATTATAGAATAATATAACGATTATTTTAAAATTGGGTAACGGTAGAATGCGTTGGGCATATTTCGAGGGTCAAGAATGTCTGTGTCACCAGTGTATGAACTATGACTGACAGCGTGAAATAAGCCAACATACAGTATACTGAAACCTAACAATATTTAAGATAAGTAAGACATGACGCTTAACGATATATGTATACAACCATTTTTTTTGTTATTTTTTTATTTTTATTAACTGTAGTTGTTTTAGTAACATTAGTGCAAAAAAATCTAATTGGGCCCTGATCCCAAAGAACCAGAATTCCTTGCTATTTAAAATGCAACTTTCCAAATATTTAAAAAAAAAATATTAACTAGATATACTATAATATCAACTAGACATATTTTTAAATGTGAATGGATGAAGAGGGAGATGAAGGCCAAATAAAAAGATGGATGGACTGTGTGACGAGTGATATGAAAGAAAAGGGAGCCAGTGAAAGCGTGACAGGGGACAGGACGGTATGGAAGAAGAAATCGTGTTGCGCAGACCCCAAGTAGCATGGGATAAGGGCAGGAAGATGATGATGAACTAGATATTTTTAGAACATACCTACTAATAAGGATGGGGAGCATCTATACGGTATTATTTATTCGGTATTCGGCATAATATAATAGAAAGACATCTTGGTATTCCATCCACTATGACATTTAACAATGAGACCACTAACAGCGCTGAAAATATTTGTGTTATTTTTAATTCGGTTTATGAACCATCGACTACTAATAATATTCCATCTACGTACGACGACTGTTCTGAAATTTGCACTCTGTTACATACCATACAGTTTACTATTGATGAAGTACTAAATGCGCTCAAAGCTTTGGATCCGTCTAAAGGGCCAGGACAGGACGGTCTACCGGTGTTTTTTTTATTAAACAGACAACTGTTAATCTCTGTATACTACTCTGTCACTGCCAAACAATATTTAACATGTCTATTTCCCAATGATGCTTTCCTCAAGCATGGCAATTAGCAAATATAAGCCCTGTTTACAAGTCGGGACGTAGGAATGATGTTGAACATAACCGCCCCATATCCATACTTTCAACTTTGTCAAAGGTCTTCTAAAGACTATTCCATAGTAAAAAAATATACGCTCTGTTGCACAACAATATTATCCAACAACATGGATTCGTCAAAAAGAGGTCTACTACAACCAACCTGGTATATTTTGTGGACTACTTGTTTAACAACATGGACTCTCATGTTCAAGTCGACTACACACCACCGATATTCGTAAGGCCTTTGACAAGGTAGACTATCAGCTGCTTTTAAGAAAACTTGCATTCAATGGTATACGTGGCGATCTTTTGAGATGGTTTTCTTCATACGTATCAAATAGGACTCAGAGGGTGGTGATGAACGGTTTCACTTCCAGTACTTTAAGTTTTACTTTAGGTGTGCCTCAGGGCTCCACTTTGGGGCCGCTTTTATTTATAATTTATATTAACGACATTAACACAGGTTTCAAAAATTGCTGCTGTATGCAGACGATCTGAAAATATTTAGGCCTGTCAGAGACATCTTACAAGAGGATCTGGACAGGTTCACAACTTACTGTTCCGACAATAAGCTCCAACTTAGCATATCCAAATGTTGCTGCATAAGTTTTACAAAAAGCTAACATATTGTAAAGCATTCCTACGCTTTAAACAATAGAATCCTTACAAGACAATCATTGGTTCGTGATCTTGGAGTTAGGTTGGACGACAAGCTACACCTGGATGCTCACATAGGTAAAATTGACAGTATTGCTTTCCGTATGTATGGTTTTGTCATTAGATCAGCAAACGAATTTGTCCGCCCATATACATATTTATATCTTTACAAATCGTTAATCAGGTCTCAGTTAGAGTACGCTGTTGCGGTGTGGAGTCCCTTCTACAGGAAACATTGAGAGGAAATTTGAAAATGTTCAAAGGAAGTTTCTGACAGTCATGCAGTACCGCTGGTATCGTAACTACGCATCTTATTGTAACCTTTTGAACAAATACAAGCTACAAAATTTGAAAGACAAAACATCTTTTTGGAGACGATGTTTTTATGTTATCTCAGCAATAACACATTTGACTGTATTGATATTGTAAGTGGGCTTAGTTATGAGTGCCTCGAAATATCTTGAGCCGTGGGGTTCGCGTGCGATCTCTGCTTGCTGTATCATCTAGTCGTATGAACGCGGGTTTGCGGGCATCTTTACGTCACCTTTCTGACCAGTATAATTAGATCTTCATAAATATCTACATCTTCGCTGTTTCAGCAGGAACATTTAGACGCCTTGTTTGTGAGAAAATGAATTCTGCTTACATTAGTGACTCGCCGTTTTTCTTATTATTTTTAACATTATTTTTTCCTTTTGCTTCCTCTTTTAAATAATAGAAATGTATTAAATCTTCGTATGTTTCTTTATATACATGCCTGTTAAGCTTTATTAATTATATTTATAAAATTTTACTTTAATTGTAAGTGCAAGTCGTATTAATTTTTAAAATGTTTTTATATTATGTGGAAGAAGTCGCTGGGTGCACACTTGTTTTTTTTCGTGCTTAAAATTGTATGTATTGCTGTAGTATGTAGTCGTTTGTTTACCCAAATAAATAATAAAATATAATAAAATTAATTTATTTCTTCAGGACCTCCAACGAAATATGTACACAAAAAACAATGAATCATCAATATGAAGTAATGACAAGTGCACTCCTTCAATTATTATAGGAGGCCACAGCATTTTAGATTATCAACTAAATAAAAATTAATATATAAACTTTTATTTTGAGGTAATAGTAAAACATATAAAAAGAAAAAACAAATCAAAACATGACATACTTATAAAAAAAGACTCTCCTAATATATAATTAACCTTAGGATTTACCAACATTATGGCAAACCATAGGGCAAAAAATCTTCAAGAATAACAAAATCTAAAATGTACACATACTTTTTACAAACACTATTTAAGTTGTCAAAAAATAAAAGGCCCGTTTTGACATCTATAAAAATACTTAATAATAATTAAACTTGATGATTGCGAATGATATTCGTTGTTATAGTGTATCGGTAACATAGTATTTAATTAGGATTATGAATTAGATATTTCAATTTCTTACGTAGAAAGTTATCACGCCATGTAAAATGAGAAACGTCAACGTGCTTCTTAGATTGTGACGACCTTAGATAAAGTACCTAGTGACGACTATAGGTTAAACAATTTTAAAATAAAAACATAATGACATAATGGAAAACTGAACGGAAAAAAATGTTTAGTTACAGTTATTATAAAAACAAATGACGACAACGAAGAAGTACAATGCCATGCCATCGACCTGTGCACCCCCGTGCACCCGTCAAGCAAATATATCGTCATCAATCACTCAAAAACTTTATTTTGAAGAAGTTTGAACTTTGTGTAAATATTAACGTCATAATAACAAAAAGTTACATAAAACTGTTATTTTTAATTTCGTAGACTAAACTGACAGCTGCCAATGACCTTATTTTTTACCCGACTGCCGAAGGAGGGTAATGTGTTTATCAGTCTATGTATGTATGTATGTTTGTTCTTATATGGCGTTCCAGAGACCAAACGCGTTGGCCGATTTTGATGATTCATACGTCAATCGATGCGTCTTAACCCTGCGAGTGTCATAGGCTACGTTAAATTTGGACAATAGAAAAATGGAGGATTTTGGGTGCCATATTGTGGGGGGCCAAAAATTTTTTTTCTTCCAAACCCATTGTGTGGGGTATCAAAATAAAGGGTTTTAAGAGGTGATTTCAAAA
Organism: Orthosia gothica; assembly: GCA_949775005.1. Classification (NCBI taxonomy): domain Eukaryota; kingdom Metazoa; phylum Arthropoda; class Insecta; order Lepidoptera; family Noctuidae; genus Orthosia; species Orthosia gothica. The sequence continues at coordinate 8,285,553 of OX459056.1, read as the reverse complement.
TATATAATAACACTTATATGTTTAAATGTATCTAATTCGAAAAAAAACTAACTAAAAAGTTATAAATAAAAAAACTTAATTCAGAAAACTCAAAAAACCCTACTGCTTCAAAAGCGAACTAAAAAGTCGGAAACAAGGAAAAAATCATGCTGTGCAGGCGGAGGATACACCAGATTTTGGTCAGCCAGCCGGCGAATATGTATCCTCCGACTGCACAGCATGATTTTTTCCTTGTTTCCGACTTTTTAGTTCGCTTTTGAAGCAGTCGGGTTTTTTGATTTTTTGAATTAAGTTTTTTTTTTAAATGTTTTTAGCGCGGAGCATAGTGTTGTAGGTAAGGCTCGATCATAAGTGATTCATCGGATCGATGTGACATGAGTCCTAAATTAAATTTTACTAATTGGTGTAAATTAATGTTTTATGAATATAAACGTTATAAATTTTAATATAACAGTATTCATACACATAGGACATAAACTTTTATTGTGTTAAATATGAAAACAAAAATAAAATAAATGCGATCGATAAAATGAAGTCTGACATAAATGAGTAGAAACTAAATAAGGGCCGCTAGTTTCTAAACAAATGTATTTTTTTTTTGCCAGGAAATATTTCAATTTTCGATCCAGTTCGATTTTCGATAAACTTTCGTTCATTCAGGATAGTCAAAATACGACACTATTTTTACGTAACGATAAAGTGACAACCCCCCAAATGTCAGTTTAGTCTATGAACTGCAATGAGATAGGTTATTTTTTCAATAACTGGTAATCTAAGTTAAAAACTTAAGCATGACAGTTCATAGACAGTCACCGGCTTTATATTTTTATAAAATAACACAGGCACTAAACAAACTAGTTAAACAAGGCAAAGATAACGTCATCAATCATTCAAAAACTATATTTTGCAGAATTAAAGTTTGAACTTTTGGGTAAATATTAACGTCATAATAACAAAAAGTTACGCAGTTGTTCGATATACAATGAGATTTATAGAGGTTATTTTTTCAATTATCTGGTAATAAGTGACAGTTTATAGACAGTCAGTCGCTGATGCGGTTTTTTTTATGAAATAAAACAGGCACTCTAGGTAAACTAGGCAAAGATAATGTCATCAATAATTCAAAAAATATATTTTGAAGAACGTTAATTTGAATTTCTGGTAATAACATCATAAGAACAAAAAGTTACATGATTATTCGATATACAAAGATATGGTTTTTAGGGTTCCGTAGCCAAATGGCAAAAAACGGAACCCTTATAGATTCGTCATGTCTGTCTGTCTGTCTGTCTGTCTGTCCGTCCGTATGTCACAGCCACTTTATTCCGAAACTATAAGACCCATGCTGTTGAAACTTGGTAAGTAGATGTATTCTGTGAACCGCATTAAGATTTTCACACAAAAATAAAAATAAAACAATAAATTTTGGGGGTTCCCATACTTGAAACTAAAACTAAAAATATTTTTTTTCATCAGACCCACACGTGTGGGGTATCTATGGATAGGTCTTCAAAAATGATATTGAGGTTTCTAATATCATTTTTTTCTAAACTGAATAGTTGGCGCGAGAGACTCTGCCAAAGTGGTAAAATGTGTGTGTCCCCCCCCTGTAACTTCTAAAATAAGAGAATGATAAAACTAAAAAAAATATATGATGTACATTACTATGTAAACTACCAGCGAAAATTGGTTTGAACGAGATCTAGTAAGTAGTTTTTTTTAATACGTCTAAAATCGTAAACCGCAATTTACCAAGTACGGAACCCTTCGTGCGCGAGTCCGACTCGCACTTGGCCGGTTTTTTTTTCAACTATCTGTATAATAATATTGACTTGACATTTAAAGGCAGTTTTATTTTAAGAGTAAGCAGGTATAATTTTATCTAATTGGTATCTAAAACACATTAGTAAAAATACCAGCCTGAATCTGTTACGCATTTAAACAGGTTTTCTTGGAATATTCTATTTTGTTTATTGCAATAATAAATTGCCTATGCATGGTCAACAGTCTCAAATGTTTGGTTGAAATGATAATTTTATTATTATTGACTGTAGAGGTATATAAAGTTCTTTTCATCACACCCATTCAAAAAACTACAATTGTCTATAGAGGATAGCGGGAGCCAAATCCAATTTTGCGCCCGTAGGAGTTTGAGCTTTCTCTCTTCTGATTGGTCCGCTTCGTGCTTCTGATAGATTTGCGTAGTTGGGTTGGAGGCGTTCGCGTGAAGGTTTAATTTAAAAAAAAAAAACACTAACTAACATTCAACTCTCTATGGTGATAAACTCAATTTTGTGATTGGTTAGTAAGGAGTTAGTATTATAATTACTCTTTGTTGATAAATATGTGAAGTTAACCAAATAGGTCGAACGTATATGTTTAAATAAGTTACTGGCTGGTTCTCAGTTATGGCGGCAATGTGCTTTAAAAAAACTGTAATTCTTTCTTTATATACTAGTTTCCATGGTATAATAACATACTCCGTATACTTCGCCTGGTATTCTCTTCCCAGGTTGGCCTAAGACTACGTCACGATAAGTGTTACCATAGATAGTCCTTTTTAGAAAATTTTGGTACTTTCTCATCTAGTTAATGAACATAAAATAAATTACTAACTAGAATAACTATTTAGTAACTCATGTGATTCATCTATTTATTGTTAAATGTATTTGTATATTGAATTATTAGTTCATAATTGCTTTGTTAAGATAAAAATGCATTTTGCTCGGGTAATTCAATCACACACAGTGGCAACATATCGAATTGACAAGTGTCATACTGACAACTAGCCATTTCATCGCTATTGTCGTGTCGCTCACACCTATAGCTTTGTTTCGCTCTGTGAGCAAAATACTGTGGCTCCCAAACGTTTGTGGTGAACCCGTGAACTTTGATAGATACACAAGAAAAATTGTTAATTGTTCCGTAAACTATAAAACAGAAGTATAAAAGGCGGTGTAATAAGGTTTTTTTTTATTTTCTCAATAAAGAGACGCTATCATATGCGTGGCTTCAAATTTGTAACTTAATTCAACTAAAATAACTGGTATGTGCCTTTCTATATAATATTTAATTTATCTACGCGTTGTAAATTCCATAACTTAAGTCATAGTTGTGTCAATACTTCTTTGCGCCCGAACTTATTAACCTAACATAATTAGTTTTTGACATATTATAGTCAAGTCAAGTTTAGTGGGTTTTCGTTCCGAACTAAATAAAAATACTAATATGCAAACAATTAAAAAAAAGCAAAGTAAATAAATACAAAAAGTATATAAAATGTCGATTTATTAAAATTTATAAATATGTTGTACCTATTGTAATATTTTTATCTTTTTCCCCACTAAAAAAGTTTGAGAACCGCAACGCAATCGATGACGTAGTCTTAGGCCAATCACGTGTCCCAGCTGTCACGGGAGGAGACTACCTTGTCTTATTATACCATGCTAGTTTCGAGTAGGTACTCGTAGCTTTTTAGTTTTCTCTAAGGTAGTGATGAAAAATAATGTATATTACTCGGGGACAAAATATTTTGTTCTCGGGTGGTGTATATTGAATTCCTAGCTAAGCTCAGGATTCTACGTAAGAATCCCTCGCTACGCTCGTGGTTGTACTATAGTGGAAGAACAAAATATTACTTTGTCCCCCTGTAACACAAATAACTATTGTTTGTAGGTGGTTATCTCTGGAATTACTGATCCGATATATTTTTGATAGAAAGCAAGCTTTCGCCGAGTGCCATAGACTACTTTTATGGATAGGACACAGGATTGAAGCCACGGAAGAAGCTAGAGATAAATGAGATTCTCTGGCAATCCTTCCGATTACGATAATCCGATCCGACCTTTCACTTATACATAATTACATTTTGGTCGTTACAATCCCGTGGAGGGTTGCCAGATGGTCGGGATTCGTCTGGATTCTCCCGACATTTCAAAGGATCTCCAGACTCCCGACAAAACTCAAAATCTCCAGACAAACAAGTTCCCGGCAAGTTCTTTCTTTCGGATCATTTGTTTTATCAATTATTCTATGCAATGCGCTTACTGTGAAAATATATTAAGTTTGCTAAATATTTTTTTGTAATAAAGAGAGAAATTGTATGGCCTTTGATATACTCAAAGCTGAGTTTGCAATTAGACTGAACTTTGAAGTAAATTGTTTAAATTTTTGATTTCTTTCCGAATATGGCAAAGAAAATTAAGTGTACTTAAATTATTTATGTTTCATCAAGCCTAGATTACCCTATTAATTTATAAATGCAATTTTTATTTTTAATATTGATTTCTCCCGGCAACAACCTCAAAATCCCGAAAATTTCAAATTTGCTCCAGATATGTTAGTCTTCCGATTAGGTAACCCTACGTGGAGGGTAGGTTCGGTACATAAAACAGTATCGTTTTGTAAAGAAAAAATTAAAAAAACCGGCCAAGTGCGAGTCGGACTCGCGCACGAAGGGTTCCGTACCATTATTGCAAAAAACGGCAAAGCCATCACGTTTGTTCTATGGGAGCTTAAATATTTATTTTATTCTGTTTATAGTATTTGTTGTTATAGCGGCAACAGAAATACATTATCTGTGAAAATTTCAACTGTCTAGCTATCACGGGTCATGAGATACAGCCTGGCGACAGACAGACAGACAGACTGACCGCGGAGTCTTAGTAATAGGGTCCTGTTTTTACCCTTTGGGTACGGAACCCTAAAAACAATGGAATAATTTTTTTTTTAAAAAGACGACATCCGAAGCAAAACACAAATTTTCGTTTCGGAAGTCACATTGTTTTATCATTTTTCAACTACGACTTCCAAACGAAAGTAATTTTTAGAAATTTTAGTGTTTTTTGGTTTTTTTAAATTTGTCTTATAAATCGATACTGTTTCATGTACGGATCGACCCTCCACGGGATTTAAATGAACAAAATTTTACGGTGTAGAAAGCTTCACTATCGCTGAGGTCCCCTGACCAAAAAATCAGCATAAGATATGAGTATTCCTATTGGCCTGGCGGCACTGGTGGCGCATGAATTACAGTAGTGAAGTGAGGTTTTAGAATAAAATCTTTATAAAATCGGATTTTAGTCTTTTGAAACAAAATTACGACAAAAATGTTCGTTATTAAATTGTCTATCCATTAGTGTTAGTACAAAAATAATTAATGAACACTTTACGAGGAGATGCATGCTATCAATAATTATTTCTCATTTTTATGGTTTTGTTGGAAGGAGATTAGTGAAACATAAAAAAAAGTCTTTAAAAAAAAGTATACTACCATTTTAGAATAGAATAGAATAGGTCTGTATTTGCTTAGAATGTGTACATAAAAATTGAGAATCAATAATATGTAGAAATTTAATGTATTTTTATTAGATGATATTTCTTTTTAAATAACGAGTAGATAGCTCCTAAAAACAGCACGAAAACGGCTAGCGCGGCGTTTTGCTCGGGGTACCGCGGCCAACGGCCCAGATAACTGAGCAAGTGAGCACCCGAAATGTCAATTTCACGCTGACGTTCTACTCTCTCTATTGGCTCACGGGGCGAACGCGGGGCGGCGCGCGGGGCGGCGCGCGGGGCGTCGTATGCAATTTTGGATGCTCAGTTATCTTGACCGTGCTGTACGTCTGATCCCGGACGAAACAATGCACCATGCATGCAATGGTTCCTGTGATATAAGGAAGGCTACGAGAAAAAGCTACTGATAAGTAAGATTACTTCACACTCACCACGCTTAATTTCAGTTTTTCTGTAAGTGTATCTCCTAGTTTCATGTCAGCGGCGAACTTCATAAGCTCAGCCACAGTAAACAGCGGGTTCAGTCTGTCATCCTGTAGGATGTAGCACGATTTCTTTCTATAGGCCTCTAGTGAACGCATTGAATTTTTAGGCCCCAGTTCACAAACTGTGTCTCCCGCTCTTATGCTGCCTGTGACGCCACGTGTCCTGAAAGGAACGATATTTTTTCAGAAAACCTCTCACTAACTTTTCTATCGTTATTAACTAAGATGTCCTTTTAACGTAACTACACACACTGTCACTCGCACAACTTTTTTTTTTACTTTTGCAGGGTGGTTTTACTTTTGTTTTATATTAAAGCCTTATTTAAATTATTATTTCTTATTGATAAAACAATTGAACTTCATTTTTCAAGCGATTGTTTTAAGTTTATTCGAACTTAAATCATTTGCAGAAAATTTAGCTTCGAAGCTAAGGACATCATTGCAATGATATTCAAATAAACAGATACGTTATACACTCACAAAACAATTGAAAAAAGTGTTCCGCGCAGCAGCGGCAGCACACATACACACTTTTCATTCATCTGACATTTCACTACAATGTCGAAAGGGATGGCTTGATAAAACAAACAAGAAAAAAAGAGACAGCTAGTGTTTGTCACTTGCGTGTGAATGTAAACAAACATTATTCTGACAACCAATGTTTTTTCTTTTTGTAACCTCCAAATATCAGAAAATTAGGAAAAAAAATTAAAAAAATTAGTAAATTGAGGTGTATTGCGTATTTACATATGGTATGAGATCCCTTCTGTTTTATGTAATTTGGTATTATAATTGGTACACTTTCTAAATACACACGATGGCATTTTTTTAATTTTGTTTTTTTTTCAACAAAGCGTATCGCTCTTCGCCATGCGTGACATAAACTAAAGACTAAATCATACAATTGTCTACTATTCGAGTCTTCACAATGCGCGCGCTTATAACATATCTGTTTATTTGAATATCATTGACATCATTGTGACTAACTTTACCCAAACTGATAGGGTCACGGCAATTGAGATGAGAAGAAAATGATCAAACCTACAGAGTGCTGATCATCGTTTACCTGTTTCAACCATTTATAGCAGTTTCCAATGATTCAGAGAAACTAATGTTTTTGTGGGAGTATCAGCATAAAATTCGTAATTATAACAGAAATAATAGTTTTATTTAGTTTTGCTTTCCTAAAAACCTGCTTTTTAAGGTCGTTTAGCCAAAATGGGCCGAAAGAAGTTCGAGGTGCAACAAAAAGTGCGCTTACAGTTTTACACTACCAACAAGGTTGCTGGTTTTGGTTCGTTCGAATGTGTGTAGTTTTCGTCGATATCGAGATTCGAACTAATCTCAGAGTAAAAATACCAGTTTGGTTACATTACGATTTCAAACTCTGAAAGTCACTTGCCTTATAATTGTCGATTATGGTAACAAGATTGTTAGCCCTTTTAAAAAAAAACTGTACTTACGAAAAACCTGTAAGTGCGTTCATAAGCGAAGATTTTCCAGCGCCTGAGGGACCCATTATAGCCGTCAGCTCACCAGATTTGAATAGTCCAGAGACACACTTTAGGATGGTCTTCTTTTCTAGAACAATAGATTCAAATAAAAAAAATGTAAAGCTGTTTATTTAGGGAGCAAATAACAATTTTAAAGGCGAGTGTTTTTTTAATCCAGAGTACAAAGAGGGATTTAATGTACGTCACTCAAGCTTAAAATAGTTTTGCTCCCGAGATGACTCTCTACTTTTTATCACCGTCTATGAGAAAATAAGTAAATGCAACTTAAGAACAAGAACGTTAAGTTTATTTATTTACATACAATAAGGAACCATATGACATACCATATAAATAATTAGAGGCAATTTTTTATATTTGAACAATTATGAAAGTGCATCGTAACAATTTTATTAGTACCATCCGTTACAGTTCTAGATTTATTTTTTAATTTGGCTCGCGGTCGGTTTTCCAGCCATTCACTTGTTCAATACAATGTTCCCGTGCGGTTCGAAATAGAATTACAATCGCTGATTAGCCATTCACCTTATAAATTCGTCGTAATCGATTTTAGCGATGTTATCCTATTTTGGATCACATGGTTTATGATTTCACAATCCAGATTCGAATCACTTTTAGTCCCTAGGGAGTAATGAGCAATTTAGTTCCTGTTTACGAAGAATAATCTAAGTAGCAATTTTTGAATAGATGTGATAAAAAGAAATATATACCACTTTACGGCCGTTTTGTTTTCATGATCGTTGAAGGTCTTGATCTCGATCTTGTCTGATGTAAAGTGATAGATGTGGTTCCTATGGAAATGGAAAGGGTGAGCTCAGAAGATATCTGTTCACTCTTGCTTTGAAGGCTGACTGGATTATTAACGGTGGTAGCGACATAGGTGCTGACAGAACGTTAGGGCTCTATGTAATCCTGATTTTTACGAATATTATAAAAACGGACCCGAATATAACTAATACGAGCGAGTGTACGAACGCCCTTACAAACTTGGGCATTGTAAGAAATGATCATCTATGTCCTTCATGTAAATTTAAAGTATCAGTAATCATGTTTTATTCTATAATTCCTAATAAACTTGTCCAGCAAAATTAGGCAAGTATTTTGAAACAGTCACTCTTGACGTCAATCGAAAATCGTTAAAATTAAACGCAAAGATGATTATATATGTGCCTGCATAATTAAATAGATCAGTGAGTATTAAAAAAAACGTAGTTACGTTGTTGTATTTCAATCAGTTTACGTTTAGTAACAAAATCTATTTAGGAGTTTTCAACTATTAAGTATTTCATCCTTCCTAAGCCGACAGATGGCGTCTTGTCCAAAAGCCCGTGGAGAAATGGTTATTTAATTACGCGAATTTCTCATTTTTTCGGGCCTCCGTACCATGCGTTCTGTTCCAAAGAACTTTACTCGGGCTGTTGAGCACATTATAAAAAAAAAACCGGACAAGTGCGATTCGGACGCGCGCAAGATGGGTTCCGTACCATTATCGCAAAACACGGCAAAAATATCACGTTTGTTGTATGGGAGCACTACTTAAATATTTATTTTGTTCTGTTTTTAGTATTTGTTGTTATAGTGGCAACAGAAATACATCATCTGTGATAATTTCAACTGTTTAGCTATCACGGTTCATGAGATACAGCCTAAAGACAGACAGATAGACGGACAGTGGAGTCTTAGTAATAGGGTCCCGTTTTTACCCTTTGGGTACGGATTCCTAAAAAGAATAACCAAATCAGTCCATTCTGTAGAAAATGTCTAGAATTTTGAGGCGGCGTTAAATAAGCAATCAGCAAAGATCAACCCAGCTACAATCATTCTGCGCTTTAGGTAATTAATTTGCATATTTATTTGTTTGGCGCCATCTCAAAAAACTAGACTAAAAGTTTAATTGAATGTTTTGCTTCTCAATTCGTCATTTCATCGGTGTCTTTTTTGTTAAATAGTTTTTTTACATATTCTATTGCAGCCTGAAAAAATTACAAACTTTGGCATTAAGATAGGATTAGACAAGTTCTGAATATTCAAGTCAGAAACCGAGAGAAAACATCTGGATGTTTTCAAGTGATGCGCACACTCACGAACATCATTTCATATTTATTTATACTATACTAGCTTCAGGGGGGTAACCACAAGCTCTTAGAGTAAGGTTATTTTGAGATCGAGTAAGTGACAGATGTATACAAGTCAGATACATCTGTCCCTTACTCGATCTCAAAATAACCTTACTCTAAGAGCATGTGGTTACCCCCCTGTCCACTGCTTCGCCCGCGTAAAAAGTGTTTTATTATCCCAAGGGAATACAAACTATCATTTATGTCCTTCCCAGGGTCTCAAACTATCTCCATGCCAAATTTCATTGAAATCGGTTCGGTAGATCCAGAGATTACCCCCTACAACCTCACAAACATTAACTCTTTATAATATTACTAGCTGTTCCACGCGGCTTCGCTCCCGTCAACTGGCTACCTACCTACCCTACATACATGATTGTTGCGTAACTTAAACCGTTTACGCAGCGCACGCAACGAAAGCTCTCAAAAAGGAATATTTTTGCCCGTTTATGCAACATTTTTCATTTATGCTCGGCTCCTATTGGTCGTAGCGTGATGTTATATAGCCTATAGGCTATATAACATCACGCTACGACCAATAGGAGCCGGTAGTCCATTTATCGAGGAAGGTTATAACCTTCCTCGATAAATGGACTACCCAACACAAAAATAATTTTCAATTCCCACCAGTAGTTCCTGAGATTAGCGCGTTCAAACAAACAAACAAACTCTTCAGCTTTATAATATTATAGTATAGACTAGCTATCCCTCGCAGCTTCGCTCCCGTCAACTGGCTACCTATCTACCCTACATACCTGAATGTTGCGTAACTTAAACCGTTTACGCAGCGCACGCAACGGAAGCTCTCAAAAAGGAATATTTTTTCTCGTTTCTGCAAAAATTTTCATTTATGCTCCGCTCCTATTAGTCGTAGCGTGATTGTATATAGCCTTATAACCTTCCTCGATAAATGGACTATCCAACACAAAAAGAATTTTTCAATGCCAACCAGTAGTTCCTGTGATTAGCGCGTTCATACAAACAAATAAACAAACAAACTCTTCAGCTTTATAATATTATATTATTAGTATAGACTAGCTGTCCCACTTGGCTTCGCTCCCGTCAACTGGCTACCTATCTACCCTACATACATGATTGTTGCGTAACTTAAACCGTTTACGCAGCGCACGCAACGGAAGCTCTCAAAAATGAATAATTTTACCCGTTTTTGCAACATTTTTCATTTATGCTCCGCTCCTATTGGTCGTAGCGTGATGTTATATAGCCTATAACCTTCCTCAATAAATGGACTACCCAATACAAAAATAATTTTCAATTCCAACCAGTAATTCCTGTGATTAGCGCGTTCAAACAAACTCTTCAGCTTTATAGTATTAGTATAGATATACCCTCTTACTAATAAACGCGGAATAAAGTTATACCAGGTATAACTAAGGTATACCCATACATTTTCATAGGTTTATACCTGGTATAACTTTATTCTGCGTTTATTTGTAAGAGGGATAGAGTATAAATAAATATTAAATGCTGGAATCCTGTCATTGCAGTATGACCAATTAGGCTTATATAAGCACACGGAACAAATACATCAATGCGGAACAGCAAAATATTATCATTGACATCAAAATATGAATTGTGGAGGAAAACATCTTCGTTAGATCTTTGCAATGTTTATAAATGGATGATTAACAGTCTGATCATGTCCTTAAATGACGCTAGATACCATCTGCAGTTCGTTAATATTATATATTCTATAGTTTGTTTTTTGTTATCTAGCAGAACGTGTTTTTATTTTGCTTTAATCATAAAATAAATCTCTGGGCAAAATAATATTATTATACCATAATTACGCCAAAATGTACCTAATCTAGTATTAGATAGGTATGTAATTATGGTACATATATAATTTTGTTGCTCAATAAGTTTTTCAAAAACGACATTGAAACATGACAGTCTAATTGCTAAGTTTCTCATAGTTTTTTAGTAAAGAATATTTTATAATGTAAATTAATTAATAACTTCCACTAAAGTTGTTTTAACGGAATAGAGTGCAAGTCTTTGCAAGGTTAACTACCTGCGTAAAATTTATTCCACTTTTTGGAAAGAAATGTTCGAAGTGTCATAAATTAAACGTCATTGGCTATATAGTTTAATGAAATATTTTTTTAATATACTTATATATAAATTTGCCATTAGTCTCATAATTTTTGCGTGATCATTTTTGTACCCTTCAGGGAATTCTGGATTGACGTAAGGTTATTGTTATTTTCGTACCAGTAACAGTCAAACAAAGTAAATCTCTTGAGGAGCGTCCTCACTGGGAGCATGCTTTCGTGAGCATTTGTAAACAAGCAATCGAAGGCGAGCAACAAATGCTTCTCAGCGAGCCCAGCATTCACTTTCAACGTTCGAGTCAAATATTCCCTTCGAGCTTGGAGTATTCGAATACGATCTCGTTAAATGTCATTCATTCGATAATACGATTGTACAAGAAGGTCACAAACACAATCGATACGATAAGATCAAAGAACTGTTCCTTGCTTTACAAGTAGCCAGTAATATTCTTACATACATAGTAAATACTCATTGATTTCATTATCTGAGTACTCGCTTTCGAGTGTTTTATTTGCGTGAACATTCGAATGCGAGCCGTTTCTGCGAAAATCGTTGCGACGTCCACACCGGCCGAAGTTCGCGCTTGCATGTAAGTAAGCCACAGAGAAAGTAAAACTACGTTATAATGTAAGCTTTGTAACGCTCGGCCACGAATAATATAATAATAGCATAGCTCGACTCAACGTCCACACCACTCGAATATTCGACGTCGAATGCTCATTACACGTGAATGCTCTCAGTGAGGACGTTCCTTTAGGTACTAATATTATAATGTGAAAGTTTGGATGGATGTGTGTTTATTACTTAATAACGCCAGAACGGCTGAACGGAACTGGATGAAATTTGGAACAGAGATAAATTATAGTCTAGAATAGCACATAGGCTACTTTTCATCCCGGTATTATTTTCCATTGGGTTGATAAAACACTTTTCAAGCGGGGGAAGCCGCTGGCAGAACCTAGTCCAGAATAAATAAAACTTGATTAAAACCTTTGTTACAAGTTAATAATACTGATTAATTAAGTAATTAATAGTAAAACATTTTATAGGTTGTAAATAGGTGCTTTTATATGGCAAATTAACTCTGTTAGTCATTTTTACTACTCAGCCATTAGTTAAACCGTCATGCTTACCGACTGTTAACTTAAATCAATTAAGGACCTATCTACAAGTACAGTACTCGCCAATCTTCTTGGCCGCCCTGAAGTTGGCTTCTGATGCGTATGGCTTGGCTTGCTGCGGTTTTAATGCCCGTTCTTTTTACCCGACTGCCGAAGGAGGGTAATGTGTTTATCAGTCGAGTCAGAGGGTAGTATGTTTGTTCCTATGTGGCGTTCTAGAGACCAAACGCGTTGACAGATTTTGATGATACTTACGTCAATCGATTCGTCTCAATCCTACAAGTGTCACTGGCTACATTAAAATAGGAAAATAGAAAAATGGCGGATTTTGAGCGCCATATTGTGGGGACCAAAATTTTTTTTTTCTTCTAAACCCATCGTGTGGGGTATCAAAATGAAGGGTTTTAAGAGGTGATTACAAAAATGTATCACACTTATAAGTTAAAATATAGTTAATTCTAAAAAAAAATAACTAAAAAGTACTAAATAAAAAAATATTTAAAAATAATAAAAAACTCGACTGCTTAAAAAGCGAACTAAAAAGTTGTAAACAAGAAGAAAATCATGCTGTGCAGTCGGAGGATACATCTGGTTTTGGTCAGCCAGCTCGCGCATATGTATCCTCCTTTTAGGATATTATTCCTCTACAATTTTTACAATTCGATTAATCGATCAAGTCTGTACGTACCTACCTACTAGTAGTTACGTACCTACCTACAAATGATAATCTTAAGGAAGCTTTTGTTTTTTACTGACTTCAAAAAAGGAGGTTATCAATCCGATACGTAGGTATATGTATCCATATTGTTGGAATTGCACAATATTCACATTTTACTCTATGTGGGCTTCTCAACATGTGTGCCAAATTTCATAAGTGTATGTATGTTTGTCCACGCATTTCTCCGAAAATAATCATCGATTCGTGATCATTATTTTTTTATTGGATTAAGTACCCTCGAGTAGTCTCTCAAGTTAGGGAATACTGCAAGTTTCATCAAATTCGGTTCAGCAGTTTTCATGATATGGATCATACGACTGAACACGAGAGTGTGTAAATTGGGGTATTTTGGCAATTATTTAGGTACCTTATAAAAGAACTTGCTCACTTTTTCGTAAATGTGTACTGTACCAAAACAAAAAAAAAGAGAAAAAAACTTTTTGACAAAAAAATAAACCGACTTCAAATTGTGTAGGGTATGAGTTCTATGTAAATAAATATGAATTGAATATTAAATGAGTTAATAAAAAAACATCATGAGGTACTTTCATTTTTACAGTTGATTGTACTTAAATTACTTGACCAATAGCGAATTTGGCAAAATTCATAATTAGACAAAAAGACGATTTGACGAACTACAGCTTCGACCAATATCAAATTTGACGAATGGCCGATTTGACGAATATCAAATTTGACGAATGGCCGATTTGACGAATATCAGACTTGACCAATGTCGTTCAACCCAAGCCAAACCAAACACTTAAAAGTGCAAAAAAACTTTAATTTCGGAAGTCGGTGTCTCAAAACGATAAAACCGACTTCCGAAACGAAAGTTATTTTGCACTTTTGCTTTTAAAGTCGGTTTATTTTTTGGTCAAAAAGCTTTGTTTACCAATATTTAAAGTTGAAGTTTTACTTGAAAGGTCTTATTGAATATTGGCTTTCCAAAACTGCCGGGCACGGCCTCTGTAGGCTTGAGTCACGCATTTTATCACGGTTTTTGCGCCCAAACTGTGATAAAATGTGTGACTCAAGGCTGTTACAGTAGGCTGTACTCGCCCCGCTGGGGTTGATTGGAGGATGCCTGCTCCAATGAAATAAACTAAGGATTTTTAGCATTTGCCGATGTTGAAGGTTGCTTATTAAAAAGGTGCTTACATGCCAATTCAGTCAATTGCATTTTGTCGCTGTGAGCTGTGGTACTTAGTGGTTTGTTCTCATTTCACACCAAAATAAGAAAAGACAACCTTTGAATTTGTATCACAAACCACACAAAAACCTTTAGCGTAATTACAAGAATAGGTAAGTATATAAATTCCTGTCATGGGTTGTTCATACACCATGACAAGTATTTCGACATAAGTGAACTCATTATAGTACCTATCATCATTTATCATTGGAGAATAATAGAAGTACTGTTTTCCTGTAATTATATAATTTGCGGAAACGCGAGGATGATCTTTTTTGTGATGATGGAGGACCAACGTAGTTGTTGTCTTATTTTGTGAAATTAATGCAATTATTATCTACTGCGGAAGCTGTGGTTATTTGTAAATAGTTGCGTAACAAAACATAATAATTGACCTTCCAGGGTGCAAGGTACTACTTTATAAATAAAATAGCTGGCCCTCGGGGCTTCGTTCCTTCAACCTACCTACCTACCCTGCCTTCCATGCCAACCCTGCCTACCCCGCCTACCCTGCCTACCCTGCCTACGCTGCCTACCCTGCATACCCTACCTACCAACAAATTTTTATCGGTCATCAATAGTTTTCACAGCGCATTCTTTGGCAAGAATGAATTTTATAGGCAATATTTTGCTACCTTGGTATACATTATTGCAATTTTCATAAGGATCTCTTATTTTTTTGTAAATATATTATAGCCTATGACATTCAGGAATAATGTAGTTTTCTACTGGTGAAAGAAATCAGTTCAGTAGATCCAGAGATTACCCCTTATAACGTCACAAACTCACAAACTTTACCTCTTTATAATTTTACTATAGATTTTTTATTTATGGCAGTAAGTCTCTAAACAGGTCTTGTATATGCTTGTAAAATGTAAATATATGTCTAGTTTGAGCCAAATCTCGCAAATGAGCACGATTAGTGGTACTGAGAGAAGGCAATGGACAATAATGCGACAATAATAGTAAAAATGTCCTTGCCAGTCAAACAAATCTCAGGTGATTTGAATAACGATTTTATTATTCAGTTGTTTTTTACCCGTCTGCCGAAGGAGGGTAATGTGTTTATCAGTCTATGTATGTATGTTTGTTCCTATATGGCGTTCCAGAGACCAAACGCGTTGACCGATTTTGATGATTCGTACGTCAATCGATTCGTCTTAACCCTGCGAGTGTCACTGGCTACATTAAAATTGAAAAATAGAAAAATGTCGACTTTTGGGCGCCATATTGTGGGGCCCAATTATTTTATTCTTCGAATACCGTCGTGTAGGGTACCAAAATAAAAGGTTTTAAGAGGCGATTTCAAAAATATATGATACTTGTATGTTTAAATGTCCCTAAATCAAAAAAAAAAAAAAAATAGTTAAATAAAAAAAACAAAAAACCCGACTGCTTAAAAAGCGAACTAAAAAGACGTAAACAAGAAAAAAAACATGCTGTGCAGTCGGAGGATACATATTCGCGAGCTGGCTGACCAAAACCAGATGTCTCATCCGACTGCACAGCATGACTTTTTTCTTGTTTACGTTTTTTTAGTTCACTTTTTAAGCAGTCGGGTTTTTTGATTTTTCGAATTATTATTTTTTTGCTTTTTCCTTTGCATTTTGATGAAGAAAAACAAACAAGAGGTAAATGTTTACATCGAAGGTGTAATATGATTTTAATTGGGTCCGATCAGGCGATAAAGCTTTGTTGACCTATCCATAGATTTAATTAGTTACCTTATATCATCTCTTGTTTTTTGTTTGGTGTTTTGATAAATTGTTATTAGAGACTTTGAATCTAAAGTAATTATGATATGCGTTTAAATTAGCAAGAAGCAAGCAGACCTTTGTTCTGTATCTAAACTTCTGTGTGTACGTAGTTATAGAAGAGAAGAAGCAGTGGTAAAATTGTTTATTTCTTTGTGGTAGATAATCTCTGGCAGAGTGCCGAATGATCCGATATTGATTTAAATGCTTTAGCTGATAGGAATCTACACTATCGCTTATTGCCATAGGTAACCTTTTGGCCCGAAAAAATAACACGGTTTTAACGAAATAGGCCATGGGCACATAATAAATAATAATACAAGTCAAAAAAACAAGTCATGGGAGCGAAGTCTCGGTAAAAATCTAGGTTTAAGAAAAAATATGTCGTGACAATAAGGCGTGCACAATTTAAAACTATGGTGAAGAATCACTACCTCTCTCTTTAATAGTTGTTTTTCTTGATTTCTATGTTTTGTTCCATACTTGTTACTGTATATATTTGTCTATATAGTATATATATATCGGAGGAAGGTAAATGATCGCTTGTAAACTTATTAATTCAGTTTTATTTAATTGGCAACATTTAGCTTCTGATTCAAATTTCAATTAGATTTTATTCGATTGACAACACTTCATTTCCCTTATGTCAAAATACTTGAATTCGATTGGATGTTCAAAGCGGTGGTTTTGTCGGATGTGTGCTTGAGCCAATAATGAAGCGGCGAGCGCCATACTTGGCGATCTGTGTGGGGTCCCCGCCATTGTGGAGCTAGAGTTGGAAAGAAAACGCGCGGACACGCGTTTGGTGTTTGAAAAAGAGTTTGGAGGAATTCTAAAGAGGCGTGTATAAACTTGACAAAGTGTGGTTTTGTTGAAAGAAAGCGAAACTATTGGTGGCCGAATCCACTGCTTCGTTGTTGGATCAAGGATTATCTCTAAAACGGCATAAGTTACCTGCTTTGTGCGAGCATAACCCACGATAAGCCCACAAGTACGAGGGTATATGGAAGGAAGCCCTCGTGTTTCCGACATATATATATGTATTTATTTTCTATATAAATAGTACACCAAACCTACCTACAGTACAGTCTTTCCTTTCATTTTTAAAATCCATCCAAAGGGTGTCTTGAAAAGATCGCTAAAGGCAAGTGTAATGTTTTTTTCGTCTATACTTTCTATAACTTATATAGTGTACATAATAAAGAATATTCTATTCTATGTCTGTATTTTATTATATTGTTTTTTATTGATATCTTATTTACCTAGTTGTCAGTGACTACAGCTTAGGATTACCATTTTGAAGATTGAAAAGTCCAGACAAAAATGCTGACTTTAATAAAAAAACTCCGGCAATTTTACTTACAATAAATATAATTTTTTAAAGCTACAAAAAAAGCCCGATTTGGAAAGTATGAAACAAGGAAATATTCTTGGAGGATAGCCGTGGTTGTATGAAAAAAACAAACATTTTGCAATCGAAGTGAAAAAGTTGAGGCCAGACAGAGACTGGACTGGAGGCCAGATATCCAGACAAATCTGGAGGAATGGTAACCCTACTCCAGGTAGGCTATTGTCCAAGGGCGTCGCCAGCCGATGGACTAGGGGGGGAGGCAAGTTAATATATGGAGGATTGGAAAAAGTATGAATTTTAAATACGGTAGAGTCAAAAGCATATGAAGCTTTAAACTAGTAGTACGAGTCTGACCCCTACGGCGATTGTTATAAGAACGGTATAAAGTCCAATGGGCAACGTTCCAAGAGCTCAATCATCGGAGGTTTTGGGTAAACTTCTCGACCACTTAATTATGTAAATCTTATAAGTTTTCTGTGCACATTCATCATGACCAGACCATTGAGGTGATTTTCCCCCATAGAACTTCTTAACCCGGTTTTTAGTCTCTTGAGGCTGCATAACGATTGATTTTGGTAGACCGACCAAAATTTTCAACTCTTTTAGTATCTTTTTGGAAATCAACAAATGGCTAGATTTTTTGGGTTGGCTTTATGTTGACTTAGGACTTTGATTTCGTTCCATTTGGCTACTTATTTTATGATCTCTAGGGGGAGACAATTGCTCCCCCCCTTGGCGACGCCCTTGCTGTTGTCCAGATAAATATACTTTTGCATTAAACTGCACATTCTAACTTTAAATTATCTAATACAATGAGTAGTTGCGTGTAGTTGATGATAGTCGTTGCCACAATAACTGGCATTGCGCTCTTGATAATGACATGCTGACAGTGACTGACTTACCGACTTCTAACGAGTTCAAGAGTGCTTCGGATCGGTACCAAATGGTTTGCAAACAAGACGATTTAATACATAGCATTTAGCCTGTGCTAACCTGGGCCACGGGGTCTCAGCGCTAAAAAAAATTTGTTTCAAATAAATATCACTAGATGGCGCGATATGCATCGATTTGTTATTGAATTGTGTGTAAAATTAACATTTTCTGGAATTGAACATAAAAATTGTATATTCTTGTTTTACCAACTCTCCTAAGCACAAACTTATGGAATATTGGGCATTCATATTTCAAAGATTATATGAAAGGAGCATTTAAAACTGATGCCAATAGATGGCGCGGTTTTAAATTTCTAAGGCATTCATTCCACTCGATTGTTTAAATTTGTATTGTAACACATTTTGGTGCAAAGAAACTGTAAAAACGTACAAAAAATACTGTAAAACATATAGTCACTGTATTTTAAGAAAAAAATATTCTCGAACCGAGTACACCCTGCTGCTTACACCATCGCCACGGAACGGAACCGAACGAGATCGATGTACAAAAAATAATCAACATACATACACTGATGAAATTTGGCACACATATTTAGAAGCCCAATTACAGTAACATAATTATGTGAATATTGGGCAAATCCAACAATATTACATACATACGTGTCGAATTGGTTACCTCCTTGTTTTTGAAGTCGGTAAATAATAGGTAGGCATCATTCATTTATAACAATGTTGACAAGTGGATAAATGCTTTAATAATTATGATATGAAAAAATATTTTTTAGGGTTCCGTATCCAAAGGGTGAAAACGGGACCCTATTACTAAGACTCCACAATCCGTCTGTCTGTCTGTCAGTCTGTCACCAGGCTGTATTTCATGAACCGTGATTGCTAGACTGTTGAAATTTTCACAGACGATGTATTTCTGTTACCGCTATAACAACAAATACTAACAACAGAATAAAATAACTACCGACTTCCAAATAAAAAAAGTACAAAGTGAAAAAATATTTTATTTTTGGAAGTCGGTGTCCATATCGCAAAAAAAATGGGGAAAAAGAAAGACACCGACTTCCAAAAATAAAAATTATTTTTCACTTTGTAGTTTTTTATTTGGAAGTCGGTAGTATTTTTTTGCAAAAATGTTTTTTTTTGTAAAATATACGTAATAATCAACATTACTACCAAATTTGAAGTTCATAGTTCAATGGGAAGAAGGAAGCTGACTTTGGTGGCTTCTCATTCCTTTGTTTGCCACCTATTTATCTTCTCAACGAGTTCTAAACAACGATACCCCACTCGATGGGGTGTAGATCAAAACTTATTTTTTCGCGGCCCCCTTTATCTGTATGGTCAGATCAGAAAATATTTTTTCGCAGCCCCCTTTATCTGCATCTCGTGCAATTTTTGATCTACCCCATGGCCCGCCTTTTGATCGCCCCACTTAAAACTTTTAAAAATATTTGACACCAGCTCTCAACCGCGGCTTCGCCCGCTTAAAAAGTGTTTTATCATCCCAAGGGAATACAAACTATCCTATGTCTTTCCCAGGATCTCAAACTATGTCCATGCCAAATTTCGTCTATATCGGTTCAGTAGATCCACCCAAATCGTCTTTTGGGGGTAGTTTCAAAAAAATAATAACGATAACATTAATTGTTTATCGAGGTTGGTATTTATGTCATGTTTCATATTTATTAACCTAAGAAATCAAATACTTCCGTGCAAACTTCAACACCCTCTATATCGTCTTTTGGGGGTTTTTCAAAAACTATTAAAGACACCTTTATTGTTTATAAGGTTGGTAATTAAGTCAAGTTTCATATTTTGTTAACCTAAGAAATAAGATTCTTCAAAAACACCTTAACACACCCCAAATCGTCTTTTGGGAGTTGTTTCAAAAGACTAATAATCATAAACTTTATTGTTTATTTAGGTTGGTATTTAAGTCAAGTTTCAAGTTTATTAACCCAAGAAATAGGTTTCTTCAAAAACATTTTAACATCGCCCTAATCATCTTTTGTGGGTGGGGTTTAGTTTCAAAAAATTATAATAACGACCTCCGACATAACAACCTTCAATATTTATTTAAGATAGTATTTGTGCCAATTTTCAAGTTTACTGACCCAGGAAATCAGATTTTTCCATACAAACTTCACATCGCCTAAATCATAATTTGAAGAAAGAAGAAAGAAAAATATTTATTTGTGACCCGCACAGGAGACACGAGAAAATAAGCATACACTTAAACAATAATAAAATAAAAACCCTGTGCGAGACCAAAAAGGCTCCTATCTCAGCATGTGCAGCGATATCCAAACAAAAAAGGTAATAACGCTGCGCTGATATTCTGATAGGGCCTACTGTTGATGCCTATTAATTTGGGGGTAGCTTGGAAAAACTATTAATATTAAATCTTTATCATTTACTTAGATTACTATTATTGCCAAGTTTCAAGAATTTTGAAACAAAAAAATCTTTCCTCTTTATAATATTGGCATAGATGAGTCAAAGAGTGACAGCAATAGGGCTCCGTTGGGAAACCTTCGGGTACGGAACCCCAAAAAGTAGCATTCAATCGGTACATAGATATGTAATATTGTTGAGATTGCACAATATACATGGATATACAATATATGTTAGCTTGCTTGGGCTTAAATATCTACTAACTTAAATTCGGTATACGGAATGAATCACGATCCTTTTGCAGAGGAACTAACCTCTCATAGATAAATGCATTATTTCTTGTAACTATAGGTATAAGAAAATAAACTTGACTGTCTGCCTGAACAAGTTTTAAGGATACATCGCTTCATAATGATCAAGTTTGCATATATTAGCTAAGCAATGACTGAATGAACTCAACACAGCAAACTAGATGCCCAAGTATGTGCTCTCGAGTACATAATAAGTGCATCGTTATATACCTACGTAAGAAAACTAGTTAGGCCACTTCTCAGGGTATCTTAGTAATTGCGTAATTTCCCCTGCAATAGTTTCTATAGTGAAGCGAACTTTGATAGAATAAGTTAATGTAAAAAACGAGAATATTTTGTTAAATTTTAGCAGAAATATACGACGAGCATTTGTGGAAGTTTCACGTTGTTAACCTTTTTGATAAATTGAGGTACAAAAAGGTCTTGTGATTGAGAGGAATATAAAACATTTTAAATTCATAAGTATATAACAGGATTGACAGGTAATAAATTGAGAAGGTTTTCCCTAAAAAGTATACTTATCGTTGAGACTATTAATTGCTAAATAATCCTATTAGCTAAGTAACATAATATTGTCCCTATGTCAGAAGATAATACTATAAAATATACAATAATAAGGGGACAAGGACAGGCAGATGTTGATAACGAAAAAAAAAATACTTTGATAAACTTCTGCAGAACTTAAGACTATATAAGGATGTAAACATCGAGTCATCATCAATTAACCTATTGACTGGTCTTAAGGATTTTAGATTGATGGTATAATAGTCTAACTGGCAGTAATTTTACATTTAATTATATGTGTAATAATATGTTTATCACAGCAACGTAGAAATTATAATGTTTCTTTGATGGCAGATATTTAGAATGGTAACTTTTTGTGGAAGCAATATTGTTTCATATAAGAAGTTGATTCTAGATGAAGACAATAATAATGTAATTATTCTTGATCGTGTGTTAGCGATGCATTTAGAATCATGCCTTTAGGCGTTCGTATATAACCCTAAACAGTAGGTTTCTTCTTTAGAGATGTAACCTACCAAAAGTGTGTGGACAATGTTACGTAGATTTAGGTTCGGGGAACATAAAGCACAAGTTCACAGTTGGTTATAAGTTGAACCTGAACCGAACTAAGTTAACAATACAAATATAAGTAGGGTTGTTGGTATCAGTTGGCTGGTCTGATTTTGGTTTTTAAAGGCAAGCATAAAGTTATAATAGATTTGGGTTCAGGAAAAATAAAGCACAAGTTCACAGGTGGCTTTAATGGTTAAAGTTGAACCTGAACCGAACTACGTTAGAAATAAAAATATAGGTGGTTGTTGGTATCAGTTGGCTGGTCTGATTTGGGTTGGAAAGTATAAAGTTATATTGATGGTGAAATCAAAAGCTGATTGCCTGTGACTCGGAAGGAGTGCAGGTAGGCCGTACCAAATATATGGGTTTAAGTCATGTAAACGACCCAGACTGGAGAACTGGGACTTCATAGTCAGCAGCCGGGCTAGCAACCACTAGACCTGTTGGTCAATTTGTAACCATTGGTAATGTCTTGAGTCGCTAGGCATTCACATATCTACTATTTAGGTATGCACCACCTTGGCTTGAGAGGCGTCACGGCGTCCTGACCTTCCGCCTGACGCAGGTCCTCACTGGACACGGATGTTTCGGGCGGTTCAGGTTCAGGATAAGGCGAGAGGAAACGCCTGGGTGTCACCATTGTGTGGACCACCTGGAAGACACGTTGGAGCATACGGTGGAGGTATGAGGTAGGCTTGGGTGGAGCACCACCGTGTCCTCGTGGAGGCGATCGGCGGTGGCGACTTCTCGCATCCGGCCCTGGTACAGGCCATGGTACGGGGCGAGAGGGTATGGGAAGTTGTCTCTTTCTTCTACGAAGCAGTAATACTCGCAAAGGAGGAGGCGGAACGCTTGAGGGAGACGCAAAGGAGACGCCCTCACGCTGGAAGTCGGAAGCCGATTCCCGGCCACAGTAGGCGCGGGCTTGCGGACGGCAAGTAATGGGTAGCTCGCCGTCCGATAAGGACCAGGCCCGAGTTTACGGCGCGTAGTGTTCCAAGCACGCCTCAAAGAGATGTCAGCAAAAGTGACGGGGCCCGTTAGGGCCCTTGCCAGTCTGGGTCGCGGATAAATTTAAAAGAGAGTTACCGCGGCCCTGGCACAAGCAACTGAAGGAACACGGGTGGGTTTTAGTCAGTAAAAGTCTGACACGCCCTCCCGCTTCACCTATAGCGGGAGATGTCATTGGATGATTCCTCACCAAAATAAAAAAGTATGCACCAACTACGTATTTCATTACGCACATTTACGTACTTCATATAGTTACCACTTAGCTTTTAGCACTATGTTACTTGTCTTGGTAATGTTTACTTGCGTTGCCTAGATGTGGTGACGACTTTCACGGTTTGTTGTTAAGAAATCTTTGCTTAAGGAACAAGTTTTGCTTTCTCTATGACCTGAGACTTCAGTCAGATGGTAAAGATTTCTATTGTGTTGGTATCTACTAGCCTTTATCCTACTGCTTCGCACCCATCGTTGTCTACCTCACAACAGCAGCCTAATTACGTAAGTGAATTCGGCAAGGCCACAGATAATATAATACTAGCATACAGATGCCTCATGCCATACAAAGAAACCGTGCCGATGTAACTAGCGTTTTTCATCTGATTATACCGATTATTTTTTGTAAATCGATCGGGTTCGGTTCCGTTCCACGGCGATAGATAAATCACCATCTATAGCCGAATAAAAAACAGTATAGTACGTCAGCACAGTTTCTTTGTATGGGATGAGACATCTGTAGTATTATATTATCTGTGACAAGGGAAAGGATTTGATCCAATCAATCGACCAAACACGTGCGAGTTAAAAGACGTACGAATTTCCGTCTATGTGATTGGTCGGGGTCAAATCCTATGCCTTGCCGAATTCACTTACGCAATAAGGCTGCAGGAATCGTGAGAATTCGTGATAATGTTGCTTTTTCTATGTTAAGAATTATTTGAAATCGAATCAGTACTTCCAGACATTGAAAGAAAGAAAGAAAGAAAAATATTTATTTGTGACCTGCACACGAGAAATAAGCATACAATTAAACAATAATAAAATAAAAACTCCGTGCGAGACCAAAAAGGCTCCTATCTCAGCATGTACAGCGATATCCAAAAAAGGTAATAAAGCTGCGCTGATATTCTGATGATGTTGATGCCACGGACACACTTATGGAAACGGAACTTATATAATAAAATAAAATAGAAGAATATATAAATAACAAACAAAAGAAGTTGGGTCAAAGTATGTGTAAGTATAATACAAATATATAAATAAAACATATTAAAAGTAGGTAGAATTGGATAGGGCTTGAAACTGTACGTACTTAGGTACAATATTAATAATTTTATAGCTGGATAAGTTTAATTTTATTATAATTAACTAGTTGACCCCCGCGGCTTCGCTCCTGTCAACTGGCTACCTTTCTACCTACCACCCTCCTACCCTACCTGACATATCTAATTTTAGAACACAAAAGCTGCTATATTGACTTAACTATGATAGTTAGATATTCTCTCGCAGTCTTTTTTGTTGGTAATAATGAGTACTTTAATCATGTAGTACATAATTTTTATGTATCATCAATAGTTTTCTCAGAGCACGCCAAATAATGATTTTTATAGGCAAAATTTTGCTTTGGTTATCTGTTATGGATCTCTATTTTTTCTAGTGATGAATATAGCTTATGTTACTAAGTGATAAAGTAACTTTCTAACGGCAATAGTGGTTTATGCAATGGTCATATAATAGGGGTTATTAAAACACGAGCGAGGGTTTATCAAAAAAAATTTTTTTAAATTTAACACGCTCGTGTTTTAATACCTAATTATATGCCGTTGCATACACTATTTTATCTTCACTCATACAGTTGAAATAAAATAAAAGTTGAAAAGGAAAAAATATTCAGTATGGCGGGCCATTTAGATTCTCATTGCACCATGACAGTCAATGTCAATGAGCCCAGCGACAATAAATTAAAAAGTTAAAGTGTGCTATAAAAATTAAAAAGTTATTTTATGATGCAGTTGTTTGAAAATCGAAGGAAAATGTTGAACTGTAATGGTTTATTTTTTAATTTTACCTATCCAATATAAAGAATATAAAGTGCGTGTTTATGCATTATTTTTTCAATTCATATTTGGAACATTACGTTGTGAGTGTAGATAAAAGAATTTTTGAAATCGGTCAAGTAGTTTTTAAGTTTTTCTTCATATCCAAAGATACATACCTTTCCTCTTTATAACATTATATAGTGTAGATGTTGATGAAGAAAATGCCCTTATCAAAGATGAGTAGGTAAGATACCTTTATAAGTATCAGTTCTTAGCATATAAATAACTTACGAGGGTCAAGAGGAGTTGTTCTCCTGCTACCTTGAAGACAATTTCAAAGAATAACAATGTATTGTCAATCTAGAGGTCAATATTGACAAGCCTGTTCAATCAATAATAGAGGAAGTCATTCAGAAGTAGACACAGCCATAATGACAACTTGTGGATTTTGTAAATACACGCTTTATGTATCTACACTTATGCAGAAACACATAATAGAATAGAACACTGTACGATTAAAGCAGTAAATCACTAGATATTAATTTTAAAATCAAACGTTGTTTAAGGCGGTACCCCGAGCAAAACGCCGCGCAAGCCGTTTTTTGTGCTGTTTTTAGGAGCTATCTACTCGTTATTTAAAAAGAAATATCAATTAGTAAAAATACATTAAATTTCTACATAATATTGATTCTAAAATGGTAGTTTTTTTTTTTAATGTTGTATATATTTCACTAATCTCCTTCCTAAAAAACATAAAAATGAGAAATAATTATTGATATTATGCATCTCCTCGTAAAGTGTTAATTGATAATTTTTTGTACTAACACTAATGGATAGACAATTTAATAACGAAAATTTTTGTAGAATTTTTTTTTTCAAAAGACCAAAATTCGATTTTATAAACATTTTATTCTAAAATCTGGGCGTATTCACTACTGTAATTCATGCGCCACCAGTGCCGCTAGACCAATAGGAATGCTCATATCTCATGCCGAATTGTTGGTCAGGGTACCGTCTTAAGAGGACGACTAACGCCAACGATCTTGAGGGAACAAAACGCGCACTAGTTTCGCACCCGCACGACCCAAAATTTAGTAGCTTTTTGTACTTGCCTTATTATTCTATGACTTCAAAAAAAAACCTCAGATCAAAATGTAGATAAATAAATTGTCTTTGAGATGGTGACAATTTTATTAAACTACGCCCGGCGGTTTTGGTGCGAATGTAGTTTTATTTTCCGTGTTAGACATAACTTTACAAATTAATTACACTATGTTATACGAATAAAACTCGTAATTTTCTTATATCAAATTATTAAGAAAATGATCTAATATAACATTTTTTTTTCAAAAAATTACTACTAGACGTTAGGACGTGATTCTCATTTTAAAATTAGCTACTGAGGGGTATATGCGCCTAAAAAGCAATTTTATATATTGCTAAGTAATACGTGTAAAAATAATAAGCAACAGGTTTTTATTGAGTCGAATTAGAGTAAAATCGAGTATTTCCAGCATAGCTGTATAACCAAGGGACCCGGGGCAAACCTGGTATTCGGGCCCTATTAAAATAACTTGTGAGAAAATAAAATGTGCAAAACTTCTTCATTATCAGCTCGTTATCGCCCAATATAGGAGATAATAAAGCAAAGCTTCTTGCTTCTAGAGCGCAGCAATGGTTCATGGAGGCAAAGGGGCCCCTTGAGCTTGGGGGTACTTAGTCCTACGGTAGCTACGCCACTGTGAATAGGTACATTATAACTTCGACATTAATTCTGTCATTCACGACAGGTGCACGAACTCCAGCAAAACATGTATGATAAAAAATATGTTAAGACTTTTGAGACACAGATAAAGTAAATAAAAAAATGTTGTATCACCGTACCAAAAATAA
Source organism: Orthosia gothica (assembly GCA_949775005.1). Taxonomy (NCBI): domain Eukaryota; kingdom Metazoa; phylum Arthropoda; class Insecta; order Lepidoptera; family Noctuidae; genus Orthosia; species Orthosia gothica. Next base: position 8,258,312 of record OX459056.1, on the reverse strand, counting down.
TAAGCACATAGTTATGTACCTACTTAATCTTTATTATACTGTTTTTTTATTTTTTACGTTATGACGTTGAACCATACAAAGCCGTTTACGATGATTTTGATAGTTCCATAAAGCCTATAACTGTCACGTTCTGATTGTACATTAGGATTGTTTGGTGTACCTAAGGCCAAGTTCTTAAAATAGGGCTAAGTGCTATTTGATTCATTCAGTTTATAAGTTCTTATTTTCAACCAAAGGGTGGTCTGGAAATAGTACCAAAATAGTATTAACATTAGTGATGATTTGTTGACAGTGACATATACGTATGTCACTGTCGCCATGTCGCTTACCTTAGAAGAGGCATTCTAGGATAACAAGCGCATCAGGTAATAGCCATGGTCTTAGACACAGACATAAATCTAAATAGATAACGCAAGTCCCTCCAACTTTAAACACACAAATTTTCCTACCAATGAAAGAAAACATTTCCAATGCCTAGGCCAACTTTTTCTGTACATTCTTTACAGCTAAATATGGCATAGACAGGCATTTTTCTAGATTTCGGTGGATTTCCGGTGCCGATAATGTTAAATGAAAAGCTCAGATTACGATCATGGATCGTAACTTTAGTCCGTTTTTTGGCACGCGAAGTACATACAATCGCGTCATCTAGTTAAGATTTATGTCTGTGGTCTTAGACTATACAAATCGCGTTATGGTGTTAGTAAATTTGCAATATTGTGCACGTGTGTAATAACTACACGTGACTAAGTCGTTTGTTGAATCATCGCTTCTGACAATACCATGGCGATTTACCCTGAGCCACAACTAGAAGCTGAAGTTACCGTATTTGATTCTTAGTGATCAGGAAATTGCCTAATGAATCATCGTGATTTCAGCTGAAAGTCGTCCACTGCTGGGCATAGGCCAAGTACAAACTCCCTAACTTACGTTTGTGATACAATGCGGTCGCAGACATCCGACTGTATATTCTAAGTCATCATATCAGCCGAAAGACGTCCACTGCTGGACATAGGCCTCCCCCAAGCGTCGCCACATTGACCGGTCCCGTGCGTCCCGCATCCAGCGAATCCCCGCAACCTTCACCAGGTCATCGGTCCACCTGGTGGGAGGCCTTCCAACGCATCGTCTTCCGGTTCGCGGTCGCCACTCCAGAACTTTTCTGCCCCATCGGCCATCCGTTCTCCGAGCAATGTGCCCTGCCCACTGCCACTTAAGTTTGGCAATTCTTCGGGCTATGACGGTAACCCTGGTTCTCTTGCGGATCTCTACATTTCTGATTCGATCACGCAAGGATACTCCGAGCATAGCCCTCTCCATTGCCCTTTGCGTGACTGTAAGCTTTCTGATGAGGCCCATTGTGAGCGACCACGTCTCAGAGCCATAGGTCATCACTGGCAACACACACTGGTCATAGACCTTCGTCTTGAGACACTGTGGTAAGTTGGACGAGAAGACACCGCGCAATTTCCCGAACGCTGCCCAGCCGAGTCGAATTCGACGGTTGACCTCTTTCTCGAAGTTGGCCCTACCCAACTGGATCGTTTGTCCCAGGTAGACATAATCTTCCACAACTTCGAGTGTAGAGTCTCCAACCTTGATAGGAGTGGGTGTTACATGGGCATTCAACATAACCTTGGTTTTGTCCATGTTCATTTTAAGGCCCACTCTTTTGGAAGCTCTACTGAGGTCATCGAGCATTATACTGAGGTCCTCCATGGTCTCAGCCATGACCACTATATCGTCGGCAAACCGAAGTTGAGTGATGTACTCGCCATTGACGTTGATGCCTAGCCCTCTCCAGTCCAGAACCTTGAAGACATCCTCCAGTGCTGCGGTGAACAGTTTCGGAGATATGACGTCTCCCTGTCTCACACCTCGCTGCAGAAAGATAGGTTCCGAGGCCTGATCCTGAAGTCGGACTGACATGGTGGCGTTTTTGTACAAACACTTCAACACCTCGATGTACCGGTAGTCGATTTGGCACCGTTGGAGAGACTGCAGTACAGCCCAAGTCTCGATTGAATCGAAGGCTTTCTCGTAGTCCACAAACGCTAAACAGAGAGGCAGGTTATATACTCTTCGGTCTTCTGTATAACCTGCCGCAGCGTATGTATGTGGTCCACGGTGCTAAAGCCTTTTCGGAATCCGGCTTGTTCGGGAGGCTGGAAATCGTCGAACCTGCGCGCGAGACGATTCGTGATGACTCTTGAAAACAGCTTGTAGACATGGCTAAGAAGTGAGATGGGCCTATAGTTCTTCAACAGGGCATTGTCACCCTTCTTGAAAAAGAGTACCACCACACCCCTGCACCATGCCTGTGGCGTTTTCCCCTCGAGTATGACGGCACCAAACAGCTTCTGAAGGGCCTTAAGTATTGGTTTTCCACCCGCCTTCAGGAGTTCGGCCGTAATGCCGTCATCACCCGGTGCCTTGTTGTTCTTAAGCTGTTTAAGAGCCATCCTAATCTCGTACAGGCTGACGTCCGGTATGTCTTCGGTATAGTGACGGGTCAATCTAGCTCTAGGGTCTTTTACTAGATTCGCGACGGGTTTACTGGTTGACGTGTACAACTGCCCATAGAATTTCTCGATCTCCCTCAGAAGCTCCGGTTTGGCGGATATGGTCCTGCCATCGTCGGTCTTCAGTTTCGTGAGCTGGCTCTGCCCAATAGACAGATCTCTTGCAAAGACCTTGGAGCCCTTATTCCGCTCAATTGCGTCTTTAATACGCTCAGTATTATAGCGGCGGAGGTCGCTTTTCAAGGACTTTGAGATCCGTCTATTAAGCTGCCGGTATTTCAAGGCATCGTCTGAAGACTGCAGGATCATCTCACGCCTCTCCTTCATAAGCTTGAGAGTAGGATCAGAGATCTTTTTGTTTATATCTGTACGGCGGGTCTTGAAAAACTTAGACCCGACCGTATGGACAGCTTCCACGAACCCGTCGCTGTATTCGTCCACGGAGCTCCCTAGGCACTCGAAACGATTCTGGAGTTCGAGCTGAAAGCTCTCGGGGTTTTGGATCTGGATCTGTGCTGGACGGAGCGTTGACTTCATCAGTCGAGACCTTTCAAGCTTGATATTAATGTTCAATGTGCCTCTTACCATTCGGTGATCGCTCCCGGTTTTCACCGAATTGATCACAGAGACATCATTGAACATTTGCTTCTTGGTTGACATGATGAAGTCGATCTCGTTTTTTGTTGCACCATCGGGGCTTTGCCAGGTCCACTTCCTATGCTCACGCTTTCTGAAGAAGGAGTTCATCATGTAGAGGCCCTCCTTCTCCATAAAACTGGCCAGTAGGTGACCCCGGTGGTTCCGACGTCCAACTCCAAATTGCCCCACTTGCAGCTCATCCTCGTCTCGTTTGCCCAGTTTTGCGTTGAAGTCCCCCATGACAACGGTGAAGTGAGTTTTGCAACCATGCATGGCTATAGAGATATCCTCATACATGGTCTCTACCTCGTCGTCGGGGTGTGCCGAGGTCGGTGCGTAGACCTGTATGACCTTCAGCGAATATCTCGAGGATATTCTGAGTATAAGGTACGCCACCCTGGTCGACACACTCTCGATCTTCACCACGTTGTTCACAAGGGACTTGTGGACGATAAACCCGACACCACCCTGGGACTGCCGGTCACCCTCTCGGAAATAGAGCAGGTTACCGGATTTGAGGATTATCGAGTCCTCCCCCTCTCTTCGGACTTCAGATAACCCTATAATACTCCATCGCAACCTGCTCAATTCTTCCTCGAGTTCGGCTATCTTATCGTCGGTCCGGAGTGTTCGCGTGTTGTATGTTGCCAGGGCCAGTCGTCGGTGTTTATTGGGGTAGCCGGGTTCTCCGGGGATTCTTCGCACCCCTTGCCACGCCATCGCCTCGACCGCTACCGTAGTCGAGGGTAGACGGGCTGCCGGGTACTCGGGGCCGTTTTTTATTTGTGCTATTCATTTGGTTTGGGGGGGTTTGCCTTAATCGCCACGCTTGGCAGGCGGGTTGGCGATCGCAGTTTGTTGTTGAAGAGCACAGAGAACGCTGCTGCCCATTCTCTGGTGTATCCCTTAGTCGCCTCTTACGACACCCACGGAAAGATATGGGATGGTGAGATTCTTTACGTCCGACACCATATTCTAAGTAAAAAGTCGTAATTCTAGGTTCGGCTCTCGCCTTTTTCCTCCTCCAATATTGGACCAATTTAAAAGATATTCCGTAAACTGAAAAAGAGACAAATATATTCTATAACCCCATTTTTTTTTTTGGTGATACATTATCTTTAGGAGCACTAGGACTCTCAAAAAATGCTCAAAATTGCTCTGTCTAAAGAGGCCTAGTGTACAAATTTGACAACTATAAATGAAAAAGGAAAAAATAGGGGCCTAGTATATATCTATTCTATTTTATTCCTTAAATATTACATGTTCCGTTTCCGTGAATGTGTCCGTGGCATTAACAGTCGGCCCTATCAGAATATCAGCGCAGCTTTATTATCTTTTTAATATCGTTGCACATGCTGAGATAGGGGACTTTTTGTTCTTGCACGTGGTTATTTTTTGAATTATTGTTTGTGTTTTGCTTAACTAGTGTCTCCTGTGCGGGTCACAAATAAATATATTTCTTGCTTTCTTTCTTTATATCTTTCTTTTTCAGTTTATGGAATATCTTTTAAATTGGTCCAATATTGGAGGAGGAAATAGGCGAGAGCCAAACCTCGAATTATGACTTTTTTTTTACCCGACTGCCGAAGGAGGGTAGTGTGTTTATCAGTCTATGTATGATGATGTATGATCTAGAGAACAAACTCGTTAGCCGATTTTGATGGTTCTTACGTCAATCGATTCGTTTTAACCCTGCGAGTGTCACTGGCTACATTAAAATCGGAAAACAGAAATATGGGGGATTTTGGGCGCCATAATGTGAGGGCTCAAATTTTTTTCTTCCAAACCCATCGTGTGGGGTATCAAAATAAAGGGTTTAAGGGGTGATTTCCAAAATATAAAACACTTATATGTTTAAATGTACCTAATTCGAAAAAAAAAACAACAAGAAAGTTATAAATAAAAAAAGGTAAATCAAAAAACCCGACTGCTTAAAAAGCAAACTAAAAAGACATAAACAAGGAGAAAATCATGCTGTGCAGTCGGAGGATACATCTGGTTTTGGTCAGCCAATTCGCGAAAATGTATCCTCCGACTGCACAGCATGATTTTCTCCTTGTTTATGTCTTTTTAGTTCGCTTTTTAAGCAGTAGGGTTTTTTGATTTTTTGATTTAACTTTTTTTTACTAATGAAATTCAGTCGGAGCTCTCTGCCCAAATTTCCTCTTATGATCTGTAGACACGGTTGCGTTGCTTCAAAAAATCAGGTGGCTTTGTTAGTCACCTTAATAAACAAATTATTAAAAAAATCTGTGTCAAATTACTGTTTAATACTATTGCAGATAAGTACTGTTAACGTTATCATAAAAGGCACCGTTATTATATTTAGCTTTACAAATAACTTTGGATTGAATAATGTTTATATTTTTTTAATAGTTGCGACCTTGATCATTATCTTTCCCACGTTTTTAATGTTAAATAAAACAATATGTAGGTTAGTTTATATTATTTCTTATAAAGTAACCACAAAGGGTAATAAAATATATATTTTCTATTTGCCCACTATTCAGGAATATCCCATTACGTTTTTTCTATAATTGTCTGAATTAAGTCCATCTAGAGTTACAGTCTTAGTACTTAGTTAGAATGTGGTTAATGGCAAATCAATCTTTTTAATTACAGGATGAAAGTCAGACTGTCTGTTGCCAGTAAAAAAATAATACCTCTGAAATTATTTAGCAACAACCTTACTAACATCACCGGCTACTTTTATTTTTTTTCCGTCAGTCATACTGAATAAAAAAAAATATTTTTTGTTAGTTTTTTTTTTTGAATTAGATACATTTAAACATATAAGTGTTATATATTTTTGAAATCACCTCTTAAAACCCTTTATTTTGATACCCCACACAATGGGTTTGGAAGAAAAAAATATTTGGGCCCCCACAATATAGCACCCAAAATCCGCCATTTTACTATTGACCAATTTTAATGTAGCCCATGACACTCGCAGGGTTAAGACGCATCGATTGACGTATGAATCATCAAAATCGGCCAACGCGTTTGGTCTCTGGAACGCCATATAGGAACAAACAAATATATATACATACATACATACATACTTACATACATACATACTTACATACATACATACATAGACTGATAAACACATTACCCTCCTTCGGCAGTCGGGTAAAAATAGGCCTCTGCTTAGACCTGGTCAAATCTGTATATAGTAATTAAAACACTGTTTCACGGGTAATACTTTTGATATTTAGGTAGGTAACATATAAAAAGTGATTCCAATGACACAGTATCAGTGAACAACTCCAATATTATACTAATTTTAATCGAAGGTCAATGCTATTGCAGAAATCCTGTCATCAAAAAGATAAACTTGACTGATAAACGCTTCTTTATGTAATTACTTTGAAAAAATTGCATGATAAATATATTATCGATGTGTACCTACGTTATGAAAATGATATTACGTCCTTTATTATCACATACCAAGAAGGTAAACAAAATAAAATTACAAAAAAAAAATTACTACTTACTAAAATTAAATTACTTTCCTGGATTGCGATAAATTTATCGGTAGATAAGTTTAATGAATTGTTATTTTCGGCTCAAGGTCGCCTGAGATCCCTAAGGGACGCCAACTTTTAAAAAAAAATCGTTTCGATTAATGAGTAGAAACTTAACTGACTGGAGTTGGATACGGTCAGGTTTTGGTTTCAAATACCTTTACTTATTACGAATGCAATCTGCTTTTGGGAAGGGTCGTGGGTGGGGCTTTCAGGACCGACACAATAATACTTTTGAGTAGTATTTTGAAACCACAAATAATATAAACATATAAATAATTTTGAAATGTTCAAGGTTTATAGTTGCGCAGTCATTTCCAAAAATAGAGTCTAAAGGATGCTGCATTGGAAATCCGTCTAAAGCTTAGACGGATATGTAAAAAAGTGTTATAAAAAATACGCTTTGTGAAGCAACGACCTGTTAATAAAAAGGATATAATACAAAGGATGTAATAAAGTAATGATTATAAAGTATAATATGTATAATATCTGAATTAAACTAACCTATTAATTAGATATTAGTTTCGAAACACAGCATAGTGGCCGTTTTATTTTTAGCAATTCGTTCTGCTACGAAGGCTACGCTACGCAAAACTCTTAGGCAAGGCAAGATTTTAATTTTTTGAGTAGTGTCTCGCAGTTAAATCAAAATGATTTTCTACTGCTTAACCATAGCCTCTAGCCAGGCAAAAAAAGCTAAACCTAGGAGAACACGCTGAGGGAATCCCTTTACGAGGTTCGAAGTTCCGCTCAGAGTGTCGCTGGATGGACAACAGAGTCTGGATCATGACTGAGTGATTCAACCATCCGTTCGGAGAATTACCTACGTGGAGAAGAACAGGCAAGAAACTCCATTTAAACTAATAATTTAACTACGGCTCAGCATTTCACTGAGCTGGCTCGGCAGCGAAGACGAAACTAAAACGGTCGTTTGATACTATTTGTTAATCGGGACATTTGGGAGGGTTCGTCTTTAATTACGTACCCATTATCCGTTCAAGGCAAGAAAGCTGAACGATTTATTTGGGATCCTAGGAGCGATTCCACGGTCGGACCAGGGGGCAAACCTACCTACTTATGTACACCTACCTTTATTTTTTGTTTTCTATTAAGGAATTTCTTATACTACGCAAATCTCGCCATGACATAACGACACTGTCAAAGAATGTCAAAATGGTACTAATGATGTGCCAGTTGACAGTATCAGCCCAAAAACTGGATTGGTCTGACGCTGTCACCATGTTTGATAATATTACTGTGCTTTTATACAGAAAAGGTCTTTGACTTAATAATAGTCCTGGTTTTCTTACTCTAAACTAACTAGGTACATTTATTGGACTCGTTATTATTAACTTAAGGATAAAAATCTTGTTTTAAAGCCTAAAAGGATGAATAAATGGCTAGTTTCAACGATATCAAAAGGCAGTTTTTGGTAATATGGATATGGGTATTTTTTGGTATAGCTGACGTTATAAAATTGGTAATTAAAATCCTGTTTTGATTGTTGAAGTTGTTATTTAAATTGAAAGAATCTAGTGATTAATGCAAAACAACTTATAAATCGGCAGTTCGTAAAAAATATTTAAACAAAAAAAAATTAACGGTCTCCCAAAACAAAACACTACAAAGTGAATAATAACTTTCTTGTCAGCGGTCTTAGCACCAATTTTTTTTCATTAATTTCACACCGATTTACAAAAAAACAAGGTGAAAAATAACTTTCTTTTCAGCGGTCCTATTTTACCTTTTTTTCACACCGATTTTCAAAAACGAAGTTATTTTTCAGTTTGTAGTGTTTTGTTTTGGAAGTCAGTTTCTTTTTTTTGTTAAAATGTTTTTTATTTTTCACTTTCTAGTTTTGGTACCTTATATTATGAATGGACCATGAAAATCATTTATAGTCAAAGGGCTTCTCATAAAATCTCCAAAAAGCCTAAACACGACTGGGATACATTGTTTTATACGGAGTTCCGGTGCCTACGTACCGGCTTCGCGCAGCACGTTCGGCGGTTCGAATGAAAATGGTACCATTTTCATGGCCTACGTACCCTTTAGTGCCGTAAAACGCTAACTTTCTAAAGCATACTCCTTAGTAACGGCTAGGTTAAAAGTTCATGTACATAATTTTGAACACAAGGTTTTTTCGTGTAACTAATAGTTTTGCTTTAAAAAAATAATTAACAACACGATATTTTTTCGCAACTTTTGGAAACTCCACCAAAACAACTTCGATGTTAAAAAATACACACAATTTTACACAGAAAAATGTATGACTGGAATTTCTTTATAACTAACATAGCATATGTAGATCAAATAATATTCAGCAAACGAAACTGTTCAAGAGGATGTTCAATATTGATATTTTGGCATCGAGCGGGCGCACGGCCAGTACTGCTTTAACATTGGGGCGTATATAGCGCCTTAAGTTTGCTTCATCACAGTCATTTAACTATTTAAGATATCTTATTATAAAATTTACTTATCATTGATAAGCTCTATAATAGTAGCCATCTGTGGTTTTCTTCATCCGTTCCACTTCACTAAATTATACTTTACGAATGCTTGCTTGCCATATTGATGAAAATACCAAAATCGCTTCAAGTGTGCCTATAAAATTTGAAGAGTTCCCTCGTTTTCTCCAGGATCCCATCATCAGATCCTGACCTGATGACCATGGGATCACCTGGGCAATCATCATCATCAGCCTTTTAACGTTTCCACTGCTGGGACACAGGCCTCATCTCTGTGAGAGAGGGAATGCACCTACCATGTAGTCCCTTCACCACCCTTGGTTGACTGGTAGAGAATGCCTAAGGCGTTAAGTCCGCCTTGGTACCTTTGTGCGTGGTGCGTGAAGTCTAAATAAATGGGCCATAATCCACCACGCGGGCCCAGTGCGGGTTGGTGGATGTCACAAATATCTTTGAATTTATGGTTCTAGGACATCCCCGTTGCCTCACCTTTCAAACAAAAGAAGAATTGTCCATATTAGCCCAGGCGTCTTTGAGTAATCGGGGAACATGCCTACAAACGATTCCGACGAATTGAGAACCTCCTCCTTTTATTAAAGTCGATTAAAAAGATAAAGCTTACGTGACAAGATTTTCGGGGGATACAAAAAAATAAAAACAAGATAAATACATTTAGAACAAAAAAACGTAGGTACTCGTTAAGATCAATACCTACTAAAATTAATGGAAGGATGGGTTCAACAATCCATCCCCGCATCCCAAGACTTTAATCTGGAAATGCCATCAAGAGAATATATAAAATTTAACATTAACATCGTCATCTGTACCTACTTGATAGTGGAGATTATATGCAGGAATGATTCATAACTATCAGATAAGGTTCTTGACTCCAAACACGGACATTTAAAAATGGTAGCTTTGGCAGCAAACAGTGGCAAAAAATCCAAGACTAAAGCCTCGTATACACTAGGCAACATTTAATGTGTGACATGATGCACTACATATAAAACGTCAACGAGGAACTTTTGTTTAGCAACGTTGTCGATAACATGTTGCCAGAGAACCTAGTGTTAATTTCAGCGACGGTGTTTATAAATCTATCGAAAAAAAAAAACACCAAGAAGAAAAAGAACCACGTTGGTGGGTTAGAAATTAGAAAATAAAGAAAATTGTGTTCAGTAACCTCCGTGTGTCATCAAATATAGCAATGGTTCTGAACTCAATTGCATGTTGCATTTGTTAACCGACTTACCAATAAGGAGGAGGTTCTATGTTCGACTTTGTTTTTTTTTGTGTATTTTCACCTATATCTCCGTCAATTGTGGACCGATTTTGTAAATTCTTTTTTTGTTTGAAAGAGTATCTTTCGAAATTGGTGGAAAAAAAAATAAAAATAAATAAATAACGGCAAAACTCTCAGGATTGCTGCAATCGCATGTCTGTTTATTGTTTATACCATTTCATATCATAACATCACGCCAGTACGCTCTAAAGGGGTACGCAGCTCTCATTTCACCGGTTATGTTCAAGTTTCATGTTATTCGGGTAATATATTCTGGCGTTATAGGGACCTTACTAACAACTTGCCTTTTAGGAAGGTAAAACTAAAAAGGGAAAAATAAAATATGAAAATTGCAAAAAAATACTATCGACTTCCAAATGAAAATAACAAAGTGAAAAAAAATTTTTTTTGGACTTCAGTGTCCATATCGCATAAAAATGACACCGACTTCTAAATTTAAGTTATTTTTCACTTTGTAGTTTTACATTTGGAAGACGGTAGCATTTTATGGAAAAAAAGGTTTTTTTTGTTACAAATAGCTGCGTTGAAGGCCAGCTGGCGACGTCGCGTGGTAACGTTGCCGAACATGTTGAGCGTCACATGTTGCGCGTCAAATGTTGCCTATTGAATATGAGGCTTTAGGTACATCTTGCTGCATACTTGGCAGATGTTACATGGTCACCATGTACATAATTATTATGTATCCTATTGTGTGTACCATACTCATTTGTTTTTTCGCAAGTTTTTCTTATGGTAAGGATTATATTTCCTGTATATTGTTAGTTAATTACATATCTACAACAATTAGTAATTGTTTATTACGTGTGAGTGGTGCAGTGAGAAATCTTTGTTCAGAACTATTGAAAGAAATAGCAAAAAAGACTTGACTAAAATATACGTGCTATTGAAAAATGTTTTTTGAAATAAAATAATTTATGTAAAAGTAGCTGTTTAGTATTCAAGATTAAGATTTACCTGATAAAGAATTTTTAATTGCACGTGTTAATAACAGTATTTGCCTTAATTAATAGAGTTATCCAATTAAAACTAAATTACCAACAAAAATTAAAATGCGAGGATTAAAAATAACGTTTCATTGACACTGGCGGCAGTTTCCCACTTAAGAGTTTTTTTTACCAAAATGGAAGGTAATTGCACACAAAATGCGAAAAAAATCTGACACAATGTCAACACATTGGTCAATTATTTAAGTTCATAAAAATTTACTTTTACGGCTTCCACTTGGGAAATATGATACCTGTTATGGTACATGGTTTTCAGTCGACCGGTAACCTATTTTTAACCGACTTACCAAAAAGGAGGAGGTTCTATGTTCGACTTCTTGTATGTTTTTTTTTTTATGTATGTTCACCGATATCTCTTGCAATTGTGAACCGATTTTGAAAATTCTTTTTTTGTTTGAAAGAGTATGTTTCGAAATTGGTCCCATTTAAATTTGGTGAAGATCTGATGAAGAACTTCGGAGGCATACAACAGAACCCTCCAATAAATAACGGCAAATCATTCGGGATTGCTGCAATCGCATGTCTGTTTATTGTATATACCATTTCATAACATAACATCACGCCAGTACGCACTAAAGAGGTACGCAGATCTCTCATTTCACCGGTTATGTTCAAGTTTCATGTTATTCGGGTAATCAATTCTGGCGTTATACTACCTTACTAAACAACTTGCCTATTTTAGGTAAGTACAACTAAAAAGGGAAAAATAAAAAAACATTTTTGCAAAAAAAAACTACCGACTTCCAAATAAAAAACTACAAAGTGAAAAATAACTTTTATTTTGGAAGTCGGTGTCCATTTCGCAAACAAAATGGGAAAAAACAAAGACACCGACTTCCAAAATTAAAGTTATTTTTCACTTTGTAGTTTTTTATTTGGAAGTCGGTAGTATTTTTTTGCAAAAAAGTTTTTTTATTTCGGAACAAACCTGCTATTGTTTGGGCATTGCAAATCCTGAAAGGCAGAATCGACAGTGAAAAGAAAGAAGCTAGATGAGTCTCAGAAACGGTTCAACTGTGTTGGTTGTCGGGGCAGTTGTGGTAGAGTGCTAGCCTAATCTTAGACACGTAGAACCGGATCACATTGCCTACACCAGTCAGGTGGGTATACCAACCTAAGGTGTAGTAAGGGGTTATTAAACCTTAGGTTGTTACACCCATTTGATTGGTATCATCTATCGACGACGTTCGATTCAATTAATTTTTAAGTGTAAGGTAAAGGTCCCTTACAACTTGCAATTTAAATTAGTTAACCAACGTCGCGCATTTTTAACCGACTTACCAAAACGGAGGAGGTTCTATGTTCGACTTCATGTACGTTTTTTTATTATTTTTTATTTATGTTCACCGAAATCTCCGTCAATTGTGAACCGATTTTGAAAATTCTTTTGTATTTAAAAGAGTATGTTCCGATATAGGTCCCATTTTAATTTAGTGAAGATCTGATGTAGAATTTCGAAGATAACGGCAAATCTCTTGGGATTGCTGCAATCGCATGTCTGTTTATTGTTTATACCATTTCATAACATAACATCACGCCAGTACGCTCTTAAGGGGTACGCAGATCTCTCATTTCACCGGTTATGTTCAAGTTTCATGAAATTCGGGTAATATATTCTGGCGTTATAGTTACCTTAATAAAAAACTTGCCTATTAGGTAGGTACAGTACAACTAAAAAGTGAAAAACAAAAAAAAGGTTTTTTGCAAAAAAAATACTACCGACTTCCAAATAAAAAACTACAAAGTGAAAAATAACTTTATTTTTGGAAGTCGGTGTCCATAACGCAAAAAAATTTGTACCTACGAAAGACACCGACTTCCAAAAATTAAGTTATTTTTCATTTTGTAGTTTTTTTTTTGGAAGTCGGTAGTATTTTTGTGCAATAAAGCTTTTTCTATGAAAATTTCAAGTGCAAATCTGTCTCATTGCGTCCATGTAAATGTACTAGCAATTTCGCTTAGTAAAATTCGCTTATTGATATGATATAATAAATAGAATCGCATCGATCCGTCAGGCAGGAGGGTCGTTAATAAGATCGGTCGAAGAGTGATATGTAGTAATTATTTTGTGGTCAACTAATGACGACTAGCATTCGAATGCTATAACGACAGAAACGTTTTATAATTGCAAATTACAATGAAATTAAATAAATATTAAGACATATTAATCATTATATTAAGTGGTTTTGTCCGCGCCTCAGGTCACGTACACTTCATTAAGAGGTTGGCAATGTTTCAAATATTTTTTCTTACTCACAAATTTGTCCGTACTTGGGCTTGGTCAAAAACGTAAAGAAAAGACAAATTCATAAATATTTATAATGCCACTTTAAAAGCAGACTGTAGCTTGTTGCCTGCATATCATCAATACAACTATTTATTGTCACATTTCAACTATGTAAATACATTATTTGAAACAAAGGTCATCATTTTCATTTTATCTGTTTGTGTTTTACCTACGAGTATTAGCTGACTATTGAGGCCGCCCTTGACATTGTAACAAGATAATATCTGCGTAAGGCCAGTAACCATTATAAAATTCAACTCACAATATCACAACACTTATATTTTACACGTGGCGAAATGCTACTCCTATTAAAAATGTGAAAATCCTTGGGTCACGAGTAGACCAGAGTTTGGAAAAAGTATAAAACAATATCCCGGTAGTATCTAAGTTCCATTGGGATGCAACAATTTTCAGAGTATCGGGCAGAAGCTAGCATAGATCTAAAACGTACAAACGTACTGAATTTGACAGATTTTTCTAATCTACCTTTACAAGCAGTGCCGTGATTATCTTCATGTTGATGTTTGTCGGACTATACGTTACTGTCAAGGAGAGTCACGAATCACAACACATTCCAGCATTATGCAGGTCCCTTACCTTTGCACGTGTATGAAGTGTCATCGTCACCACGGAGTAATCAGCATAGCTGGTTAAATTGTAAAAGGTTTATCCATATTTATGGTCTCTTTGTTTGTTAGAATTGCTGTGGCTTTTTTAAGATGATTAAGTTTTTATATTTACAGTTATGTATTTGACTCGGTAAAGCTATGCGTTTTTGAGTCAATTTCGGTGACTCGATATCGACGAATATCGTCACTGCAGTTTTTAAGCAATTCATTGGGATTTTCTTTGAAAATCTTTACGTATTGATGAAATTAAATAATCGTAACCAGTCTTACCACAGTGTCTCAAGACGAAATTGTGTGTTGCCAGTGATGACATATGGCTCCGAGACGTGGTCTCTCTCAATGGGCCTCATCAGAAAGCTTACAGTCAACCAAAGGGCAACGGAGAGGGCTATGCTCAGAGTTTCCTTGCGTGATCGAATCAGAAATGTAGTGACCCGCAAGACAACCAGGTTTACCGACATAGCCCGAAGAATTTACAAACTTAAGTGGCAGTGGGCAGGGCACATTGCTCGCAGAACATATGACCGATGGGGCAGAAAGGTTCTGGAGTGCCCACCGCGAACCGGAAGACGTTGCGTTGGAAGGCCTGCCACCAGGTGGACCGATGACCTGGTGAAGGTTGAGGGGATCCGCTGGTTACCTATTTATTTATTTATTAAAACTTCATGCTACGTACAGGTATATAGGCGGACTTAATGACTGACTTATTGACCTAACAATGTGGCGACGCTTGGGGGAGGCCTATGTCCAGCAGTAGAAGTATTTTTTTTTTTTTTTTATTCGTTATAGGCTCACGCTTGACCACTATCTCACCTGATGGTAAGCGATGATGTGGTCGACGGTGGAGCACGCTTGTTTAGAAGTAACCTATTCACTCTTGACTTAAAGACCCCTAGATTGTAGCTATCGGGAAACACAGACTCCGGCAGGGAATTCCACTCCTTAGCTGTACGCATAATAAAAGTTCGGCTGATACGATGATGAGGACGAACAGGCAGTCAGATGCAAGGTAATCTGTCAACAGTCTTGCCTTGCCTTGGGTATGTGTTACCCAGATACCAGGTTGTGGAGGTCAGACAGGCAGTTGCTGCATGGAAAATACTGGTACTCAGTGGGATCCGATTATACTAGAAGTTGACCTCAATGACGCGAAGTTGGGACAAATCTAGGCAAATTGATTGTAATGACAGAAGCTATCCGTATTTAATAAATCACTCTTTGGTCCGCGGGCTCTGTCGTTTGTCTATGGTTTCGACAAATGATCATTGAGCATTGCGGACGTCGGTTTCTAGGTCTACCTACACTTATTTATATGTTTTATTTATATATTTGTATTATACTTACACATACTTTGACCCACATTCAGTGTTTTATTCTATTTTGTTTGTTATTTATATATTCTTCTATTTTAATTTATTATTTATGTCCCGTTTCCGTAAGTGTGCCCGTGGCATCAACAGTAGGCCCTATCAGAATATCAGCGCAGCGTTATTACCTTTTTTGGATATCGCTGCACATGCTGAGATAGGAGCCTTTTTGGTCTCGCACAGGGTTTTTATTTTATTATTGTTTAATTGTATGCTTATTTCTCGTGTCTCCTGTGCGGGTCACAAATAAATATTTTTCTTTCTTTTCTTTAGAAGACGCAGCTAGCTATCTGGGTCACAAATCTTGCAAATCCTCAGGTTTGGTTGAGTAACAGTGAAGTATCATTAAGTTAACGGTTTGTTTCGATCGTCTACGAACAATAATAACCGATTTTTCAACGACGGCTTGACCTAAAGAAATATAACACTTTTGGTCAGACAGGTTTGCTAAACTTGCAACATTAACGTTAAATTCAGCATCATTGGCAACACCGGAGCCGTGTGGCGGAATAATTTTGTAATTATTGCCGTGCGCGAGTTCCATTAGATTTCAATAAGCATAATGAAATACGATATGTTTCCTTTTAAAAACTTGTTATTTACCATAAGCACTGTCGTACTAAGTTTATTACTTTGGTAAATGGATGTGTATAAATTAAAGATTGTCACTTGTTTGAGCGAAAAGGATAACAAGCATCCAAATACCATTGGCATGCCAGGCAGTGTCTTTGTTTCGGGTACCATTACACCAAGCGAAGTTTCAGTGGATACACATACAACAGGTAGGTCAGGTTCTTAATGAAGGAAAATAAGTAAATCGCTGTATTATCAAGTAGTTGAAGTTGGAATTATGTACAAACTGGCCAAGTGCGAATCGGACTCGCGCACGAAGGGTTCCGTACTTGGTAAATTGCGGTTTACGATTTGTGACGTATTAGAAAAAAACTACCTACTAGATCTCGTTCAAACCAATTTTCGTTGGAAGTTTACATGGTAATGTACATATTTTTTTTTTTTTTAGTTTTATCATTCTCTTATTTTAGAAGTTACAGGGGGGGGGGACACATTTTACCACTTTGGAAGTGTCTCTCGCGCAAACTATTCAGTTTAGAAAAAAATTATATGAGAAACCTTAATATAATTTTTGAAGACCTATTCATAGATACCCCACGTATGGGTTTGACGATTTTTTTTTTTAGTTTCATTTTCAAGTATACCCCCAAAATTTATTGTTTTTTTTCTATTTTTGTGTGAAAATCTTATTGCGGTTCACAGAATACATCTACTTACCAAGTTTCAACAGCATAGTTCTTATAGTTTTGGAAAAAAGTGGCTGTGACATACGGACGGACAGACAGACAGACATGACGAATCTATAAGGGGTTCCGTATTTTGCCATTTGGCTACGGAACCTATGTGCTTTTCCAGCCTATAATCTATCTCTGTGCCGAATTTCATCCAGATCAGTTGAGACGTTATGGCGAGTAACAAACATACAAGCACTCATCCAAACTTTGGCATTTATAATATTAGGATTGCGAAAGGTTTTTCTATGCTTCACTAATTTGTTGTTGACTAGCAAAGGCAAACCTGATAATTGATAACTTGATATAAGCAACTTATAATATACTTGTGATCTGTCTACCTACATATATGTATGTAGACTAGACTAGATAATACATCAGTGTTAGTGTTCTATAAAAATATAGCAAGATCTATTTGAGTGTCCAATGTTCAAATCGCATTGCATTGTTTTACGCCAGCTGCCGATAACAGCAAGGAATATTTTACTATTATTAACGATATCAATATTTACTTAAACTCGTCTACTAGTCTGGTTGTCTCGCTGACCCATATTGAAATAAGGCTAAGCTGATGATTACAGAACAAATAAGAAAAAGTATCTCCGGAAGACGGCAATAACGCCTCTTCGTCGAGCAATTGTTCAATAAAAAATCTTCTAGCATAGTGGATGTCACAATTAATCATAATTTATTAAGGAAATGCAAATAATACCTTCCCACTGACATGCCTTGACCTCATAAAGCAGCCACACCGCTTTCTACACAGACTCGAAAGACGTCTCAATGCAGACTCGAAATGTTTTTGAGTCATAAAACATTCTAATTTGAGAAAGTTTTAGATTGCATACAGTATTATTTGTTTGCGTATTTCTACTTACGTTTCATATTTCAATTTAGATTCGACTTAAGTAGTCAACGAACTCTTTTCATGAATCAAAGTAATTTGGTTGTACTTATCTACGTCGACCCACATAATTGTAAAAAATAAACTTGATTTTATCTTTTTCTAATTAAGTTCCTATGATCTACATTTCAATTTCATTACCGAACGGGCTAATGATATTCCCACTTTTAATTACTGTTATATCATTAAGACCGCACACGGAAATATCGAAGTAGATAGTACTGAAGCTTCATAATATCGATCGTGAAGGTATAACGTTTAACCTAATTCACTTGGGGTAGTTTACCCTTCATGACGTAATAAACCAGCCAAGTGCGAGTCAGACTCGCGCACAAAGGGTTCCGTACCATTATCGCAAAAAACGGCACAAAAATCACGTTTGTTGTATGGGAGCCCCTCTTAAATATTTATTTTATTCTGTTTTTAGTATTTGTTGTTATAGCGACAACAGAAATACATCATCTGTGAAAATTTCAACTGTCTAGCTATCACGGTTCATGAGATACAGCCTGGTGACAGACAGACAGACAGACAGACAGACAGACAGACAGACAGACAGGCAGACAGACAGACAGACGGACCGCGGAGTCTCAGTAATAGGGTCCCGTTTTTACCCTTTGGGTACGGAACCCTAAAAAGGAACATACTCTCCGATCTAGTGTATCTAACAAAGTAACTAAGTAATTGCGAGTTGCTACGCCCGTTTTCACTAACAATATAGGCGTCACCTGATTGGAATTAGTAAATATATTTCACTGATACATTATAGTGTAAAAAAATCAAGAACCCAACTGATTAAGAATCGAACTAAAAAGCTGTTAACAAGAAAAAATCATGCTGTGCAGTTGGAGGAAACATATTCGCGAACTTAACTTTTTTTATTTACAACCTTTTAGTTATATTTTTCTTTTTCGAATTACTTTTAAACATATAAGTGGTATATATTTTTGTAATCACCTCTTAACACCCTTCATTTGTTACCCCACTCGATGGGTTTGGAAGAAAAAAAAAATTGGGATCCGCACAATATGGCGCCCAAAATCCGCCATGTTTATTTTTTAGAACATTACCTATCTAAGAACACTTGGGCGGTCAAGACTTATCTATCGATGTCTTAATTATATAATTCGGTCAAGTGGTTTAAAAGATATGAGGTAATAAAGAATATTACATACATACAAACATACATACATACAAGATACGCGCGAAACACATAACCCAGTCGGGTAAAAAGAGCTTCATTATTTAGACATTACCTACATTTAGGTGTCGCTTCGTGTTAGTGGAATCGGGCATTAAGAACAGAAATAAAACAAAATTTTATCTAACCAATCATCCAGTTCATAATGCAGCATTGTTTTTGAATACAGATGATTGCACATAAACAAAGCTATCGCGTGACTCTTATCACATAAGATTGACTTATACGGGTATCTATCTACCCACACATGTATATTAGAGTAATATTAATCCTACCCTGATCCAATATTAACCGACAGAAACAACGGGAAATATATTTTTGTATGGATCATGAATTTATGATCCAGTGAGGTAGGCTACCTAGTTAACATTATTTTATCACACTATTATAGTTCCTGAGGTATTTATTTAGTTATAAACTATATTTACAGGTGCCATTGCAAAAGTATCCAACGAAAGTATGATCGAAAAGATGAAATTATAACGAAACAAAAATGTTTTTAACGTTTTCAAGCTACGAGTATCTGTTCAAAACTGCACGAAGTCAAGAGAAATCGCGCTAATTACAAATAAAATTTTGTGCTACTTACTTCGCGAGGTCAATCCTTCCGAAACTTTCAGCGTGATGTTGTTAAACTCTATGTCAACAGGCCTTGGGGATGGCATGTTCACTTGGAGCGTCCGACATTCAGGCTGTTCCTTCCCGCTCACTTTCTGCCCCAATCCCTGCAGCAAAGCCATAGCTTTCGCCATTTTTGTCAACACGTGCACTTATTTAGTAATTTACAATATTAAAACGACACCAGTTAATTGTTTTCAATTAGAAAACCAAATCACCACATTACGAAAGTTAGATTTTATTTAGAAAATATTTAGAATTTTCCCAGTAAAACTTTTTCAAAATTCGAACGCTTTATGGCGTCTTGTAATTTTTTTAAATTATTAGTGGTGAATATTATTTTTAATTTTTGTTTTTAATATTTTGTAATTGGAACTCGAGTCCGTGGCTTGCGTGTGTTCGCTCGTGCAGCGTGCTGTGCGAAACAACGCGTGGTCGTCACCAGACTGCCGGCGTCGTATCGCGGGTGTTTTCATACTTGTATCATTTCGAGCAGTGGTTGGGTAGTAGAAGTACCGTGATGACTTAATTAATTATCGTACCTACGGTGTGAAATGAATAATTATTTCTACTTTTAACAACGCATAACATTAACAAATAGAACTGTACTTATTTATTATGGCACGACATGTTTTTTTTTGTATTTTATAAAATTGCCAATTTACTTACGCCCATCTCAATTACATTATGTCTTAAGTAAGATTTAAGTAGTTACGCACATCTTAAAATCCGCTAATAAGGGAGCCATTTTATACTGCTGATTCTATATCAGGTGGGCCAAAGATCGTGGATCAAACGAAACAGGGCGATAGTTGAGGTTATTTGCAGTAGGTCATAAAGTGTCACTCTATATTATATTAGTCTATGGTACCAAATTGTTTTTTTACTCCAAGTATAACCAAATATCGCTGTTCGTTTGTTCCACATTTTTTTGCTATAAGCAGAATAAACTTAGAATAATATTCTAAGAGAATAAAGTAGGTCGAAATGAACCTCAATTTTCTGACAGTGAAATATCGTTTCTAGCGGAACCTATAAATATTTAATACCCAATACCGTGTGAAACGGACACTGTACGGTAATGTGACCCATACGAAGGCCACTTGCAACGATCAATAATATCAGCTTACCGTAGAAATGTACAAGTACTTAAGTAGATAAATTGATGTTTATCTACTTGAGCCCGAAGAATAATACGTCTACAGTCTCGACACAAGTGAGGCGTAGGCGTGCGTTTTTCCGCGGACAGATTGCGCATTACCCTTTGATAGTGGGATGTGATCGTGGTATAATAGTTTATCGTTTATCTCGTTGGAGCCCTAATCGTTTATGGAAATGCGGAGAACGATGATTAAACTGGCTGATCGGAAAATTCGGTATAGATTAACAACAGATCGTGGAGGAGCTCGTGGCTAAATAATAACATCCACACGGGTCGATCTTCAAGGTTAAGCAACGCTTGACGAGGTCAGTCCGTGGATGGGTGACCATTTCAACCTAGCGAGTTTCCTCCGTGCCTCGGAAAGCACGTTAAGCTGTTGGTCCCGGCTGTCATTTGAAGATCTTTGACAGTCGTTACGGGTAGTCAAAAGCCTGAGATCTGACACCAGTCTTGCCAAGGGGTATCGGGTTACCCAGTTACTGGGTTGTGGAGGTCAGATAGGCAGTCGCTCCATGTAAAACACTGGTACTCAGCTGAATCCGGTAAGACTGGAAGCCGACCCCAACACAATTTGGGAAAAAGGCTAGGCAGATGATGATTCAAGCTTTTCAAGCCGCTTTTCAGGTGTCATTGGTACAAAATGTATAATTTTATAATGTCCTTCACTATACTTCATAAAAGATAATTTGACCTCTGCGACAGCTGTCAGTATCAATACAGTAACAATAGCGCTTGACAGGATAACAATAACGTTTACGTCAGTTTGACATATGTCGTAGAGATCAAGCTATCGTTTATGAAGTATAGATATGTAGTAAAAATTATTCATAATCTGTTGACTTATGAGGATGTTGCCTGCCTTTTATGTTAAGACTACAGTCTCTTTGCCAGCTACAGTGTAGTAACGTACAGGAGAAACTCCTAGCGTGGGGACAAGATTTAAAAAAAAGTACACTCCAACTTAGTGTCTGATATAAAGTGTTCCCTACCACCTATAACCCATGACTCTTCAAGGCAAGAATGAACAGGTATTTTCTGGACAGGTTCCTCCTATCGTATACCTCATCCATCGCTTTTCGTCAAACGTGACTGATATAAAGAGCGGGCTCATTGTGGAAAAGGGACCCAACGTTAGACAAAGTGTCTTTGTGAAATTATTTTGGATGATTTCTTTTGACATTACTTTTCCTAACTTGTATCATGACAAACACTTCGGCATGAGGTCCTCAATTCGTGGTAAACTAAAAGTAAGTCAGACAAATGGCTGAGCTAACTGCCATACCTATATGTAAATGTGAATGGATTTCTACCACTGTGCACTGGTGGAAGTTGTAAATCAAATCATCATTATCATTTCAGCCGAGAGTAGTCCAACATAGATCTCCCCAAAGCATATCCACATCGACTGGCATGTGCTTTTCTCATCCAGAAAATTCTCTCGGTCTTTACCAGGTTCTCGGTCCAACTTGTGGAAGGACTTTCAACGTTACGCCTTCTGGTACGCGGTTGCTACTTCAGAATCGTTTGGCTAAAAAGACCATCTGTCTGTGTCTGTCAAGTCACAGACATACATCTGTAACAGAACACAATGAATCTGTTCTGCGACCAACTCAAGTAATTTTACTAATTATTTTTATTTTTTCTTATTTGTTACATTTTTAAATATTTTTATAAAACACATACAAAAAGGAAAAAATATAAAAAATGGTAGCCCACCGGTATCGCGAACAGGTTCCAAGCTACCAGGGGGTCAGGACTCCTTAGAGAGGAACCTACGTGCCGTGTCCAGGAGTACCGCTTTCTGGATCAAGCCTCCTCAGATATTCGTCGAGGCTCTTGGCTATTAAGCCATTAGCCGTCACGATTATCGGCACAATGACTGCTGTATTCACATCCCACATGTCGACAACCTCGCGAGCCAGATCAAGATACTTACTTTGGGTTGGATTTTAAAACGAGTCGCCTGAATTTGGGGGTATTGGTGGTATAGGGGGCTTAAAGGAGTTAGTCTTAATCCCCCCAAAGTAATTTTGGCTGCCGGAGTTGCGTCTAAATATTTTTTAACAATTTCCAAAAAATCTTAAATACTATTGCAATTATGCAAAATGGAACGTAATTTTTATGCTTTAGTACAGTTTTTCAAATGGAATTTTTAGGTTTTATGTGAAAACGTGAAACGAAACGCAACCCGCCATCTTGGATGGATGATATTGACAGCTAATGTCAAATGTATAAGAACAGGATATAATTCTTATGTAATTAATAGTAATGTATTACTCCGAGTTGGCACAATCCGACTTCATTGGGTTAGGTTAGATGGCTAAGGCGGGAGCGCAGCGCAGCGAAGCTCCCGCCTTAGCCATCGTGGTTATTTTTTTTAAACCACCCAGAAATAGGTGCCTCCGTCGACTCATAATTGAAGCCAGTTTATATATATAGTTATATATATATTTTTTTTTTATTTTTTTCTAAGAAAACCAAGTATTTCTGGCGGGTGAAAATGGTGAGAGGGGGAACGGACCCTTCCCCCCCCCCCCTCCCCCCAACCACTCACAACCCCTTAAAATGGCGACGTATTTTGAAATTTTTACCCGCGACGCTCTAGTCGGTCTATCACCACTATGTCAGGCTTATTGGCAACAATTTACTAACTATTATTATTAGCCTGTATGTCCCACCGCTGGGCAAAGGATCCCCTTCCCTCCTTCCACTTCTCCCGGTCTATTGCGATCGCGTGTATTATTTAAGAAATTATCATTATACCGTTTCTAAGGGGTATAAAACGCATGCTGTGAGATGATTATCTTATGCGACGACCAAGCAGGTTACAGTTATCTAGCTAATTACCCTGCTTGGTTTATCTTTATAATGACATTTTGATCTATTGCATGCCGTTCTTCAACATTTATTTAAATAATAAATGTTATTAGGTAGGTAACATATTCGTATTGGCTGGCACAAGTCACAATAATTAATTGACGATAGATTTTTTTAAAGATTACAAACTCTTTTGAGATAAAAAAAAAAATTGTCTATGTATAATAATTTGTAAAAAAAACTACTTCTATGTATAAAAAAGGATTCGTACGTATTTGTTTTTTTTTTTCATTGTTTATCGTGCCATCGCCCTACCAGGCTATTAGCTGGGATATGGGATGTGGATAGCATTATATGGGATGTGTGTATTTTTGTCGAATGAGGTTCGTCCTCCCATCGGAAGAAACCACCTCTTCAGTAATTACTCGTTCTATTTAATAATATCCCATAACACAAATTATTATTATATTAAACAAATTATCGGACGCGGCTTACGGACGCGACTGACAGCCGCGGCTTATAGAGTATCTAGGTAATGAATGTACATTACATTGTGCAAACTATCGGACGTAAGTCGCGGACGTGACCTTGGGCGTTCGGACGTCTGATAGAAATCTGGCAGCCGCGTCCCATACGACTGTGCACACATATCAGCCGCGGCTGTAAGTCGCGTCCGTCAGCCGCGTCCGATAATTTGTTCCCAGCTAAGGACTTCTGTTGTGCAGTGGTACACTTAGAGCGGTGGCTAGGCTGTTGGTATGTGATTCTATACGGTCCTCGTATCTACTTGTCTTGAGCTCTATTTCTTCCTTCACAGTGTTTACATTACAAGGACTTTGTTTTGAAATCTTTGCAATATTTCATCTTTGCAATTTTTTGCAGAGCCCCACAGTTCTATACCATATGTCCAGACGGGTACTAATACTGCTTTATAGATAAGGAGTTTGTTTTCCAGAGACACGTATGCATTCCTTCCTACAAGCCAATTAAGCTTTATGAGTAGAATGTCCAACTCATCACGCTTCTTCTTTATGTGTACTCTCCACGTCTGTTTCCTGTCCAGGTGCATGCCAAGATATTTCACCGCTTCCTGGTGAGGCAACGCTTCGTTGCCAAGTTTAACAGGAGTGAATGTCACATGCATTGATTTACTTGCACTCGTCTTAATACGCCACTTCCCCATAAATGCATCTACGTTGTCAAGGTGTTCCTGTACCTAGTCTTGCCATAAATATAGTAACAAAGAATATTTTTTTTCTATTGCAAATAACATTTATTACTATTACAATGTGTTCGTTTAATACATAAATATAAAACAATTTAAAATATAAAAAGCTTATTCGAAGTGGTCTCCATTGGCTGCAATACAGTCCTTTAAACGTTGAGGCCAGTTATCAATAGAAGCACGCACTCTTTCCATGGGAAAATTCTTGACTGCCAATCGTATGGATTGTTTTAGGGACTCCAAATTATCATGGCGTTTAGAGCAAGCCGTACTCTCTAAAACTGACCATAAATCATAATTCAGTGGATTAAGATCGGGACTAGACGACGGTAAGTCTTCAGCTCTAATGAAGTCGGACACGTTCGATGCCAACCAAGACTGCGTGGACCGAGCTTTGTGACCCTGCGACGAGTCTTGCTGGAAGGGCCATTCTTGGTTATTGAACATGGTGTTGTTAAGGATACCTTTAATTTTGATACCTTTTTCACAAAAGTATGGCTCAGTCACTCCTTCATAGCTATCTATCTATGTTATGGGGGTTTGGTTTCCGCACTTAGTCCTTCAGCTGGACCATTGTGCGTGGGCCATGGCGGCCGTTGGGTGGATTATTCCAGCCAGCCCACCTCCCTCCAGAAGCTGATTAGGGCTCCTGGTTTTCCTAGAACGTCCGTGTAAGTTCTGGGCGACCCGAGGGTTTGTGTTCTTATATTGGTGACCCCTGTGCATTCGAAGAGAACGTGCGTGACGGTTTCCTCAGTCTCCATGCATGCCCTGCACAGAGGACTGTCCGTTATGCCTATTGTGTGGAAGTGTTTGTTAAGTGAGCAGTGTCCCGTGATGGTCCCCGTCATCAGGCGCAGGCTATTCCTGTCCAGGCGTAGCAAACGTCTGGTAAGTCTACTGTCCAAAGAGGGCAGAGCTTCTTTGGACTGCCTACAGCCTGGTGCCGAGGTCCACCAGTTCTCTGCCTGTGTCTGGGTGAATTCCTGTAGCCACCTGCGTATTTGGTTGAAGGGGATGGGTACAACAGGCTCGGGTCCATAGACCGCCGTGCTAGATCCGCGTCTCGCAAGCTCGTCAGCCGCGTCGTTACCCAGCGATCCACTGTGTCCCTTTATCCATTGCAGTGTTATCGTGTTACGACTAGATACAGATATTTGTTCTAGTGCGTTGTGGCATTCTAGTATTAGTTGTGATGTAAAATATTTTTTTCGTAAAGATTGGAGGACTGAAGCGCTGTCGGAGAGTATGCGTATGCGAGTGTCCGTAACCCTCCTGGCTTCTAAGGCATGGACCGCTAGTATGATGCCCACACACTCCGCCTGATAGACGGTGTTGAACCCTCCTAGCGGTCTGGATATATTTATATTTAGGTCGTGTGAGAAGACTCCGACTCCGGTACCGGAGTTCGTCTTCGATCCGTCGGTGTATACTCTCATCTCTTTCGAGCCTGAGTAGTCACATCGTTCTTCTGTAAGTATTATGTTGTAGTGCCTATGAAAGTGGTGTGTTTTTGGGGCTTTGTCGCATGGTGACGCTAACATAGGTTTTCGCTTGATCGCGTCCTCCTTAATGCGTGTGTGCTTAACTCTGGAGTCTTTATTTAGGGTACCTGATAGATGGAGTCTAAAAGCAGCCAGGGCTGCCTCCTCCCGCACGATAAGATGCAGAGGTGGCAATCCCAGCATTGCCTGTAGGGCGGCCGTGGGCGTAGTTCTCATACTGCTAGTTATTGCAATGCAAGCAAACCGCTGCAGTTTTTCTAGATCTTTTTGTGCTGTACTGAGGTCTGTCCTGGGCCACCAGACCAACGAGCCGTATGTAATGATTGGTCGGATGACTGTGGTGTATAGCCAGTGGGTGACCATGGGGCTGATCCCCCAATTCCTGCCCAGCAGTCTCTTACACTGCCACAGGGATATGCTGGCTTTTGTGGTGATATAGTTCATGTGTTTCGCCCAGTTCAATTGTTTGTCCAAATAGATTCCCAGGTACTTGGTTTCAGTTGAAAGGCTTAGGGTTGTTCCAAAGAATTTTGGTAGTTGCATTGTCATTGGTTTCCTCTTTTTCGTGAAGAGAATGAGTTCCGTTTTTCTGGGGTTCACTGAGAGTTGGTGCTCACTGCACCATTTCTCTACTAGTTTTAGGGCTTGACGCATGAGATTGCATAGGGTGTTTTCATGGGTTCCATTTATTATTATTGTTATATCATCCGCGTAGCCGACAGTGAAATAACCTTTGTCGTTGAGCGTTTTGATGAGGCTGTCCGCTACCAGGTTCCACAGGAGTGGCGAAAGGACGCCCCCCTGTGGACAGCCCTTCGCGACGACGGCCCTTGTGGTGTTGTTAACCGTGACTTGGACCGCTCGCAGTTTGAGCATGTTAGTGATCCAGCCTCCTAGGGTCGGGTCTATGCTATGTCTGTCGAGGGCCGTGTTTATGCTGTTGAACGTGGTCTTATCGAAAGCGCCCTCAATATCAATGAAGGCAGCCAGTGCTGAGCATTTATGGTCCACTGCGCATTCAATTTTGGAGACCACGTTGTGCAACGCGGATTCTGTTGATTTGCCTGTGGAGTACGCATGCTGTTGTTTGTGAAGTGGTTTATCCCGGAGAGGCCCATCGCGGATGTGCCTATCGCAAAGTCTTTCGAGGGTTTTCAGTAAGAAGGATGTAAGGCTTATAGGTCTATATGCCTTGGGTTGTGTGTAATCAGTTTTTCCTGGTTTGGGTATGAAGGTGACTTTTACCTCTCGCCATGCAAGAGGTATGTACCTAAGTGCTATGCTGGCCCGATAAATCTCCAACAGCCATGGTGTTAGATGATCTATCCCCCACTGCAGCAGGGCTGGGAAGATGCCATCCAGCCCTGCCGACTTGAAAGGTTGAAATGTGTTGATAGCCCATTTTATCCGGTCTACTGTTACTATATTTTGGGCTCTTGACCAATCTTGGTCCGTTGGAGTCCATTCGGTGTCAGTTTCCCACATCCTGTCCTCCAGGATTTGGCAGTCCGGGAAATGAGTTTCAAGGAGGACCTTGCTGGTCTCGTGATCATTTTGTGTGTATGAGTTGTCGGGTTTTTTCAGCGTGCCGAGGGTTCGGTCCTGATCGGTTGATAGTATCTTCCGTACCCTGGCGGCTTCATTATTAGTCTCGATGGATTCACAGAATTTCTGCCATGCCATCCTCCTGGCGGTTCTTATCTGTTTTTTGTATGCATATTGGGTGTCTTTGTATAACTCCCAGTCTTCCGGGAGTCTCGTGTTTTTTGCTCTGTTAAATTGCTTACGTAGCGTTTCTCTGAGTTTACCAAGTTCAGCGTTCCACCAGGGGTTCCTTTCGTTCCTGCTCTGTGGCGCTCTTGATTTACAGCATGCGTGGTAAGCTTCGATTAGGTATTTGGATAGTTGTGTTACGGTGTATTCTAATTGTGCTTGGTCCCTTATGGTTACCAGTGCTAGGTGTCCAGCTAAAAGCGAGGCCAGACGGTTTTTATACCCGGGCACATTGGTGCGCCTCGGATTTCGCCTTGGTGCGGGTTTTTTGGTGTTTGTAGTTAGTGTAAAGCGGATCCTTCTGTGGTCTGAGCAAGAAGGCTCGTCCGATACGTGCCAGTTTGTGATGAGGCTTGTCGCGTTTTCTGTAGCGAGTGTTAGGTCTATGATTGTTTGTCCACGGACCGTGACCCAGGTGGGTTCTGAGCCGCGATTAACAATGTTAAGATTAGTGGAGAATAAAAAGGTGGATAGTACCTCTCCTCTGGAGTTCGGTGTGTCGCTGCCCCAGAGCGGGTGATGAGCATTAGAGTCAGTGCAGATGATCAGGTCCAAACTGGCGCGCTCACAGTGCTGCACCAGGTCGGCCAACTCCTTTGGCGGGCAGTCTGTGTCCTCGCCTGGCATGTATGCCGAGGCTAGTACAACATCCGGAACGCTACCTTCAGTTTGGAGCCTGACAGCTGTCAGGTCTCTGGAACAAAATTGGGTCAGTGGCGTAAAGGGAATTTCTTTGGGTATGTAGATGCAGGTTCTTGGCTTATCTAAGCCCTGTGTGTCGAGAATTATCTTACCTCCGATGTTACCGAGGCCACATATTCTGTTGTTTCTGATCCACGGCTCTTGAATCAGTGCGATAGTTCGGTGCTTTACCTCCAGTGCCCTGCGTAAGCTAGCCGTGGCAGTCTGGCTATGCTGGAGGTTTGTTTGTATGATGTTGAGGGGTGTTGGTGGAGGTGGAGTGGATTTAGTTGGGGACGGATCCATCGGATAAGCCTTCCATCTCCATCTCCCGGTATTGCTCATCGTCGTGTGTGTCCCCCGGCGACGATGCAAGAAGCTGCTCGTTCCAGCCGGGTGATGCGGGTATTATGGGTTCGGCGTCATCGGCCATTGCCGCTCGGGCCATCTCCTCCTCGAGTTGGACAATGTCCGTGTCGCTCGTCTGTGTCGTCGTCGGCTCTGTCGCCTTTGTGTCAGTGCTGTCGGTCTGGGTGTCGGGGGGGCGGGTAGTGGGCCAGAAGCGCACGTATATCGACCCTAGTAGGTACGATATCCGTCGCTCCCGCCCCAGGACCCTTTCGGCTTCCTCCGGTGGCAGCCCCAGGGTCAAGTATGTCCCGTATCGGTCACCACCGATGGCAGTCGCCCTATATAGTGACCACCTCGCGATGTTGTACCAGGTATTCTGACGCATCAGAATACCGTGGAGTCTGCCCACATCACCTCTGTAGTGAGGGACGAAGAGAGAGGCTCGGACACGGGTGGGCACGTCAGTCTGTCTCAGTACCGTCAGCGTCTGGTCGTTATCGGGGAGTTTTATTTGGGGCACGTTTTGGGTCAGCCAGGTCAGGGCGTTCTCGTCTTCGCACCATATCTGCACCGTGCCATCCGCTATCCGTGGATATCCGCGGAAGGCCGGGAGTGGTGTCGACGGGTCCGCGTCCATGAGTCTGTCTTCTAGGGCGGTCTTAATGTGTTCGGCCTCCTCCCTAGTTAGCTCTCTACTGGGGTGGGGAAGGCAGATTGCTACCGCCAGCCGCGCAGGGATGTCCTTTGTGGCCCGCGCGTAGGTTCTCTGCCCCCCCTGTGCGGAGTGTGTTCTTACGCGCTTGGCGTTCCCCTGGAGCGTACTGGGTGAGGCCGTGTCGTCGGGGCGCGTCCTCTTCTCCGTCTTCCCCGTCCCGCTTGGTGCAGGATTCGGGTTTGCGGTGCCTGGCTCGGCGTTGGATGCTAGCAACGCCCGGCGTGAGGCATGGGAGCGCTTGCCTCTGCGTTTGGGTCTAGTGTGCGTTCTGTCGGTGTCTTGGGGTCGGGCGGCGGCCCCGGCAGGTGTTTTTGCTTGCGGCGGCTCTTCGCGCTGGGTTGCCTCTTCGCGTATCTGCCCCCGCTCGCTTGGGTCCGCGTCCGGCCGCTTTCCGCGCTGGGTTTCCCCTGCACGTACTTGCAGCTGGTCGCGTGGCCCCGCGTCCGGCCGTTTGTCGCGCTGGGTTTCCACTTCGCGTGCTTGCGGCCGGTCGCGTGGCCCCGTGTTCGGCCCCTTTCCACGCTGGGTTGCCCCTGCGCGTACTCGTGGCTGAACGCGTACCCACCCTTCAGCGTCCGATTGCGCTTCGCGCTGGCTGTTGCCTTCGCGAGAACTACGCTCTCGGTCGCCTACTTCTCTTTCCCGGGCTGGGATTTTTCCGCGCTTTTCCAGGCGTACTTCATCGTCTACAGCCGTGAGAGTAGTGGAACTACCAGGTCTGTCGTTCTTCCTCGTGTCAGTCTTATCGTGTTGGTCAGTGTCTGCGTGGGTGGAGCCGCTCCGCGTAATGCTCTGTTGCCAGAGGTTCGCGGGGGGCATACACCGTGTCGTGGGTACTGGCGCGTTGGTCGCAGCCGGGTTTAAGGGCGCGTTAGTCGCTGCCAGGGTCGGGTTTGTGGGTGCGTTATTCGCTGCCTGTGGATTGGACGCTAAATCAGCTGCCATCCGCGCATTGAAGCGCGGCATTAGTCCGTCAATGTTGCAGTTTGATGCTCCCCCCATAATACGATGGGAGCTAACCGCCGAAGCGGTGTGGGATTCCCCGGCTTGGCCGGGACCCACCTGGGCACTTGTATTCTCATTCTGCATTATTTCATTGTTTTGGGGGGTGGGCTTTTTTGGAACCGAGGTTACCCTTCCTCTGGGAGCGACGGGATTGAGGGATAGGAGGGAAGGAATTTTATGGATGTGGGTGTGGGTTCTTTGGGGGGTCACCCTGGGTCTGGGAGTTGACCTAGGGATTTAAGGATCGACGGGATCTGTGTGGATAAAGGAGGGATAGCTTTTTGTTGGATGGTGGGCACATAGGATGATGGTATTTGGGTTACCCTGAGCCTGGGATTTTGGCCTTCGGGAACTTCTCTTGTCCGGATCTCTTTGGGAGATGCCCCGACCGCGGGATCAACCGCCAGCAGCAATGCAGCCACCAGCGGCCGGTCCCGCAGCCGGAGTCGGGCTATCCGCAACCTGCCCACGCGCTCGGTTGCATGAGAAGAAGTGCCTGGCAGTCCGGGTCGCCCCACCGCGGATGTACTTATACATTCGCGTTGGGTCAATCCAGCCTCCCCCGAGTCCTTCATAGCTAACACCCCACCAAACCATCACTGAAGTCGGATAATGCCCACGTTGCACTCTGTCGACTAATTGGGCAGCTTCCTTAGAGCTTTGAGCATAAATACGGTCATTTTGTTAGTTAAAATATTGCTCAATTGTAAAACAAATCTTATCCGTAAACATTTTTTTTCTGTGACCTCCCTTTGCGTACCGCTTCAGTAGTTGTTTCGATTTTAACACCCTATTCTTTTTTTAAATTATCAGTTAAGAAATGACCAGTACGTCTCTTATAGGCTGCAAGTTTTTTAAAACAATGAAAAATCATACAAAAATGACAGATTCCAAATTCAAATGTAATATTTTGTTTATTTTTAATTCTAACAGTATTTAAGGCCAGACTAAGTAGTATAGCAGAAGCCACATGAGGATTATCACTGGAAAGGTCAGCAGTGTCATCTGCATAGGTTGCGGATACAACATGTTCAGACGGATTCGTATTTGTGAAATATTTTTTAGGAACCTTGCAATATTTAAAAGAAGAGTGAAAGAATGCTATCTACACACGGTGTCCGGGTACATTTGTTTTAATCAAATCTCCTATTGCAGCTATGCTGGAAGTTGGGATATATTTTACATTACAAATTAATCATCACCTCTGTAGATACGTATAGTTCTCGCCAAACTTCTTGGCCACCAATGATATTCAAATAAACAGATACGTTATCAATGATATTCAAATAAACAGATACGTTATACACTCACAAAACAATTGAAAAAAGTGTTCCGCGCAGCAGCGGCAGCACACATACACACTTTTCATTCATCTGACATTTCACTACAATGTCGAAAGGGATGGCTTGATAAAACAAACAAGAAAAAAAGAGACAGCTAGTGTTTGTCACTTGCGTGTGAATGTAAACAAACATTGTTGGATTCTCGCCACAGGTTTCTGGAAAAGCACGTGTGGTTCCGAATACTTGTGGTTTTGTTTGCAATTTTGCTACTTTTGGACTTGTTTTGTGTAAAAGTGTGTTGTCCTTGTGTTTGTCAACAGGTTGGTACTGTGATTGTCCCCTTATAAATTAGCCTCTATAAAAATGGAGAGGAATAAACCGCCCGATCCTGATCCTCCTGACATCCCAGCCTCCTTACCCCTTTTTCCTCCCTCGCCGAATCCTCTATCGCAGTTTGCAGATGTAGTCTGCAGCGTTTCCGAAATGGAAATGGAAGTCTCGCAATCAACGCGTAAACGTCCCGGTAATGCAGAAATATCTACGCTGACATCTAATAAACAACCCAAGAGCCAAATTGGCCGCGTTAAAAACTCGGTTATGGATAAGGGACCATATATTGTACACGTCTCTCGAGTGGAAACCCAGATTAATGCTGGCACTACTTTACATCCCGTGAACTTCGGAAATTTTTTAATATTAAATAAAATAGCCAACATCATTCGTGGCGGAGTTAACAAAGTCGGCAGAAATAGAGTATCCGTCGAGTTTGCATCCCCTCAGGATGCAAACGCTTTTATAGTAAATTCTTTGCTATCTAAACACGGTTATACAGCAGCGATCCCGACCTTTAATATTACCAGGATGGGCGTAGTAACAGGAGTTCCTTCAGATTTAAGTGAAGAAGAGGCTCTAACATATCTGGCTATGCCCTCAGGCTTTGGCAAAATTTTAAAGGTGCGCAGAATCAATCGGAGGGTTCAGACTGAAGGGATAGTGGAGTGGAAGCCTACAGAGACTTGTGTACTCACATTTGACGGACAGGTCTTACCTAAACGAGTGTTTTGCTGCTACACATCCCTCCCTGTTGAACAATACATCTACCCCACTATCCAATGCCGTAAATGCTGCAGATTTGGACATGTTGCAAATGTATGTAGGTCGAATCCACGCTGCAGTAAGTGTGGCCATGATCACCCCGGTGATGGTTGCAACATTGCTGAGAGCGAGGCCTTCTGTGTGCTTTGCTCGGGAAACCACTTCGCTAATAGCAAGTCTTGCCCCGAGCATGGTAGGCAGAAAGCCATCAAGACAGTCATGGCTGAGAAATCAATCTCATATGTTGAAGCAAGCAAAACAATCCCAGCAGCTTCCCGCAACTATGCCAATGTCACCAAATCGCAGTCTTACCGAAAAACTGTCACTCTTAAGCCTAGGAGCCATGCCCCACTTTCTCAATCTTATAATAAAGCTGCCCATCAGCAAATAGTAAACATTCCCCAATTCTCACAGTCTAATGGCTGTGCTCTTAATGACAATGTCCCCATTAATAATACTATTTCAATCATTGAACTCTTAATTAAACTTTTACCTTCACTTATTACTTCATCTTCTAGTAACTCTCAAATACCGTCCAACGTTGCCGAACAACTACTATCTTTACTATTAAATTTTAAAAATGGCGTCCCACCAAATATTTCTCCAGTGGAATGTGAGGAGCGTGTTTCATAAAAAGCACGACCTCATATTCCTCCTGAATAAATACAAGCCATTGGCTTGTTCCATAGCTGAGACTTGGCTCACCCCAAGTCTCAGCTTCCGTATGCCACATTTTAACATTCTCAGGTGTGATAGATCCGATGGGTACGGAGGGTCGGCTCTCTTCGTTAATAATCGGGTCCCACTTTCTCCTCTTTCTTTGCCTTTATTTGAGGGCAATTTGAGTATTGTAGCAGGAAGGGTTGAGGGCATCACAGTGTTTTCTATCTATGTTGCACACCCACACCCTGATTTTATAGCTATTTTAAGAAACATTTTTACCAATGTACAAGGCCCATTGATGGTCATGGGTGACTTTAACTGTCACCATTATAGATGGGGTTCTGAACGCTGTGATGCCTTCGGTGTAGCTCTGGTTGAGATGTTGGATGATCTGGATCTCTGCATTCTGAATAATGGCTGTCCAACTCGTCGTTCCCCTCCTGGTCAACAAAAGAGTTGTGTAGACCTTACATTTTGTTCGGTTGAACTAGCTGCATCTACTCAATGGGAATGTACAACCTTGTCACATGGTAGTGACCATTACCCCATTGTTATATCTCTAATTAATAGAACTTATTTGGAAAAAAATTCTCCTCCACTTTTGAAATACAACCTGTCCAAACCAGATTGGACTAAGTTTGTATCATTATTGGAGGATAAAATTGATTCTCTTCCAAATTTAAATCCATGTTTACCAGATTCTTCTGGTCACTGCCATGCCAAAAGTTGTTATGAGGGTTTCGTCACAGCTGTTACCTCGAGTGCAGATTCCTCTTTTCCGCTGAGAAACAGTGCCAGAAATAAAATCCCTTCACCTCCATGGTGGGATCCAGAATGCACCTCAGCAGTTAAAACAAGGAATGAGGCCGAGAGGCGCTACAATGCAGAAATGAGTACCTGTAATCTCTTGGCATATCTTCAGTGCAATGCCAGGGTCAGACGTCTCCTTCGCAAGAAGAAACGTGCTGGCTGGGTTCAATTTTGTTCCTCCTTGTCCCCCTCCACTCCAATCTCAGCAGTCTGGAAAAACGTCAACAGGTTTAGGCGAGGTTGTTCCCCTTCTATCACTTCACCAGTAACTAGGGAAACGGCTGAACTTTTCTTTGACAAAATAGCACCACCATATGTTCCCCTCTTTTCTGAGTGTGTGAATGTCCACTTATCTAATTCAACAGAGGATCCTTTTGATGCACCATTTACCTTGGAAGAACTGAGTGTGGTGCTCCGTCATGTCCGGGACTCAGCTCCTGGCATTGACGGTGTACCATATTCTTTTATTTCTCACTCTGGCGACAAGGCGAGAACTTACTTTTTGAACATAATTAACTTCTGCTATAGTCATGGCTGGGTACCAGATCAGTGGAAGCTACAGATCATCATTCCATTACTGAAACCTGGCAAACATGCAAATGATCCGAATGGCCTTAGGCCAATAGCTCTATCTTCGGTCCTAGCCAAGCTACTAGAACACCTTATAAAAAATCGTCTCGAGTGGTTAGTCGAATCGAGAAATTTACTGCCGAACTTCCAATTTGGCTTTAGGAAAGGGCTTAGTACTATGGATAGTGTTGGCGTCCTGGTCACAGATATCCGTTTGGCCTTCTCAAGAAACCAATCCGTTGTTGCCGCTTGCCTCGACATCTCCTCCGCATACGACAACGTACTTCTTCCCGTACTCAGGCAAAAATTGCAACAGCTGAGTCTACCGGCAAAGATGATACAGTGTATATGTGAACTTCTTTTGTCCCGGTCATTGGTTATGAGAGTTCAGGGAGAGGAGTTCGATAAGAGGCAGGCGTGGAGGGGACTCCCTCAAGGCTTTGTCCTCAGTCCCCTGTTGTACAATTTGTACACGGCCGATATTGGGTCTTGCTTAAACAATAATTGTCAGATCCTACAATACGCCGATGACATTGCCCTATACGTGACAGATTCCTCCATTATTGACGCGGCGTCTTCTCTATGCCTCTCTTTGGACTCTCTGAGCCAGTGGCTTTTAAGCCATGGTCTTTCCCTCTCCGCACCGAAAAGCTCGGCAGTAATTTTCTCTCGCAAAAGGCAATTCCCTCAGATATCAGTGAGCATTTTAGGTCATAATATCCCAATAGTTGATAAAGTTAAGTTCTTAGGCGTTTTCTTAGACTCTAAATTAACTGGCAAGCCTCACATAAACTCCCTCATTAAAAAATGTGAAAGAACCATTTCAATTTTAAAAGTTTTAGCGGGTGTCTGGTGGGGTGCTCACCCCTACACCATGAAGTTAGTGTATAACGCCTTAGTTCGTAGCGTCCTGGACTATGGAACATATCACTTCATTCCTTGTAACAAAGGTGCTTTGGCGGGACTAGATAAGGTTCAGTCCAAGTGCCTTCGGATCATCTCTGGTTGCATGAAGTCCTCCCCCGTTAACGCATTGCAGGTTGAATGTGCCGAACCTCCCCTTGCCTTAAGACGGCAATATCTTGCCACCCGTTTTCTATATAGGTTAATCGCTAGGTCGTCCCACCCCCTTATAGCTAGATTGCAAGAGTTAGACGCCTTATGCAGAAACGCCAATTATTGGAGAAATAAAGAAATCCCACTAATCATAAAATCATTTCGGAGTGTTCAAAATTTAGACTGTCCGATTCTCCAGCACCCTAAATTACCCCTTTTTGACTTCGCTTACGAAGTATTATTTTTTACCCCCAAAATTATCTATAATATTGGTATATCTAAAAGATCCCCATCAGCTAATTCGACCTTCAATGCGGTGGTGGGCGAGAGATGGAATGGCTTTCAACTGTTCTTCACTGATGCTTCGAAATTAAATAGCCTTAACAACACTGGAGCTGCGGTATATTACCAAAACTCTAGAATTGTATTACAGTTCAAGTGTCCTAAAGAGTCTTCTGTATTCACAGGCGAGTGTGTGGCTATATTGGAAGCTTGCCTTTTTATAGAGTCACACACTAACATTGAGAAAGCCGTTATCTTTACAGATTCTCTTAGTTGTTTGCAGGCCCTCGAACAAAGTCCTTTCAGAAGTAAACTACATAGCCCTCTTATCTTAAAAATTTAAAAATCTTTGCTAACTTGTGCTATTAGTCAAAGAGAGGTTCAGCTAGTTTGGATACCTAGTCATTGTGGCATCAAGGGCAATGAATGTGTTGATGTATTGGCTAAAGATGCCTGTTCATCTGTTACGGCTGATATCTCACATAACACTCACCTGAGCTATGACTTGTTGTCCCTCCCCAAATTGAGTCTCCAGGATTCATGGCAGGCACATTGGAATATGTCTGGTAGGAAGAAAGGCAAATTTTTCCATGCTGTCCAACCGGTCATAAATCCAAAACCATGGTTCTTTGGTTTCAGAAAGGTCTCCAAAACAGCTATATCTGTCCTTTGTAGAATCCGTTTAGGATTTTGTTGCACCCCTGTCTTTCTTCACAAAATCCGTATACGCGACTCCTCTCTCTGCGAGTGCGGATTGGGTGAGGGCACCTTAGATCACATATTTTTTGAATGTCCAAATAATGTCCCCTCACTGGATTTATACCGCCGTCTCTCTAAACTTAAGATCCCTCTCCCAATAAATTTCCCATCTCTTCTGACTTATTCCTCCCCAGAACTCCTTGTGGCGTTGATGATTTTTATCCGCCACAATAATATAAAATTATGAGTCTTTCACAACCTGTCAACTACCTTACATTATGTGGCATAAAACGTACTTATCTTTAATGTGTTAACAATTATAGTATTTATGTAAAAAAAAATCTGTTTGTTTCAGTCCCGTACTAACCCAACAAGTGTCAAATGTATCAAGCAAACAACTTTGTCAGTGTATAAAGTTTCTTCTGTTTTAAATTATTAATAAAATATACCTGCTCTTTCATCTAACTTTAGACATTGGCAGAATAGTCGACATCGGCTTTGCTTGCCATATAAAATATAGAATAGAATAGAATAAACAAACATTATTCTGACAACCAATGTTTTTTCTTTTTGTAACCTCCAAATATCAGAAAATTAGGAAAAAAAATTGAAATAAATTAGTAAATTGAGGTGTATTGCGTATTTACATATGGTATGAGATCCCTTCTGTTTTATGTAATTTGGTATTATAATTGGTACACTTTCTAAATACACACGATGGCATTTTTTTAATTTTGTTTTTTTTTTCAACAAAGCGTATCGCTCTTCGCCATGCGTGACATAAACTAAAGACTAAATCATACAATTGTCTACTATTCGAGTCTTCACAATGCGCGCGCTTATAACATATCTGTTTATTTGAATATCATTGTTGGCCACCCTGAAGTTTGCTACAATGGCTGCGCAGAAAATCTCATACAAAAAAAGCACCGTTTCGTGCCTCGGGCCAAGAAGTTTGGCGAGAGCTATTTCTTTGGTGTTATCTGTTTAACATTATTACGAGTATATGTGAAAAATTCCAGTGGTGAACTGTTATATAACTAAATTACATTACCAATCAATGATAAATTTAATGACGATAAAAAGTGGCATTGGCTAATTAGTACATATTAAAGTAATAATTTATTTGTAATTGTTCTTGATGAAACTATTTTTCTAAAGAAGCACGAACTACAAATTATTATTACTAAATAAGTCCTCAACCACAATTTATTTGAATTTAATAGAACACGTTCCACATAACGATTCGATTTCGAGATAAAAAAGATAGGTGACACTTATTGAGTCTGACATTGGTGCGTGAAACGCATTTTGATTTTGGAACGAAATTACAAATTACGAACGACACCTAAAAAGGATTTGGTATTTTAATTTAGTAGGTAGGTTTGGTTCATCGTCTGGTTTATAACGTAGTTTTATTTTCTCTGTGGTCTGGTTGTCGCTTAAATGTTAACATTTCTTTAAAAAAGGAACTTTAGCCAATTCCTGAGTAAGTACCTACTTTTATCGATAGTTTTTTTTACAATTAAACAAATCGAATTCCACTCTGGGTATAGGCCACAAACTAAATTGTTTAAATCATTTGTCAAGTGCCCGGTAACTATTCGTATGTAATTGAAAAAAAAAGATGGGTGTCTATTGAAGCTCACCATATCTCAGGTTTACGTTGGTATACAGGTAGTTAAGAAGTTTTTTTTTTGCTTAATAAAAGTATTTAAATATGGAATGTTACGCAAAGGTTAACGAGCATATGACACCACGTAAATAAAGAGTAAACAAAACAAGCTTAATAAAGCGCGACAATTTATTTTTAATTTTTTGTGTTGTTACATCCGTGTATACGTTGGTTGACCGCTGTTTTCGTCGCATTCTCGGCATTTACTTGCCCGAGACCATCTCCAACGTCGAGCTGTTGGAGAAATGCCACTAGAGCCTGATCGACAGCCAGATCAAGCGTAACCATGATGACAGCAATAACACGTCACAATCACAAACCTTGAATTGCACTGTAAATAGTATGCCAGAAATGTCGGAAGATGAAGAGACCATTCAAATAAAGAAGTTGCAGGAAAAGACTGATCAGTTGACGTCTCAACTAAATAGCGCTCATAAGAAAATTGAAATATTATCTTTGGAAAATAGCAGTTTGAAACAAAGTAATGGAGATTTATCCAGGAAAAATAATGTATATAAACAAATTGCTAGTTCTCCAGTCAAACACAAGTGAACAACACCCAAGAAAACTCAGTTAAGACAAACTAAAGAAACACAAACAGATGTAAATAATGAGAATACTACTTCTTTGAATCAAGACAGCAAAAGTGGAAGCAAAGATGTCACTATATATTTCTTCTCTTAATAATAGAGTATCGAGTAATGTTATTTAACCTAATCTACAACAGGCGCATATAAAACATAAAATATGCATACTCAGTAGTGAAAATAGCAGTAGAATATGTAAAATAATGGATAACACTAGTTTACTGAATAGTCATGGAATCTATCACTATCGTAAGGCGAATTGGTGAATAATAAGCTAAAATATATAATTTCAGAATTTTACTAAAAGAGATTTCTGTGTTATCTATGTAAGTGAAGAAGATTTCAAAAGAACTCAAAATTACATAGAATTAGCAAACTAATTAACAAATCCAAATTTCGCCTACCACAATATCTAATAGTACCATCCATAAAGAGAGGTAATTCCACTATCACGCATCCCACAGATATCGCGAACGATTTAATAACTCTTTTGTAAATGAAATTGAAAAAAATTAAAATAGTTATGTTACTTCGACTAGTTAAAATACTTTTAACAACTTAACTATACAATCATTATATATGCAACCAGTTTTACCTATTGACCTAATAAAAAATATTAATAACCTTAAAATACAAATGACGAATGATGAATGATGATGTTGGATATAATGGAGTATGCACTAAAGTTATGAAATATGTCAAAGAAGTTATAGCAGCACCATTAACGCACATTATTAAGTTACTCATAACAAATGGTGTTTTTCCTAATAGCCTTAAAAAAGTAATTATTAAACCCTTATTCAAAAGAGATGATAAATCAGATGTGAAAAACTATAGACCCATTGCCAAAGTTCCTATATTTTCAAAAGTTATCGAAAAAGTAATTTTTTATTCCATTTATAATTATTTTAAAAATAACAAGTTATTTAGCTATGAACAAAAAGGATTTCGAAAAAATACTAGTATAAATACTATCAATATGGCATTGTTCGACCTCCTTTCTTATATTATGACGTCTGTTGATGAAAGAGTTCCGGTATGTGCTATATATACCGATATGACCAAGGATATGACGAAAGCGTTTGACTACGTCAATCATAAGATTTTGCTAAAAAAACTGTATGGCTATGGAATACGAGGTAATATTTTAAAACTTCTGGAGTCATATAGTCATAAAGTCATAACAGATCCCAATTCACAGAAATACCTCAACTATGCAAAAAAACCGGCCAAGTGCGTGCTGTGCAGTCGGAGGATACATATTCGCGGGCTGGCTGACCAAAATCTGGTGTATCCTCCGCCTCCGCCATTTTTCTATTGTCCAATTTTAATGTAGCCTATGACACTCGCAGGGTTAAGACGAATCGATTAACGTATGAATCATCAAAATCGGCCAACGCATTTGGTCTCTGGAACGCCAAATAGGAACAAACATATATACATACATAGACTGATAAACACATTACCCTCCTTCGGCAGTCGGATAAAAAGGTAAACAGGATTGAGGGACAAAATTAACTTTACCGTAGGAAAACTGTTGTGCATACATCCACATCAGCTGCGGTCAGTTTTTTTCTTTTGTGATGTATTTACAAATTGGTTTCTCCTTGAGCTATAAGACATTGCTTCTTGTCAAATTTTATGATTTTAGGTACTTAAACGGGAGGTACCTACCCAATAGGTTTTGATTCTCTTGCAAGTGTCATAATACACCTTATTACCTTAATATACCTTCTTACCTTATGTCTCATTTTGAACCCCCGCCGGAAAAAGAGGGTGTTTTTAGGGTTCCGTAGCCAAATGGCAAAAAACGGAACCCTTATAGATTCGTCAAGTCTGTATATCTATATTATATATAAATTTTGGGGGCCCCATACTTGAAACTGAAACTAATTTTTTTTTTTCCATCAAACCCATACGTGTGGGGTATCTATGGATAGGTCTTCAAAAATGATATTGAGGTTTCTAATATTTTTTTTTTCTAAACTGAATAGATGCGCGAGAGACACTTCCAAAGTGGTAAAATGTGTGTCCCCTCTCCTTTTAACTTCTAAAATAAGAGAAAGATAAAACTTAAAAAAAATATATGATGTACATTACCATGTAAACTACCACCGAAAATTGGTTTGAACGAGATCTAGTAAGTAGTTTTTTTTTATACGTCATAAATCGTAAACCGCAATTTACCAAGTACGGAACCCTTCGTGCGCGAGTCCGACTCGCACTTGGCCGGTTTTTTTTTATATACACCTCCAACTTTGTCGGAGTCTATTCTAAGCTGTACTTTCATTCCAGTTCTTGAATTTATTCCTCTCGCACTTTCATTCCTCATACTTGATCTTCCTTTCATACATCCGCATTTGTGTCTATTATGGGTGCGATTCCCAACTATCATCTAGCTAACTATCTATTCTTATTCTTATTCTTTATTGTACACAAAAAAAAACATACAGACACAGATATAATAGGACAGATTATGTACAAAGGCGAGCTTAACCCATAATTGGGTGCTCTTACAGCAAACCTCAGTTGCATTTAGAAATTTACATATGAGGACAGTACATACAAGTGCACAACAAAATTTATAAAAACACTTAATATTTTAAATTCTTACATACTAAATAAACTTACACAAATACGTGTACAACACACAATGTATAAACTAATACATAATTACATAATACAACCAAAAACTTTGCGTCATGCTGACAGGAAATGACACTTTATTCTTCTAACAAGCTACTTTCCGAATGCACGGTAGAATCAACTTTTATTCCATGTAAATTTAAAAAGTATGGAGTTTCTTGTGCATTCTTCTCCATAACTAGCTACTTTCCGAATGCACGGTAGAATCAACTTGTATTCCATTTAAATTTAAATTGTGACATTCAAAAGTGCCGCTTGGTGGCCCAGTTGAAATAAATATCTTTTGTCTTTTTTTTTTGTCTTTTGTCTCTTGAAAACCTCTAACGAAGGGCTATCCCGTATCTATCTTCTATTTATTTTATTGAAAAACAGGGGACAAAAACTTTTATTTTAACATTTCCTTATACATCTATACATAGTGTAATTTAGTCTATTATATAAGTCTAATTAAATATTATTTTACATTGCTAGGTTCTTATTTTTTAGTCTATACCATACCAATATTATAAAGAGGAAAAAATTTTTTGTTTGTTTGTTTGTTTTTTGTTTGTACCGAATAGGCTCCGAAACTACTGGCCCGATTTCAAAAATTCTTTCACCGTTGGGAAGCTACACTATCCCCGGGTGACATACGTGACTTTTTATCCCTGTATTCGTACGGGAACGGGAACTACGCGGGTGAAACCGCGAGGCGTTCGCTAGTCTTACATAATTTTATTAATTCTTATATCTAGTTTTATGCTATTCTTATTAAATTAGTTAGTCTTACAAAATACGGGGGAACAATTCATGTTTTTCTCTTACCTGTACTCGTATCTATACTTATTTTAACTTATTTCTATTACATATTGTATTTGATGCCTATTTCCTTAAATTATAATACATTATTTTACTCTATGCTAGTCTTTAATATAATACATTAAATTAAGACTGCATATTTTCTTATGCGGTTTTGTTTTTTTTTAATACTAATAATGCTATTTCACTGCAATAGTCGAATCCATAACATATTTCCTCTAACTGTTATATGTGATGTAATGTCATACGTGACTGGCTCCTACAGTTGGACTATTCAGAAACGGAGGAAATAGTAAATAACAAATAGTCATAATTGCATCCACACACTCACCAACACATCACACTACACAACACACCGCACATACACACAGGTACTTGCATTACCAATTTTTGTCTATTGTCATGAGAAAGAAAAAATAGTGATTTTTGTCTAAAACAATAATTTTGTAATATTGAAGTACACTGGGAGGTGGGCGATGTCGACTGTGACACAGTTTATACTAGTACAGTCGTCAACGTAATCTCTTAAGCATGATCAGTATTAGAAACTTACTTCGTTGTCATTGTTCAACTTAGATTAAGAGAAAATTGTTAATTTGAATGTTACAAATAAATTATTTATTTATTTATAGTCCAAGAATAAGTCTATTTTATTTTTCAGCACTCAAAGACTATGTGCGGTACCGTTTCCTCGAAACCGGGCTCGCAGGCGCACGATGGATCCTCTTTAC
Source organism: Orthosia gothica (assembly GCA_949775005.1). Lineage (NCBI taxonomy): Eukaryota > Metazoa > Arthropoda > Insecta > Lepidoptera > Noctuidae > Orthosia > Orthosia gothica. The sequence continues at coordinate 8,214,407 of OX459056.1, read as the reverse complement.
ACCTGAAGCGTTTCAGGTAGGCAGAGAACCCACCGTGCCCTGTCAGGATTTGTGTGATTATACTCGTGTGGGTCATCCTGCGCACCACACTGTACGCTGCCACAGCGTCTGGGAAGATTTTTTTTGTGCCCGAAGCCGTATCCCCTGTTCTATACCTTTCGTTCCATTTGCCAGGCGTCTCCAATCGGATTCTACGCTTGACGAATGAAACTGGGCACAGATCATAGTCCGGCCTCTTCTTCGACCGTAAGGCAGCTTCCTTCGCAAGCTGGTCGGCTCGGTCGTTTCCCTCCAACCTAAATTCCCCCATTTTCCAGTGCTTTAAGGAGGGGGTCGAGAACCAGGTTCAACAATATTGGGCCACCTATTGAGCCTTGGACGCAGCCCTTGCTCGTGCTCTTGCCGTATACCTCCCCGCCGTACCTTATTGAGACTCTCTTGTTTTTGAGGTAGTTGTCCATGAACCGCCTAAGATTCACCGGACACTTCTCCTCTGCCAGCCGGACTCTGATCGAAGACCACCAGGCACTATCGAATGCTCCCTCTATATCTAGGGATACGAGTGTTATTATCCTCTTTTGGTATAGTTTCCTGTGAATGTGTTGCATAAGAGCATAGAGGGAGTCCTCCGTACTGCGTTGCGGCATGAATCCGTACTGGTGGGTACTCCTTGGCAAAAGATGGAATTTAAGGCGGGCCACCAGCATCTTCTCGAATATTTTTCCCAATAAAGGCAACAGTCCAATAGGCTTTTACGATTTCAAAGTGTGATAGTTTTCTCTTCCAGGTTTTCTTAAGATCACTACTGTTGCCTCTTTCCAAGACGCGGGGAAGTAATGGTGTTCCAGGCACTTGTTTAGGAACTTTAAGAAAGTCTCCGGGTAATTATTCACGGTGTGACAGCAAATGCCGTCAAGCCGTCAGATCCTGGAGCCTTCTTCGGGTTGAAGGACTCTACCGAACACTTCAACTCAGCTGGCGCAAACGGTGGGTCGCAGAAAAAGAGGGGTGTTATAAGTTTCACGTGTGTTGCTTTCTATTTGTGTATCTATGTGTCTGTCTGTGGCATCATAGCGTCCAAACGGGTGAACCGATTTTGATTCAATTTTTTTGTTTAAAAGGTGACTTAATCGAGAGTGTTCTTAACTATGTTTGAATAAAATCGGTTTAGCCGTTCAAAAGTTATGGGCGTTTTGCTGTTTGAATCGGGGTGTTTTCGCAAGTTATCGTGTCACAATTACGTGTTCAATAGATTGCCGATCGAAGCGTATCTACTATGTACTAGATAAATTATGTAGCATGTAGTAAAAACGAGTCGGGGGTATTTTAAATTTTGAAATTTTTCTTGTCATTATTAAAGTTCTTCCAATAAACTTCTCCTACTGTGTCCTTCTCATACTTTCATCTCTGGAAAGCGCTTCCTCTCGAAATCAGGACGGCCACCAGTCAATATGCTTTGAAGCGTAAATTTAATTTTGAAGCGTAAAAATTAGAATTGTAAAAAAAAATAAAGCGGGTTTATTTTCAACGGGGAGAAGGGACATCTCAATAACTTATAGTCATTACTTTATTAAAACATATATTTATTTTTATTTATTTAGGTATGTACTCGTATTATATAAAATATATATGTATGTGTATTTTAAGCAACTTATTATTAGTATTAGTTTTTTGCTTGTTAAAATTTAAATAGGTAATATGCACCTGCCATGTTATCCCTTCTGCACCCTTGGTTGACTGGTAGAGAAGGCCTGAGGCATTAAGTCCGCCATTGTACCTTTGTGCATGAAGTTTTAAATAAATAAATAATATGCGACATAAACGGCCGTATCTTTTGATTGTGTTTATTTAGAAGTTTGATGTTTGTACACCTCCAAGGGATTGCAGATTTGAGTATTTCATATTAATTTAAAATTTATACCTCCACGCGTTCGTGAGAAAAAGATCTTGACAGACGGACAGACAGACAACGAAGTAATTCTATAAGGGTTCCTTTTTTCCTTTTGAGCAAAGACACCTAATAAAAAACAGCAAGTAGTTAGTTCTTTTTTTTATATAAAAAAAAACAAAATCATAGGTCAACACAGTCTTTTAATATTAGGGGCTGAGCTAAAAAAAGGTTTGTACTCGTGTAAGTAGGTTTATGCGAGGTCAACAAGTTAAGCAGGTTTGCGCGATTTAATAGGCAGAATTTCCAGGCATTTTAACGGCCCCAAAAACTTTTAAAAGCGTTTTTCTCCAAAACTGGACATTACTTGCAAAACAAACACTTTCTTGCTGTTGCTTACGTTATAACTAAACTTTAAGCCTTAAATGCGATCTTTGTGGGCCCTTTCATAAATTAGGTACCAAACCAAAAAAAAAACACGTCATGCAGCTTGGATGACTGATGAAAATTGTATTGGATAGGTTGTATAACAATATTGTGGCAACCCTTAGTAACGCCGTGGTTGGGTCTAGCGGGAAGCGTGACACAAAATTAAATAAGGGTAGGCACTTATGTGGCTGGAATATACTTGTCCGTGAAGCTCATAGGCTGGCAGCTTAGGTTCGAAACGTGGATAACATGCAGCCGGCCCACTTCAGGAATTATTTATGACGAAATGCTCGAATGCTCATTACATCGTTCTCACATTTGCTTCATGAACAACTACATAATTTAGAGTTCACTTTGATAGTTTTTGGTGAAAAAGTGATCAAAAGTCTACGATAAGTAATTTTTCAACAAGAATGATGTAACCAAAAACTTTTAATTAAAACTTCTTGCAAATTCTTCTCCGTTGAGACCTACTGATGCTTGCAAAATTGCAACCAGAGTCATCCTTTTTTTTTTCTTTTTTCTTTTACAATTCAAAAGTACCTCTAAGGTTTATTTGTTAATAAAACTATTTGATTTTGATTGGTTGACCTGGTGAAGGTTGCGGTGATCCACTGGATGCGGGACGTACGGATCATGTCAGTGTGGCGACGCTTGGGAGACGGCTGTGTCCAGCAGTGGACGCCTTTTGGCTAATATGATAATGATAGTGAGATGTAAAAATGAGATCTAAGCCGAGTTTTTTAAAGTATACAGAATTTAATGAAACTTTTCCACTGAAAGCGAAAAGTATTTACACCAAGTTTGTATTTAGCGATTGGGCGACTGCAGCCTAAAACCATCTTTCATAATCAATAGTACGGTTTCAACAAAGGGCGTTGCACAACTGATGCCGGTGTCACCCTAATAAATAACATCTTTAACGCCTGGGAGGAAGCATAAGACGGCATTGGTATCTTTTGTGATCTCTCGAAGGCGTTCGATTGCGTTAACCACGAGACACCATTGTTAAAGCTCGAGCACTATGGAATTAGACATACGGCCCTTGAGTTACTTAGATCATATTTGAAAGACAGAAAATTTATATTTCAGGTTCACGGCGTAGACTCACTAGGGGCTAAAATAACATTGGGCGTTCCTCAAGGCTCGATATTAGGTCCATTCCTACTTTCAGTTTACAATCAACCGAACAAAATCAACCACAGATGGTGTTATTTGCTGATGATGTGAATAGATCGGCGGTCACAAAATCTTGATGATGTGAATAACTCTATTCATCCGGGCGAAAATTGGTTCACGGCAAACAATTTGGTACGAAATGAATAAAATAAAATTGGTTTCACATTACCAAATGTTAGAAGTAGCGAATGCGATATCACATTGAACAGAGAAAAACTGAACACACAAACAGTTTTCCTAGGAATCATTCTAGATGACAAATCGGTCAACCTGCGATGTTCTAGCGTATGCCATTCACATCTGGAATGAGGCCGTCTACCTCGACATTTCGAAGGCTTTTGACGGGGTCTGGGATGAAAACCTTTTTGGTAAGCTACCTGCTTTCGGTCTATCCAGTGGTATGTGCGATTGGACTGCAGACTTCCTGAGGGACTGGTACATTCGAGTTGTTATTGATGACGCTCTCTGACCAACTGGGCAACATTGTTCCTGCTACACATAAACGATCTGCTAAAACCTTTGGGTATATGCGAACGACAGCACTGTTGCTGAGAGATACGTATCCGACGCACGCGCTACTGGACCTCAGATCCGGTCTCTCCGGTAGGCCATTGTTAGGCGCTTGAATCTGTCCTTGAAGGCAGTCTCGGAATTGGGCGATGCCAATCTGGTCAGGTTAAATGCTGCTAAGAAGGCGTGTCTTTTTCTGCTTAAAGACCAATTATATATACTGTCTTTCAAGATACTGGTTGCCCTAGTTTGAGAGGCAGGGTTCTGTACTCAAAATGATTACAATGGAATAATTCTTACAATATAGCTGAACGTAAACTGTAATGTAACCTTTTTTGCACCAATTAACATTTTATTATTAATTCCACCCGGCCTCTTCTTCTCTACTCGAGGTGTGACCGTGCCGATAACGGACCATCTTGAGGTTCTTGGGATTACGTTTAGCCAAACCTATTGAAGATGTGGAGAACGATATGTTAATCTTGATCATATTTCTGAAAATTTATTTACTACCGAATTACGTTAAGGTACAAAAACCTCGATACAATTGAACGGCAAAGTAACCTCTTACCGTGACCTTTAAATTTTTTCCAGTTATAGTGACCAACGTACATTGGTTCTAACAACAATAAAGTATCTTAACAGGGTCGTATATTTTAAAGTTTCATTAATTATTTTTAAGTAATTAATATTATTATATTTTATAAAAATATCTATAAAAAATCCACCGTGCTTCTCTTTCCATCCAGTGCAATTCGACAGAAACCGTTTTGCGGCGCTGCTAGGTGGACGCATGTAGCTTTTGTCCGTTAAATACAAAAAAAAAAAAACGTTTTATTTATCGTCAATTCAATCTGTCAAAAAATATCAGGTATGAGCAGCCAGATCATGTAGCCTGGTGAATATAATTGGAACTTTGGAACTAACTAAATCACAAGGAATATTGTCAAAGTCTTTTTTTTCTCTGGCACAACAGCTGTCAACAGCATCTATATTTATGTTGTATTTTAAACAAAGACCTTATACTTCTTACTACTAGACTGTGCACTATGGCGCAAAAACCGGTCCGAGCGAGAGGGCTCTCGTTGGTAGTGTGTCTCTTTCTAATGAGGTGACCATGACCAAACATTACACGGGACAAATTGATTGTAAAAACAATAGTGTAAGTATCCCAATATATGTATTTATGCTACCTAACTACGCTACCTAAACTTACCAAATTCAACGAAAATAAAAATTGTGTGTATATTTTTTGGAATCTTCATCACTTAACTTAAGGTGTCGGGCGTAAAGAATTTCAACATTCCATGTTTTTCCATTGGTGTCGTAAGAGGCGACTAAGGGACAAACCAGAGAATGGACAGCAGCGTTCTCTGTGCATTTGTAACAACCATATTGGGATCGCCAACTTGCCTGCAAAGCACTCCCCATGAATAGCACAAATAAAACATAGCCCCTAGTGCCCGGCAGCCTGCCTACCCTCGACTACAGTGATCTAGGTTAAGGTATGGCAAGGGGTGCCAAGAATCTCGGACGAGATCCGGCTACCCCAACAAATACCGACGACAGCACCTGGCAACGTACCACACGCGCACACTCCGGACTCCGGACTGACGATAAGATCACCGAACTCGAAGAGGAATCGAGCAGTTTACGATGGAGTATTATAGGGTTATCTGAAGTTCGAAGAGAGGGGGAGGACTCGATTATCCTCAAATCCCAAGTCTGCATAAGTCTTGTTCTTCAAGACCCATCGTATAGATAGGCACAAAAAGCTCTCTGATCTTACTCTCAAGCTCATGAAGGAGAGGTGTGAGATGATCCTGCAGTCTTCAGACGATGCTTTGAAATACCCCAAAGGATCTCAATGATTTCACATATTGTCCAGTTGCGTAGACAGTTGAGAAACAAAACTTCACCAATTTTATTCCAATAGGAATCATTTTGCGAATAATATTAACAGCCGCTGAATTTTACTCGAACAAACCCGCCAAAAAATTCGCAAACCTGGTGGTCCTACATTTAGTGTTACCAGGCCCAAACATTTAAAAGTACTACTCTTACTCAGTATTAATGAATTATTTTTTAAATACAATGGATTTATTAATTATAGGAACTGTAAAAACATTTAAATACGTTTCAAAGTAATACGTTTCAAAGTTTCATAGACTTTGAAACGTTTTTTATTCGTTCGTTTTGGTATAACATAAAAAAGAAACTATAATATTTTCTACCACTTCTACCAAACCCAATGATTAGTTGAGCTGGCAAGATGTCAGACAAGGACACACTACCAGCAGGAACCCTCTCGCTTGGACCGCTTTTGGTTAGCTACCATTTATAAGGAAAAAGCTAACCTAGTTGTATGACAATATATTTCATTTTCGCTCAACAAAAATTTTTGGTACACAGTCTAGTAGTAAGAAATACGTATAAGGTCTTTGATTTTAAACGACTCATGTCGTTTATTTACTTACTAAGTCCATAACTAATAGTATTTAAACCTCTTTAAAAATAAATTTAATGTTGTCTCAATTTGAATTGTCAGTCTTTTTATTCTCTGGCACAACCGCTGTCAACAGCATCTATATTTTTGTTGTATTTTAAACGACTCATGTTGTTTAGTTTACTCACTAAGTCCATAACTGATAGTATTTAAACCTCTTTGAAAATACATTTAATGTTGTCTTAATTTGAATTTAAAAAATATTTAAAATATGGGTGAGGTCGAATACGATATTGACCTTCTTCGTTCCTGTAAAAACAATAGAAGGAAAAAACACGGAACATTATATTATTTTACTCTTTGACACGGAATATGGAATGGTCGAACCCATCGCACTGGCAGTGTCTCAAAATTACAGAACTGATAAAAGTCTCCGCATCCATTTGTTAATATTGTGACGTCCGTGCTATTAATATAACCGTATGCATTTGTTAATATATAAGTCATGGCATTGATATTTTTCATTTATCTTCTATAATATAAATATGAATCGCAATATGTGTTGGTAAGCGCATAACTCAACAACGCCTGGACCAATTTGGACAATTCTTTTTTTAAATGTTCGTTGAAGTTCAAAGATGGTTTTTACGGAGAGAAAAATTCTAATAATTGCCGGAAAAAAAAAAAAACAACCCTTTTCTTTTTCCCATACAAAAGTATTCTAACTAAAACGTAGAGTCAGTTTGAGCTTTATTGCTATTGTATAAGCTATTTTTGCTTTGTGTAGGGTAGGGTAGTGTAGGGTAGTGTAGTGTAGTGTAGGGTAGGGTAAGGTAGTGTAGGGTAGGGTAGTGTAGTGTAGGGTAGGGTAGGGTAGTGTACGGTAGGGTAGTGTAGGATAGTGTAGCGTAGGGTAGTGTAGGGTAGGGTAGCGTAGCGTAGTGTAGGGAAATTAGTGTAGGGTAGGGTAGGGTAGTGTAGGGTCGGGTAGGGTAGGTTAGTGTAGGGTAGGGTAGGGTAGTTTAGATAAATCTCCTACCTTACACTACCTGGTTTGGTGTTTTTATGGCAAAACAAAGTTTGCCGGGTCAGCTAGTTAACTATAAATCTGCCGATAAACCTGAAGAGTAAACTCATCGATATGTGTATTCCGCTCATCCGAACCTACGGGTCTCAGACACGGTCACTCAAAGAATTTTACTTGGGGATTGCCAGAGAGTTACGCAGCATTTTGGATGTAAAAAAAAAAGTTAAATCAAAAAACCCGACTGCTTCAAAAGCGAACTAAAAAGTCGTAAACAAGGAGAAAATCATGCTGTGCAGGCGGAGGATACACCAGATTTTGGTCAGCCAGCCCGCGACTAAGTATCCTCCGACTGCACAGCATGATTTTCTCCTTGTTTACGACTTTTTAGTTCGCTTCTGAAGCAGTCGGGTTTGTTGATTTTTTAATTTAACTTTTTTTATTTATACTTTTTTAGTTAGTTTTTTTCGAATTAGATACATCTTCTATCTATATCTATAAAAGCGAAAGGTGACTGACTGACTGACTGACTGATCAATCAACGCACAGCCAAAACTGCTAAGCCTAGAAGCATGAAATTTGGCAGAAAGGTTCTTCAAATGACGTAAGTGTGCACTAAGAAAGGATTTTTGGAAATTCTACCCCTAAGGGGGTAAAAAGGGGGTTGAAAGTTTGTATGAAAAATCTAATTCCTTCGACCAAAATTCTTGAAACTAAGCACAAATAGTATTCTAAGTAAATGATACAGATTGACATTATTAGTTTTTCGAAACTACCCCCAAATGATGATTTAGGGGGTGTTGAAGTTTGTATGGAAATATCAGATTTCTTTGATCAATAAACTTGAAACTTGCCACAAATACTTATCTAAATGAATAATAAAGGTTGCTACTATTATTTTTTGAAACTACCCCTCTAAAGACGATTTAGGGATTTTAATTTTTTTTTGAAGAATCTTATTACGTCAGTTAATAAACTTGAAACTTTACATAAATACCAATCTAAATAAACAATAAAGGCTTTCATTGTTGGTTTTTCGAAACTATCCCCAAAAGATGATTTAGGGGATGTAATTTTTTTTGAAGAATCTGATTTCTTGGGTGAATAAACATGAAACTTGACATAAATACCATCCTAAATAAACAATAAAGGTTGTCATTATTAATTTTTTGCAACTACCCCCAAAAGACGATTTAGGAGGTATTACAGTGTTTTGAAAAATCTGATTTCTTGGTTCAATAAATTTGAAACTTGCCACAAATACTAACCTAAATGAACAGTAAAGGCTTTCATTGTTGGTTTTTCGAAACTACCCCCAAAAGACGATTTGGGGGTGTTAATTTTTTGAAGAATCTGATTTCTTGGGTGAATAAACATGAAACTTGACATAAATACTATCCAAAATAAACAATAAAGGTTGTCATTATTAGTTTTTTGCAACTACCCCCAAAATACGATTTAGGAGGTATTACAGTGTTTTTGAAAAATCTGATATTTAGGGTCAATAAACTTGAAACATGCCACAAACCTTAAGGTTGCTATTATTATTTTTTGAAACTACCCCCAAAAGTCGGTTTAGGGGATGTTAATTTTTTTGAAGAATCTAATTTCTTGGGTCAATAAATATGAAACTTTGCTTAAATACCAACCTAAATAAACAATAAAGGTTTTCATTATTAGTTTTTCGAAACTACCCTTAAAATACGATTTCGGGGTGGTAAAGATTTTTGATTACTTTTACTGCACATAGCTTCTTTTTAAGATGTAGGGGAGCACTTAGGAGGGCTTTTTGGAAATTCAACTTTTGAAGGTGATAAAAGGGAGACATTTATTTGTCTGAAAAATCTTATTCCTTTAGCAAAATAATAAAGGTTGGCATCATTAGTTTTTCGGAATTATCCCCAGAAGACGATTTAGGGGTGTTAAAGTTTCTTTGAAGAATCAAATGGCACTAATACGGGGAACTACCGAACTGGACCGTTTGTCTCAGGTAAACATAGTTGTGAGTGACGTTTTAGTGTTGCGTAATTTACGCTGTATTAGGTTTTTGTGTTGTGTCGCGTAATTTACGCAGCATTCGTTTTCATACTAAAGTAATTTTTGAGCCACCCGAAATTATGCGTCTCAAAAAACCCAACCAGTCTTCTGCTCCTTCTATACATATAAAAAAAATATCTTCTTCTATACATTTAAAATGCTTTGTCCTAAATGACTGACTGACGGATCAACGCACAGCCTAAACCGCTGATCATAGAGACCTGGAACTTGGAGCGTATGTTTTTGTATGACATAGGCATCCGATAAAAAAGGATTTGCCGAAATTCTTCCCCTAAAGGGGAGAAAAAGGGGGACAAAGTTTGTATGAAAAATCTAATTCCTTCAGCTAATATTCTTGAAACTTGGCATAAATAGTAATCTAAGTAAATGATAAAAGGTTGACATTATTAGTTTTTTGGAACTACCGTCACAAGTCAATTAAGGGGGTATTGAAGTTTGTATCGAAGAATTTTATTTCATGGGTTACTAAACTTGAAACATTGCACAAATACTGACTTAAATAAATTATAAGGTTGTTATTATTAGTTTTCAAAACTACCCCCAAAAGATTTTTTTTTGATGAATCATTCTTCTTGAGTTAATTAACTTTAAACTTGACATATATACCAACCCAAGTAAACAATACAGGTTGAAATTCTTAGTTTTTTTAAACTAACCCCAAAATACGGTTTTTTAGGGGTGTTAAAGTTTTTTGAAGAATCTTATTTCTTGAATAATAAATTAGAAACTGGACATAAATATCAACTTAAGTAAACATAAAGGTTGTCATTATAAGTTTTTAGAAACTACACTCAAAAGTCGATTTAGGGGGAAATAAAGTTTTTTGAAAACTCTTATTTATTGGGTTAATAAACTTGATACTTGACAAAAATACCAACCTAAACAAACAATAAAGGTTGATATTATTAGATTTTCGAAACTGCCTCCAAAATACGATTTAACAGGTGATAAAGTTTTGTTAAAGAATTTTATGTCTTGGGACCAAAAAAACCAACCTAAGTAAACAATAAAAGGTTGACATTATATTTTATCGAATCTACCCCCCAAAATAGGATTAAGTGGGTGTTAACGTTTGTTATGAATCATACTGAACAAGGTTTCGTTTTTGATGTAGGGATCTAGGGGAGCACGAAGAAGGAATTTGCGGAAAATCAACCTTTCACCATCATCATCATTTCAGCCAAAAACGTCCACTGCTAGACATAGGCCTTCCCCAAGCGCCGCCACACTGATCGGTCCTGTGCGTTTCGCATCCACCGGACTCCCGCAGCCTTGACCAGGTCGGACTTCCTAATTTGCGTTTTCCAGTTCGCAGTCGCTACTGAACTGTCAACCTTTAAGGGGGTGAAAAGGGGGCAATTTGTTTGTATGAACAATCTCATTCCATGGAGATAAAGTAAATAATCAAAATTTACATAATACGTTTTTTAAAACTACCTCCCCCCTGAAAGGGTTAAGTGATTTTAGTTTTTTTGAGACATCTTACTGAGCAATCTAACTAAAATAAACAAAAAGAGAAAAAGGGTATATTAAGTTTTAGGGGCGGCTTTTACTTTGTAGCGGTAACCTAAAATATATTATTCTTTAAGTCAAATAACGAATCGTCCCAAACCTATAAACCGTAGAACTTTACGAAACCACATTTTTATTTGGTTAAATAACAGCCTATTTTTGGTTGCCATCACACGAACGAAGTCGCGGGCGGAGTTAATATTATAAATGTGAAAGTAACTCTGTCTGTCTCTCGGTCTACCTTTTCACGCTTAAACCGCTGTACCGATTTAAATGTAATTTGGTTCGGCGATATTTTGAGACCCTGGTCTGGACATAGGATAGTTTTTATCCAAACATACTTACGGAAATCATACTTAAGGGAGTGGAAAGAGGGGTAGAAGTTTGTATGGAAAACCTACAATATTAAGCCGCGATATAAAAAACAAGCAATTCGAATTACTAATGCTTAGACGAAGTCGCGGGCAACAGCTAGTTTAAACATATAAGTGTTACATATTTTTGAAATCATCTCTTAAAACCCTTCATTTTGATACCCCACACGAAGGGTTTGGACGAAAAAAAAAATTGGGCCTCCACAATATGGCACCCAAAAGCCTCCATTTTTCTATTGTCCAATTTTAATGTAGCCTATGACACTCGCAGGGTTAAGGAGAATCGATTGACGTATGAATTATCAAAATCGGCCAACGCGTTTGGTCTCTGGAACGCCATATAGGAACAAACATACATACATAGACTGATAAACACATTACCCTCCTTCAGCAGTCGGGTAATAACAGACCGAATACGGAATACCACCCTGTGTTCCAAAACGGGCATATTAGACGTGGGTTAAAAGGCTGCTAACCTCATGTAAATTGACCGCTGGGCAAGCCTCCACAATGGTTCCTGAAGATGGAACGCCGTTCCATTGAGGCCGGAAAATAATGTCTGGAGGGACTCGGGTGTGGTCTTTGCCCAGCAGTCCCACTGTTCCAGCAATGGCTACATAAAAACAATAAAATGCCAACATTATGATGAATAATTTAGGTATTTTTTTTTTTTTTTTTTTTTTATGATGGGTTTGCTCTTGACTCTAGTCTAGGTCAGAGGTGACAGAGACAGAGTCTACGATGGAGTGAGCTTACCCAGAAGAAGCCTGTTCACTCTAACTTTGAAGATATTCGGGTTGAATGCGTTCGGAAAAACAGACGCAGGTAGTGAGTTCCATTCATTCGCTGTGCGCATTATGAAGGATGTTTGGAAGCGCTTGGTGCGAAATCGTAAAACCAATCAACAAAAAGAAAGTGGCGCCAGTGACAGAAAAGATGAAATGAAACAGTTTGTCCTGGTATGGTAATATTATGAGGAGGGATGAAACGCATGTTACTAAAAGAATTATGAATTTAAATGTGGATGGATGGAGAGGAAAGAAAAGGTGGATGGACTGTGTGAGGAGTAATATGAAAGAAAAGGGAGTCAGTTATAGCGTGACGGGGGACAAGACGATATGGAAGAAGAAAACGTGTTGCGCCGACCCCAAGTAACATACGTGTTGGGCAGGAAGATGATGATTATGATTTCGCACTTTTATCATGAAGATTTAGTAAATCTTAGGTTTTACCGGTAAATAATAGGTTTCATCGTAGTTCCGGCTTTTACAGTAACATATACGACACATATACGTGGTTGTGAGGCATACTCTGTATTTTGTATTTTGTTATTATGGATGTCAGTAAAAGTCTGACAAGCCCTCCCGCTTCACCCAGAGCGGGAGAAGTCATTGGATGATTTACCAAACAAAAAAAAAAGATATAGGTGGAGAGTGGAGCGATACAACCAGAATCGCAACTGTAAAAGTAATATAATCCTTCTTATTTTTAGTTTGTTAAACCTTATATTATATTTTATAAAGGGTGATGGACCCTACTTTTTATAATTAAATTTTCAAAAGACTTACTAACTTATAATTGTGACGGCTCCAATAGAGCGGAGTTACCCAAAATAAAAAGCAGGAATGTAAAAATAAAGCGAAAATAAATTTTTGGTAAAAAGGGCGCGGACCACAGGTTCGCGGTAGTTTCATTGTATATAAAAAAAAAAAAAAACCAGAATCGCACATTCCAAAGAAATTAAAGGTGGGTTTACCGGGCTTGGGAGCGACCCGACCACTCGCCTGCCGGATGATGACCCCATGTGCACATTCTGGCGCAGCATCTGGTCGGTGCCTGTCAGTCACACCGAAGGGAGATTGAGCGAGCGTGCGATCCAATACAAGAAATGGGGTCTACCACGATCAGCCCCCAAGATCTAGCGCGTGCAGTCCATCCGTTGCCGAGCTGGAAATCTCCAGGGCCAGACAGGCTGCACAACTTCTGGATCAAATGGCTACAAAGGTCGCACGTTCGTTTGGCATCTCAGTACCAGGCAGCCTTAGAGTCTGGTTCGCTATCCAAGTTCCTTACAACAGGAATTACCCACATGCTCCACAAATCTGTCAGCACCGCGGAACCCAAAAATTATAGACCTATTACTTGTTTACCGACGGTTTATAAAGTTTTTACATGCATTTTGAGAGTTAAAATTACTAAACATAACTCCATCATGTCGGCTTCTCAGAATGGATTTTGTAATGGGTCGCGCGGTACAAAGGAGCTACTCCTTATTGATATGGTCATTAGCCAACAGATTCGGCGTTCCCGAAAGGATCTGTTGGCATATTATTATCACATGCCAGATTACCTATTTTAGTGATCTTTGTTTTCGAAGCAATAAGGTTGCATTCATAGGCAAAATAACAGTGAACAGTCTGTCAGATACTAGACGTAAGTATCCCGTGGTGACTTTAAAAGTTAAACCCTGCAGCCAGGCTAACAATACTTAAAAAGCGCCCTCTCCCTGTTGGGTACGGACCTCGACTAAGAACGCCGCTGGGGGGCAGCAAGTGATAGGCTGAATCGAATTGATCGAATCTAGTCCGCAATCCTCCTACTCCTTCTACAAATAGTACTACCGCTACTTCGGACTGATCATTTATCGCTGACCAACCGGTCATCTAAATAACCTTTTTTATTTTTAACCGACTTCCCAAAAGGAGGTTATCAATTCGACTATATTTTTTTTATTTAACCATTTATGCACACACACAATTTTATGTGTGTTAACCTCAGAACTTTTCACTAGATGAAACGATTTTGATGATTATTTTTATTTGAAAGCTGTAGCTTGTCATGTGGTCCCATTTAAATTGTATCAAGATCTGATGAAGATCTTCGGAGATATACATCAGAACTCTTCAATAAATGACGGCAAATCACTCGGGATAGCTGCAGTCGCATGTCTGTTTATTGTTTACACCATTTCATAACATAACATCACACTGGTACGCTCTAAAGGGGTACGCAAGTGTGAACAGTTCACCCTGGTATACTCTCATTCCACCGGTTTTGTTTAAGTTTCATGTTATTGGGTTAATCCATTCTGGCATCACTTTGGGCATTATAGCCTATAGAACTGGTGCATTATATACCACAACCAAAAGAATACGACCGACTTCTAAATTAACACTACAATGGGAAAAATAACTTAAATTTCGAAAGTTGGTTTCAAAAAACGAAAACAGAAAAACCGACTGCCGAAATTGCAGTTATTTTTCACTTTGTAGTGTTTTTATTTGGTAGTCGGTGGTATTTTTTTGTAAAAATATTTTTATTTTTTTTACTTTTTTTATTTCTCGGATTGTGATCGGATGGAGTGCGCAAATACAAACGCTCGCTTCGTTATTTTATTTATTTAAACTTCATGTACAATGGTGATAAATAGGCGGACGTAATGCTGCAAGGCATTCTCAAGGCATTTTAATGCCGTAAAGGGTGCTACGCTATTTCGTAGCCACGGCGTAGCAACAGTGCTACGATCCTTACATACTCCTTATGCTACATTTACGTTCATACATCCAATCATACATTCACACGGTTATAAGCACACCAATAAGATCCGTGTATGTCCTTCACCGTTACTAAAGACGATAATCTTCTTCCTCAGTTAGTTTGTAGGTAGGCAGTGAGGTACTTAGGTATAAGTTCGCTACCCTTGAACCTCTCTCGTTTGTTTTTGTTTCCAGTAAGATCAATAGGTGCTGTGAGGGGTCCAAACTTCGAATACGTTGTTTTTTAAATATAACTTTTGTTGACAAGCCGTTTCTGAGTGTGATAAAGTGGTGGTTTGAAGAGATTTTATCAGTAATTCTGAGGATGACCATTATTCATTACTAACGTGCTATTATTAGATGGTACGGCCACGTGATGCTGTGCAGTCGGAGGATGCATGTTCTTTGACTGACCAGAACCAGATGTATCCTCCGACTGCACAGCATGATTTTTCATTTTAGTTTGCTTTTTAAACAGTCGGGTATAAACTCGTTTTATTAATTAACTTATTATATTTATAACTTTTCAGTTATTTTTTTGTAGAATTTTGTACATTTAAACATATAAGTGTTTTATATTTTTTTAATTATCTCTTAAAACCCTTTATTTTGATACCCCACACGATGGGTTTGGAAGAAAAAAAATATTTGGTGCCCTACAATATGGCGCCCAAAATCCGCCATTTTTTATTTTCCAATTTTAATGTAGCCAGTGACACTCGCAGGGTTAAGACGAATCGATTGACGTAAGAATCAACAAAATCGGCCAACGTGTTTGGTCTCTAGAACGCCACATAGGAACAAACATATATAACTAGACTGATAAACACAGTATCTTTCTTCATCAGTCGGGTAAATACTGCCTTTCCTTGAGGATATCTTGTATGATGAGTGTCCGAAAGTACCTTCATGAAAAACCTTTATAAACATAAAATGCAACCGACTTCCAAATAAAAACACAATAAAGTTAAAAATTATTTCATTTTCGGAAGTGTAGGTGTTCCTGTTTTCTTTTCTTCGTGTTTTGACACCGATAAAGAAGTTATTCTTAACTTTGTACTGTTAAAAATAACTTATTTTCATTCTTTTATTTAGAAGTCGGTTGTATTTATTACCTATACCTAATGCCAGAATAGATTACCCGAATATCATGAAACTTGAACATAACCGGTAAAATTAGAGTGTACCAAGGTGAATTGTACACAAATGCGTACCTCTTTAGAGCGTACTGGCGTGATGTTATGTTATGAAATGGTATAAATAATAAACCGACATGAGATTGCAGCTATCCCGATAGACTTTCCGTCATTTATTGAAGAGATCTGTTGTATATTCTCGAGGTTCTACATCAGATCGTCATTAAATTTAAATGGGATCAATTTGAGAACATACTCGTTCAAACAAAAACAATAATTTTTAAAATCGGTCCACAATTAAGAGAGAAATCGGTGACGAGATACAAAAAAAAAATCGAACATAGAACCTCCTCCTTTTTGGAAAGTCGGTTAAAAAGTCTATTTACTTAAACGATGTCTATAAGCGAGACAAGTGACGCCTCATGACTAACTAAGAAAGTTGACCCCGAAAGGAGAGGTGGGCGAAAAAGAAGACTACCCACGAATTTTATTGTTTTGAAGTCTAATTCGTTTTGCAAAGTAGGTAACTATCTTCCCAGTTATAGCACTGTACCTACATACCTACTGGTAGTTCAGTTTCCCGACACGTGTCATCAAATCGTCGGTAACATCAAGCGGCGATAGTTGAGAATGGCCATCTATACTCCATTTGAAATAAGATTAGAAATATAAATAATTCCATTTTACAGCCCGTTCAATCGATTTTGACTTCTATTGCGTTGGTGACAAATGACAAATGGCAGCTGTTTACTTTTGGTAACAGGTTCATGCTTTCTGATGTCATCCTTTATGTTTACGGAATACTCGTAGAATTCAAAATCAGTTGAACGGACTGTAAAAAAAACCGGCCAAGTGCGAGTCGGACTCGCGCACGAAGGGTTCCGTACTTGGTAAATTGCGGTTTACGATTTATGACGTATTAATAAAAAACTACTTGCTAGATCTCGTTCAAACCAATTTTTGCTGGTAGTTTACATAGTAATGTACATCATATATTTTTTTAAGTTTTATCATTCTCTTATTTTAGAAGTTACAGGGGGGGGTCACACATTTTACCACTTTGGCAGAGTCTCTCGCGCAAACTATTCAGTTTAGAAAAAAATGATATAAGAAACCTCAATATCATTTTTGAAGACCTATCCATAGATACCCCACACGTATGGCTCTGATGAAAACAAATATTTTTAGTTTTAGTTTCAAGTATGGGAACCCCCAAAATTTATTGTTTTATTTTTAATTTTGTGTGAAAATCTTAATGCGGTTCACAGAATACATATACTTACCAAGTTTCAACAGCATAGTTCTTATAATTTCGGAATAAAGTGGCTGTGACATACGGACGGACAGACAGACAGACATGACGAATCTATAAGGGTTCCGTTTTTTGCCATTTGGCTACGGAACCCTAAAAAGGGGGTCCGTGCCCACTGAACCCGAAGAATAATATATTACCTGCATATTTCTATTTTGATAGGCTTAAAAACATCGACGATATAGTCAGGCAGAAAAGTGTTGATTTAACGCTTGCATTACAGAGAGTGTAAAATTTAAATAATGTTTGAATAAACAAATCAATAATTAAGCAAGTAAGTACTTATCCTTTTTAATATATATTTACTTTGTAGTAAAAATCACAGATTATTGTTAATTATCATTACAATATTATAGCTAGTGGCATGGTGGTATTTATTGGATCAGTCTATAAACGTGATTATAATTATGAGGTTAACAAGTTGGTGCTAACTTCCAAAGTTAAGTTATTTAGAATTAATATAACCTTGCCTTGGTTCTTAAAATCAAGAGTGAATAGGTTACTTCTAGGCAAGCGTGCTTCACCGTCGACCACATCATCGCTTACCATCAGGTGAGATAGTGGTCAAGCGCGAGCCAATAATTTATAGAAAGAAAAAAAAACAAATGGCACTGAATTGGTAGTAAAACTTCTGGTATTATTCTTCGGGTTGAGTCTAATCGGGATGAGTGAGCACGGACCCAAAAAAGGGTTGTAGACATTTCTAATGTTATTTCAAATGGAGTATAGTACACTTCTACTCATCTTCTCTCTCGAACTTATTCTTTGGCTTTGCAGTACTTTTCTAAATATATTCATTGTAACATCATAAACAGTTGAATCGTATTTCTGAGACTCGTCTAGCTTCATAGTCTCGGCGCTTTTTCTGGTGGACACCACGGCTGATTCTTGCTTTCAGGAGTTGCAGTAGTTGGGAAAGGTTTGACGGCCTTCAGCCTTGTCCCTGCTGATATTTTCAACTGCTACCTGCGAATAGTGGTCGAAATCGGAGGTATGGCTGATGGTGTTTGGGGTTATCGAAAGATAATCCTTATATTACTGATTAACACGAACAATATAAAATGACATGTGCGAGGCCGAAAAGACCAATAAATGGTGATGGCATTTATTTTGGTGTTGGTATAATATTTCATCTACATCTTATAGTCTTTTGGAAAGAAGAAAAACATCGCCAGTTTAACTGCAGCTATTTGTAATTTAACTTATGTATAATAGTCGCTGTGGCCCAGTGTCTAAGATCTGTCTCCCGTGCTTGTAGGCGCGAATCCAGGCAAGTACTAATGTGACTTTTAAAAATTCATATTATTATATTACTTCATCAGGAGCTCGTGGCTAAATAATAACAGCCGCACAGGTCGATCTTCAAGGTTAAGCAACGCTTGCCGAGGTCGGTCCGTGGATGGGTGACCATTTCAACATACCGAGTTTCCTCCGTGCCTCGGAAAGCACGTTAAGCCCTTGGTCCCGGCTGCCATTTAAAGATCTTTGACAGTCGTTATGGGTAGTTAGAAGCCTGAGATCTGACACCAGTCTTGCCAAGGGGGTACCGCGTTACCCAATTACTGGGTTGTGGAGGTCAGATAGGCAGTCGCTCCATGTAAAATACTGGTACTTAGCTGAATCCGGTAAGACTGGAAGCCGACCCCAACAACAATTGGGAAAAAGGCTAGGCAGATGAGGCTATCACTTCATAAGTTTTGTTTAAATATAGAAAGTGAATAACAGACCACGGTCTCTTAAGATACAGGGAACCCTAGTTTAAGAGGTAGGATTCACTAATTGGGTACAGATCTTGTTCATCCAACGCCTGTCTCTTCTACCAACCAGTTGTAATTTTATATTGTAGTTATTGAAATTATAAATCTAATTTATGTAAATTTTTGAACATATTTTTTTTTTTTATGTCCTTTCTTTTTATCTTGAATATCGCTGACAACGGTGAAGGAAAACATCGTGAGGAAACCTGGACTTACAGTCTGTTAATATAAGTCTGAAATTGCCAGTGGTCGAAAATTCTTCCATACAAACGTAGTCTAGCGATTACTCCATTGTTTGAAGATGTACGTTCAAAATTAAAAATTATATCAATTTGTCTCATCATTATCTAGCCCTGTATGGAAACAAAAAAGTAAAAAAGATATATACTTGAATGTTATGAGCGTCGAAAGTTCCATATTTCAACACAGATTTTAATGCATCTTTGCGGAAATAAATACCATAAGAAGAAGGAAAATTGCAAAACTGCCTCCATACAGGGATAGATTATTAATTCAACAATGCAAACAATTTAATGTTGAACAGATACATTTAGTAGTTTTTCTTGATATCCAGACTCCCAAAGGTCTGTTTATAAAATTTCGCGCGCTCGTTTTCGTCCTAAATCATCATCCATTTCGCAAAAAAATTGCAAAAGTGCTAATTCGTACGAGAACTAGCTTCTTACTGCTCATCACAGCATCATCCCCTTTCGCACGTGTTGTCGGATGAGGAAGCATGCATTTAAACCTCGCGCACAAAATAGTTCGTGCCGTCGACTACGAGAACCTTATGCAAGCGCGGTGATCAATTCTCGTACATTCACTGTATGAGAAGAACAAAAAAGAACATGAGAACAAGAGAGAAGTAGAAGTGGCCTTCGCCCTGCAGTGGGGCAGTTACAGGCTGGCATTGTTATTATATATATTAATTAAAGTAGTTAAATATTACCTGTCCTCTCAAAATTATGGCCAAGTCATCTTTTACGAAACCCACGTCAATAGAAAGGGTGGCCTTTGTTTGTTTTGTAGAGATTGTAACAGTCTATTGACCTAGTCTCTGGGTCAATGGAGAGGTCTGTGACCTTATACTGACCGAACCGATGATATAGGTAGCGCCATCTGTGTTCAACTGATAGAACTCTTTGCGAATACTGATACATAACATTGATGCATGCTGTCTGTTGTTACATGGTTCGCATATAATTTAGTTTCTTGAGTCGATCAGAGATGCCGCTATTCAAGCTGAATAAGCAGTATAATAAATTTTTGCTTGTTTTGTGCATTTTCCTGAATTCGAGTTTTGGTAGGTAGTCGCTACTTACCCAGACGAATTACCTTCTGACTTTGCTGGGTTATAATACAATTCATAGTCTCCTTTATCATGACTTGTCTAATCTAAGAAATTTTGGAACAGATTTGTCTTTTAAATAAGTAGTCTAACTCCTTAAAAAAATACTTTAAGAAGCTGAAATTCAATTTACGGCTGTGATTACTTACAATACCTACTTGGCTAGAGTATCGCTGCATTTGGAAAATCTTTCAGCTTTATGGAATTCTTATTATATCCGTAAATCTAGTATAGTACCTACCCGCCAAATTTCTTGGCCACCCTGAAGTTGGCTACAAAAACAGCACTGATCCGTGCCTTGTGCATTGGAAAGCCAACTTCAGGGTGGCCAAGAATTTTGGCGGGAATAATAGATAAGAATTATAATCTAAGGTAGGTAATCCCGTTTACCACAATAATAAATGATGCATTCTATTTTATATACGGAAAAAAAATATTATTAATTACAAAAATGTGGTAACAAAAACACAATAAATTGTATTCAAATGGATGACTAATTAATTGTCCATTTAAATGATAGGTACTTCACTCTAACGTGGTTAGCAATCGTACTGTCTTAGCCTTCAATTAAATATTTTGAACACAAATTATTAATTTTTGAATAAAGAATAAAGGACGCTATTGTTTTTAAAATTAGGAAGAAATGAGTATCTTTGTCTTGTAACATTACAATAAAGGGTATTGTTCACAGCACTTCT
This sequence comes from Orthosia gothica, assembly GCA_949775005.1. Classification (NCBI taxonomy): domain Eukaryota; kingdom Metazoa; phylum Arthropoda; class Insecta; order Lepidoptera; family Noctuidae; genus Orthosia; species Orthosia gothica. The sequence goes on along the minus strand of OX459056.1, from coordinate 8,193,200 downwards.
CAGTTACTCACACAAACGCACACACACCCACACGCACGCTAATAGAGTGTCGTCCAACACTCATTTACAAATTAACGTGCAGTGAAACAAATGCGTGTGCAATTATTTACCGGCTTCGGACAAAGGGTTCCAATAGTCCAGTTCGCGTCGGAGCGAAGCGCGGGCGCACTTGAACGCGCGACGTATCGTAGCGCGCACGCGCCGATTTTGTATTGAAGAAACAGTGTAGTTCGCGATCGGAATGATGCTCGCCGGAGCGCAGATTGTTGACGAAACTAGTGTGGCGTTCACGACCGGGAATGGGGGGAATACTGGGACAGCTGGGTTTAATCTGCCGGAGTATCCCGTCCAGGGCTCCTCCCGGGAAGCCCAACCAGTTGCCCTGCCACCTGCACCCAACCAGGGTCTGGGCATGATCCCCAAACTTGACCCAGTGGACATACACTTTAGCAATATCACATGCACAGTCAAATTGGGAATCACTAAAGGTAAATAAATTTTACATATTTTTCTACTCCTGAAAACGGAATTCAATTTTCATCCCTTCTTTTAAATAACGAAATTTTGAGTGCTTGAAGTTATTTATTTTCAAAGTAAACACTGTTCTAATTAATGAAAAAGTAAAAATAAACTGATATACACCGAAAGTAAATCATTTCCAAATTCCTTGCCATTGGGCAAGGAATTTGGAAATGATTTACTGTTTAAAACTTTCATTGTATTGGGATCATTGGATCCCAATACAATGAAAGTTTTAAACCGTCCTAGTTAGGGAACTAGAAAGACTTCAAAAACGAGTGCAAGCGAATTGAAGTTGCCACAACTCCTTAAGTCGTGATAATGTTATTCGATATGCTACTACAAATATATAACAATGTATATGGATTATATCGTCAGTAACATGATAATAAATATCAATCATATCTAAGAGTCTTTGTGTAAATATTTTACCTATACCAGTAGATAAGTGACTATAACTTTTGTATCATAACACGTTGATAAAAACAATGTTTAGGGAAGCATTCTTAATTGCTTACTAACTTGCTGACAACATTAGCTACTTACGTATTTATCTTATGTTCCTACCTATTTATTAATGTTTCTATGTAGTTTTTAGATAATATACGAGTATTCGATGTGAATGACAATTAACGTCAAGATTTTCATTGTTCAGACAAACAAAAACAATCACAGTTTTCTTGCCTAACTTAGCTTGAGGAATCAGTAAGATTGCCTGCATAGTGTGCTAGGCTTGCGCTTGACCACTATCTCAACTGATGGTAAGCGATGATGTGGTCGACGGTGAAACACGCTTGCCTAGAAATAACCTATTCACTCTTGACTTAAAGACCCCCAGATTCTAACTGTCGGGAAACACAGACTACGGCAGAGAATTCCACTCCTTAGCTGTACGCATAATAAAAGTGTTCCCAAAACGTTTTGTGCGTATGGGTGGGATGTCCACCATGTATCGATGGCGCATCGCCGATAACTGAAGCCTCTTCTGAAAGCGTGCTTGTAAAAAACAAATGAAGACGGCAGATTGAAGCCCAAGACCAGTGTTTTAAAAATAGAATGTTTGACCTACCTACCTAACTTGTCACACTCTACCGTACTTATCAATGATGAAAGACTTTTAATTAATCCCTAGCAGATTACATACTCATGTGGTAATCAGTAGGCAATCATTCAGAAGCAGGAAACCATGCTTCAATGCAGCCCCGTATTACGAAACTTGGTAACATCCCTGCTATTTATACTGAAATGATACATTCGTAGCTGAACAATTATTTCAATTAGTTTCAACATAGTCTCTCTTTTCCTTTTCCATTCCCACCTTTATACCTCCCAGGTATTTATTTATTTAAAACTTCTTGCACAAAGGTACAATGGCGGACATTAATGTACCAGGCATTCTAAACCAGTCAAGTCAGTCAGTATTGTGGTGGGGTCTGCTTTTCTCTTCCAAATTCCCCCTCATTTCTAGCCCCTCTAGCTCTCTTGACTCAGTAGTAACACAGAAACCTTCTTTGCTATCGAAATGTATCTTTCTCTTTTGCATTTTCCAGTTTTAGGTCCAGCTTGTAGTAGGGTATGTTCTTCTCTCCCCACTTCACCCTCATTTATAAGCCCTCTAACTCTCTTGCACTCTTTCGTCTCAATAGTAACACTAGAAAACCTTCTTTGCTATAGAAATGTATCTTTCTCTTTTCCTTTTCCCAGCTTTAGTCCCAGATTGTAGTCGGGTAAGTTCTTGTCTCCCCACTGTCCCTTCATTTCTAAGCTCTCTAACTTCCATGCACTCATTCGTCTCAATAGTAACACTAGAAAACCTTCTTTGCTATCGAAACGTATCTTTCCCTTTTCAATATCTCAGCTTTAGCCCCAAGTTATAGTGACTAGTGAGATATGTTCTTCTTTCCCCACTTCCCCTTCATTGCTAAGCCCTCTAACTCTCTTGCATTCTCTCGTCTCAATAGTAACACCACAAAACCTTCTTTGCTATCGAAACGTATCTTTCTGTTTTCCATTTCCAAGCTTTAGTCCCAGGTTGTAGTGGGCTATGTTCTTCTCTTCCCATTTCTCCCTCATTTCTAAGACTACTAACTCTCTTGCACTCTCTCGTCTCAATAGTAGTACTACAAAACCTTTTTTGCTATCGAAACGTATTTCTCCACTTTATTTGTTTTCTACACCCCATTTACTGTTAAAAATATAATTCTCTAGAGCCTATAGGGGTGTAGGTCATCTTGAAGGTTACAAACGATTGGAGCTTAGGTCTTAGTATTCTTAGAGGTTTCCTCAAGTTCACTAGTCTTGTATTCAGAAGGTTGCAACCATAATCTTTGTGGTGTAGGACATAAACATAGTTAATACCCGTATAGTTGATTGATAACAATTCTCATTCTAATGACTGTAGGAGTAACAAAGCGACTGCTTTTATTAGATCAAGTGTAACGAGGTTACTAATGATATCAAGGAAATGTAAAGTGACATACAAAGACAGACTGTGGACAATACAATTAGAGACAATGCCGGTTACGATCAAGTCTTGTTGCACCAAAACATTAACCTTTCGTAAACGTAAGAAAGGTTAAACTTACAAAAAAAGTATCATAACACGACTTTGCAAGCTATTGTTTTTCTCTTCGGGTACTTCGTTTTATGCTCATTATAATTCATCATTATCTGTCTACAGCAGTACACGGCACAGCTGGCCCATAAGCCTTTCATCTCGATTCTTCAATCTCTTCTATCATAACCAGCCTTAGACAGACAACAAGACCACTTCATAAGAATTACTTGTGCTGGAGGAAAATTTATAAATCATGATTTGATAGATGTCTAAATGATTGAATACCACTGAGAAAAATCTAACTAGATGACATGATTGTATGTACTGCCCGTGCCAAAAAACGGAGTAAAGTTACGACGAATGATCGTTTAGCATTATCGGCACCGGAAATCCACCGAAATCTAGTAAAATGCCTTTTTATGCCATATTGAGATGTAAAAATGTATACAACAAGTTGGCCGAGGCATTGGTAATGTTTTCTTTCAATGGAAAGTAAATTTGTTTGTGAAAAAGTGGCACGCTTGGTTTTTATACAGACGGAGGGACTTGCGTTATCTATTCAGATTTATGTTTGTGTTAAATACCAATGCTTTAAAATAAATATCAATCACTGGAAAGTATCATCAACCTCCTACACTTACGCTAATTTATTTGCGGTGGTGCAACATGTCTTATGCTTTTATACATCTTAATTTGCCGTCATTTCAATAATCATCTCGTTTCTAGCTACATTATCTTTCACACAACCTATTTATCGTTCTTCGTCTTTTCTCGTGAGGATGTGGCCACATCCTCTAGTGTCAGAGTTAATTAAGTCACCCCTGTGATTCCACAGGCCTCTGACTTGGCTATTTCAGACTTACATTAACTATATAAGTCCAGGTTTCCTCACGATGTTTTCCTTCACCGTTGCCTGTGATGTCTAAGATAAACTTAGAAAGTACTTATGAATTGGAAAAACTCGCTTTGGTACTTGCCCGGATTTGAACCTCAAGTACGAGAAGCAAGGTCAATGGGCCACCACGACTTATCCATCGTTTAATTGGTCTTACACTTTTCATAAAACCATCCAGATCTACTCGGAATTACTCGGAAAGCCTTACGTTTTCCCAAAATTAGAAGTAATATTCACATCGAGGTCAATTATTGCAATCGACTAACACTTATTGCCTCTCAAAGTGCTTCTTGCACCGATTGAGGTTCTTATCGATCAAACGCCAGCTAATAATCACAATACTTCGCCTTGACTCGATTGCTACATCATAGCGGTTACGACTTAGAAGTCAAGTTCATTTGACTTTTTATACGGTCCGTATAAGAACGAGATGTAAACAAAAACTGCGTTGCACGGGTTATTTTGTAATAATTTCTTCATTTTTATTCATTTCTCTATCGTCATATTCCTTATACTCTATCTCAGGTAGGCTTCATAGTCTTTTTTTTTGTTCTTTTAAAAAAAGAAACTGCCCCACACTAGGAATTTATTCCTGTATCGCGGGCACGTTTACAACATCATCGTTTACATCATGATCAATTTAGTCGAAAGGCGTCAATCATGCTGTTCTACTTTTTTAACCCCCAACGGAAAAAGAGGGATGTTATAAGTTTGACGTGTGTTGCTGTGTATCCGTGTGTCTGTGTATCTGTGTGTCTGTCTGTGGCATCATAGCTCCTCAACGGGTGAACCGATTTGGATTTAGTTTTTTTTTGTTTGAAAGGTGACTTTGTTGAGAGTGTTCTTAGCTATGTTTGAATAAAATCGGTTCAGCCATTCAAAAGTTATTGGCATTTTGCTCTTTAAATCTGGGTTTTTTCGCAAGGTATCGTGTCATTATTACTTGTTTGTGTCTATTACTAGGTATATTATATATGTACATTAAAAATAATGAAAAAAAAATACAAATAAAAAAACCCTGTAACAAATACTTCTAAAAAGCAAAGTCTCGCGTCGGGAAATCGCTAAGTAAATAAATGAAACGGAGGTAAACGTTGGCGTTGCCTCGACGCGAGTAAGAGGTTTATTTTTTGCTTTTTAGAGGTATTTGTGTCGGGATTTTTATAAATTTGTATATTAATTTTTCTTATAGTATCAATGGCAAATATAGTTTTTAAATATTATGTTTGGCCCAGTAGTCAGCTACGGCAACACGATTTACTGACGCAAACATTCACACAAGTTCAGGTGGCAGGGTCTGCTGTAAGTTTAAAGCTCTTCATCATGATTTTTAGTCGAAAGACGTAAATTATTGCTGCTAGACAGAGGCCTCGCGTAAGCATCGCTATATCCCAATACAACAAAAATGCATTACTTAAAACATTATTATATCGTCATCTTTATGCCCATTTGATGGACAATAGACTTGTCTCCTATTATACGGGCTATCTAACAAAATGTGGCTAACTCTTCGGGAAACACAAGCATAATTTTATGTATAAGTTTTTAAGCTGACATGGTCACAATCATTAGAATTCATATTTGTTTTGGGATATTTACCATGTATATTTTGATTTTGGTTGAGAGCTCGATATTTCGGCACCGTTACAAGCACCATGATCACGACAACTAAAGTCTTAATATTATGTGTTTTAAAATAATTCTAAGCTGCAAAAATAACAACTAATTAAGATAAAGTACCAGCTATATACATTCAATTTTGTATCTTATATCAACTAACGAGTATAATATGCAATAACAGTCAAAGTGCAAGGTAGCCTGTACATTACCGGTTTCCTTATTTTTGTAATGCGGCTTACTATACGGAGAAACGTTTGTTGATGCAGAAAAGCCGTAAAAGTTTTATTAATCACAACATAAATCTGCATTTTACTTTGTAAAGTTATTTATTTATCCTTTAATTTAATCAAACTCGATCTAATAGGGTAGTTTACTGAAAATTTGTTTAATGAGTTGAAATATCGTGTGACGTCACGCCGCTAGTACACTTTATACTGCCTTAGTGACGTCACAACTCACAAGGCCCAACTCCTGAACTTTGATGCGCTTTAATTTTGTAATTTTCTTAGTTCCGCCGGAAAAAGAGGGGTGTTATAAGTTTCACGTGTGTTGCTGTGTATCTGTGTTTCTGTCTGTGCCATCATAGCACCTAAACGCATGAACCGATTTTGATTTAGTTTCTTTTTCTTAAAAGGTAAATTTATCGAGAGTGTTCTTAGCTATGTTTGAATAAAATCGGTTAAGCCGTTCAAAAGTTATGGGCGTTTTACTGTTTGAATCGGGGTGTTTTCGCAAGATAAATGTGTCGGGGGTTTTTTAAATTGTGAAATTTTACTTGTCGCAAGATAATGTGTCGGGGGTTTTTGAAATTTTACTTGTTATTGATATGGTAAAGCAAAAAATGCGTGCGTGTGTTTTATAATCTCACGGACGGACTAAATGGAATTATTATTTTTCTACCCAGGAAACATGCCTATTGTCAGTTTGATACATAATTATGTATCAGAATTAAGTTATTGATTTTATTATTGTATTTTCAAATATATTTCTCTACTTACAAGTTCACTTACATTATATTATAATGTGGTAGATTGTAATGTAATCATCTTTAGTTTACGTCAGGATTTGACTTTTAACCTAACAGGGAAAAAATAGAAGGATACGTTTGTAATTGATTATTAAATGATGCTGTTTACAATATCTAGCCATTGCGACATCTTTTTTTTGTATTATAGATATGTTCACGCTTGATCACTATCTTACCTGATGGTAAGCGATGATGTGGTCGACGGTGTACCATAAGTGTTATATATAACACGATGTCCCTTGGTGAAAATAGGTAATCTCTGATTTTTAATATCATAGACTAAACTGACATTTGGAGGGTTGAACTTTATCGTTACAAAATAAAAAAACTTTTTTTTGCATAAAAATACTACCAACTTCCAAATGAAAAACTACAAAGTGAAAAATAACGTAATTTTTGGAAGTCGGTGTCTTTCGTAGGTACCAGTTTATTGCGATATGGACAACGAATTCCAAAAATTGAGTTATTTTTCACTTTGTAGTTTTTCATTTGGAAGTCGGGAGTATTTTTTTGCAAAAATGTTTTTTTATTTTTCCCTTTTTTTCATACGTAATAGATACGCAAGTTGTTTAGTAAGGTCCCTATGATGCCAGAATAGATTACCCCAATAACATGAAACTTGAACATAAACGGTGAAATGAGAGATCTGCGTACCCCTTTAGAGCGTTCTGGCGTGATTTTATGTTATGAAATGGTCTAAACAATAAACAGATATGGGATTGCAGCAATCTCGAGAGTTTTGCCGTTATTTATTGAAGAGTTCTGTTGTATATCTCCGAAGTTCTTGATCAGACCTTCACCAAATTAAAATGGGACCATTTCGAAACATACTCTTTTAAACAGAAAAATAATTTTCAAAATCGGTCCATAATTGACGGAGATATCGGTGAACAAACACAAAAAAAAAAAACAAGCACAAAGTCGAACATAGAACCTCCTCCGTAAGTCGTTTAAAAATAGTGTCATATCCTGAGTGATCGAAAGTTTATCGAATATCGAAAAGAGCGAAAATGCAACTATTTCACTGCAAAACATACCAGACTTACACGCTTTTGGCAACCCGTAACAACTTTCAAGATCTACAAATGACAGCTCTATTGCCCTAGCCAAAGCATCATCCATCCATTTGTTCGGAACGGCTATAAATTCCTCATCATCGTCATCTTCATCTGCTTATTATTGTTCCCACTGCTGAGACACAAGCCTCCTTTCTGTGAAAGAGGTATTGCGGGCCAAGTGCGTTTTGGTGTATCTATGTCATATTTCTTCGATTTTTTAGTTCTAGGCTATGCCTTTTTCCTCACGATGTTATCCTTTATGTCTTTTGTATAAATTGCTATCTGCTCAAAACTTTATTTCAATGTTTGCTTTATTATTTGAACATTGATAGGTATGTAGCTGAAACCGATGATTGCATAAATTTGAACATTTACTTAATCTATCCTTATCCACGGATTAATGAAATTATCAATATTATCGTGACATGGATACAATGGAATTAACACAAAGATATTGAAATGTACTAAATACCTCGTGTTTGTATGATGAATAACTTTTTTTTGTCATTTTTTTGGTATTTTATCAAAAATTCAAGGTTCACTATCTTTCAAGAAATGATAGGGAAATTTGATATATGTAACAGTTATCACCGCTACTTTTTGAGTTCATTTTTGAATATCCGTTCCAACAACATTGTGCCAAATGGCAAATATATATATATATATTTTCGATAGGCTCGCGTTTGCCCACTATCTCGTCTGATGGTAAGCGATGATGTGGTCTACGGTGAAGCTCGCTTGCTTAGAAGTAACCTATTCACTCTTGACTGAAATACCCCAAGGTTGTAGCTATCAGGGAACTAAGACTCCGGAAATCACGAATTCCCATGCGAACTTACATATCGAATTCAAAGAAAGAACTTTCAAATATCTTTCTTTAGTGCTCCCCTTTAGGAACTTATGCAAAATTTCACTCTTTTAGATACAACAGTTTAGGCTGCGCGTGTCTGATTTTTATTAAATAATATTAGTCTCAGGTATCTTGTTTTAACCTATTTCTTTCTTTGTATAGCTACGTAACTGTGTTTTTATAAACGAACACATTCCTTTCACAATTGATATACGTGTAGGTTCATCTACGTACGAGTAGAATAACAAGATCAAGACCATCTCAAACAGTCCGTACAAAGTCTAATCCCCGTTATAATTAATTGCAAACATACAATATCTTTACGTCCTCTACTATGATACTATTCTCCCGGATATGCGATAGCAAGGCTTCATATCAATGCCAAATCAGTGATAATAGAGATAATAACACTTACTAGATCGCCTAACAATCGCAAATACAAGTGTTCGATAAATGCAGTGAGTGGTTCGTTCAATCCGTTTCAATTGTCCAGTTTTTATGCTGTCCCCTACAAAATGGAGGATGTGGACAATTTTGAGTGTTAACTGGCTATGGGGGATAGAGGCCTTGATTTTAGACTAAGATAGCACGAGGAAGTGTTGAAAAATATGGCAATCATAAATAGGAGTTCCATGCGATTGGTATTTTGAATTTTGGAATGACTGAATGGTTGATTAACCTTATAGTTCGGACAGGGTATATTTTGGGGCAAGACAAACGAACCTCCAGTAGATCAGTAGCGGGTCCAAAATGCCCAAAAAGTTACAGCATTCAACATCCTAAATCATAACGTTATTATTGATTAAATACATTCATTTATAAAAACAAAGCGCTAACAATATATATTAGCACTATGAAAAAAAAGTCTTGTATTATGGTGCTCATCTATTCAATACAATGATTGACAGGGTCACACAGATGTTACTTTAAACTGACATACACCGAACTTAATTATCGTCTTCGTGATCGTGACCCATATAGATTTATATCTGCCACTGAACATACCATTAATCTTGAATATTAAAACTACAATTAAAGGGTGACTTTTTTTTACTATCTAATCGGGAATTCCACTCCTTAGCAGTACGCATAATAAAAGTGTTCCCAAAACGTTTAGCGCATGGGTGGGATGTCCACCATGTACCGATGGTGCATCGCCGTACGTCTGGTAGTCCGATGATCAAACGGGCTGGGTGGAAGTAGATCATGCAATTGCATCGCACATTCCCCGAAATGTAATCGATAAAAAACCGACAAGCTGGCAACTCGGCGACGATGTTCAAGGCTCTGGAGCTTTGACTTAACCAGTGCCTCATCGCCGATGAGCTTCTTGGCCCGCTTTTCGATCTACTCTAATGCATCAAGCTGGTATTTGGCAGATCCATCCCAGAGATGAGAACAGCACTCCATGCATGATCGAACTTGCGCTTGATACAAGCTGAGCAGCTGTTCCGGTGTGAAGTACCTTCTCACCTTTGCAAGGATCCCCTGCTTTTTGGCAGCCAGCTGAGCCTTTGCCTCAATGTATGGGTCAAAATTGAGAGTTGATGTCAACGTAACGCCAAGAAGCTCAAGATGGTCAGTTATTGGCACGGTCACATCTCGGAAAAATGGAGCCAGGTGAAATTGGCTCTTTTTAGCGGGAAAAAGACACTCCTGGGTTTTAGCAGCATTAAACCTGACCAGATTGGCATCGCCACATTCGGAGACTACCTGCAAAGACAGGTTCAAGCGCTCCACCATAGCCTCCCGGAGAGACTGGATCTGAGGCCCGGTAGCACGAGCGTTGGACAAGTATCTCTTAGCAACAGTGCTGTCGTCTGTATACCCAAAGGTTTTAGCAGATCGTTAATGTGCAGCAAGAATAAAGTTGCTGAGAGTAACGACCCCTGAGGGACCCCGGCAATAATATGCAAGTGGTCCGACGAGCAGCCATCGATAACCACTCGAATGGACCGATCTCTCAGGAAGTCTGCAATCCAATCACACAGACCACCGGGCAAACCGAATGAAGGAAGCTTACCATTAAGGCTTTCGTGCCAGACCCAAGACACGAAGAAGAACCAAAATGCAAAGTGGTAAACCTTGCATTCAAACTAAAAGATTTAATAATAATTTTAAATTCTCGTCTCAAGCAAATAACTAATTACATAAAATTGTTGTTATTATTGAACTTAGAACTATTTGTGTGATACTGATAAGGTAGCTAAGGGTACCCGATAGGAGTTTATCGCGGCAAATATAAATTGTTTTTGTAACCCGACAATGTCTAGGAAATAATTAGCATTACAGACCTCATTAGCTGAATGACTATGGCTGGGCATTATATAATGTTTAGACTGGAAATTGTTTGCTATTCTCACAAGGTTACATTAAATTATGTTTTCAGAGTATTACTTAATCCTGGTTTCTTTATTGCTCCTCTCCTGCGGATTCCGTGGACTGCTTACCACACCAATGTATCGATCCTAAAAGATTGTCGAAGATAGAGCTATAAGAGATAAAAGATAGAGAAGAGATTATCGTCGACTGTTCAAATACGAATACTAAAGTTCTTTGGGCACATAACTCGCAATGCAGACTCAATGGAGCGTCTTGTAATCCAAGGCAAATGGAGGGCTAGAGATCCCGAGGTCACTCTCCGACCAGATGGGCAGATCTTATTAAAAACATCACCAAAGCTACGATTAGCGACTGTTCCCACATTGCGTCCAATAGAACCGAATGGCGACGCATGGCAAGAGCCATCTTGCATCAACGACTCACCCATGACCAAGAGTGCCCGACTAAGAAGAAGGAGGTTTCTTTAAATGAATTATCGACTTGTCATAAATTAAACGCAAGTCAAGTTTGGCTGTTGAAAATTCATTCATGCAAACACAAGTAGTTAACGCGCGTTTGGCAATTTGTAACATTAATTTTGCGTTAAACTGGGCTTTAGTGATTGCTGCAAGAATGTATCCAATCTGATTCAATTTGATGATCAATTGTCCAAGTTACAATATCTTTATCTTTCCGTGCCCTTAATCCAATTTTTTGATATCAGATCAACGCGTCTTCTTCATCCATACAATACTTATGTATTAATCGTCATCTCTGAAGTCATTCCCTTGATAGCTAATCATCATCTGCCTAGCCTTTTTCCCAATTATTGTTGGGGTCGGCTTCCAGTCTTACCGGATTCAGCTGAGTACCAGTGTTTTACATGGAGCGACTGCCTATTTGACCTCCACAACCCAGTAATTGGGTAAGACTGGTGTCAGATCTCAAGCTTCTGACTACCCGTAAGGAATGTCAAAGATCTTCAAATGATAGCTGGGAACAACGGCTTAACATGCTTTCTGAGGCACGGAGGAAACTCGGTATGTTGTTGGTGTCACCCACCCACGGACCGACCTCGGCAAGCTTTGCTTAACCTGGAAGATCGACCCGTGCGGCTGTTATTATTTAGCTCCTTTGTAGCTAATATTTATCATTTTTACACATCGTCACAGCTGTAAGAATTGGGGAGCCTGGTGAGGTGACCTATAACACAGGTCAACTCACCGTTCAATACCTTCTTCGGGCAACAGTCTCTCACAAATGTTTTCACTTATTTGTATTAGTTTAGCATTTTCTGTACCTTCCTGCAACATTTGAGATGAGAAAATAAATTTATTATTTATTTATAAGTCGAACTAATAACCCAGACAATCTATCTGACACAGTTTTTTGCGCAAAAGAATCTTATTGTTTACGAAAAATAAAAACATTTCTGTTTTTACAAACACATTCTTATCTTTGCTAGCAAAAGATTGCTTATATTCAAAACATAAACACTTGTACATAACGTTTTTATTTTCAATAGCTAACATAAATTACAAATGCGACATTGTTCTTACAAAACACAATGGCATTGTCATTAGGCGGGTCTGTCTCTAATAGTAATTAAATATTAATTGTATTTCTTACTACATTAGAAACAAAATTAACGCTATGTAAAAGATATATAATAAAATAAATATTAATAGCTGTGTAATTTCACAGAAATTACTGATGTAGAAACTGGAAAAGTGTACAGAACATTTTTTTATTACTTATTGTTGATCTTAAATGGAGAGCAGTGTTGGCCCAGTGGTATCGGGCGCGACTTACAAGTTGTAGGTCGTGGGTTCGAGCCCAGGCAGGCGCTTTACTTTGTGTAAATTATTTCATCACCAATGCTCTCAAAACGTTGAAGGAAACCGGCATGTCCTAGAAACATAAATTCGAAGACATTGTGACATCCACCAATCTGTACTGCGCCCGCGTGGTGGATTATGGCCCATTCCCTCTCACAGAGAGGAGGCCTGTGTCCCAGCAGTGGGAACATTAATAGGCTGATGATGTGATGTGATCTTAAATGTATGATCTTTTTAGGGTTCCGTACCCGAAGGGTCCAAACGGAACCCTATTGCTGTCACTCACGTGTCGTCCATATGTCCGTCTGTCCGTTGTCTGTCACACGGGTTTTACGCCTAAACGGTTGGACAATCTTCAAATTTTCACAGTGTTTTTTTTTCTGCATATTGGCATCTTGTTGACCCAAAGCCATGCAAATTGTTAATAGTAGTAGTGGGATATCGTTGTTTAGAGTAGATAAGTACTGTATTTGTTGTTTAAAAACATATTGGAAAGCAATGGAACTTGAAGCCACCAAAGTCAGCTTTTTTACAAAATTTTGTACCGAGGAGATTTTAACTTGAAATTTGGTGATAATATTTATTATTACGTATTTTTTACTAACAAATACCAATATATTGAAAATCTAAATTTTCTTTGAAAATCCCTCATTTTTTTCTATACAATCAACTTAATTTTGCGGTTTAGTACGGGACCCTAAATGTGCGACACGCACATGGCCGGACTTTTTATATTACTGATGATTTGTGCCCGGTTTATAAACAATTGCCTCATTAGGGACTTGCACAAATTGACAAAGTAATGTTAAAATTATACAACAATTTCAAAATAAAGTACTCAGAGATGCTGTTAATGCACCATGGTACATCAGAAATGTCGACCTTCACCGCGACCTTAAAATGAAACTCGTCACCACCGTTATTCAAAACTTTGCTGAAACCCACGAACACATATTTCATCGACATGTTAATGAGGAAGCAATCCAGCTGCTAGATAACACGGACATAGTGCGTAGGCTAAAGAGAACTAAACCATTTGAGTTAGTGTAGTGTATAATAAGTGAAAAAATAATAGCAAACAATACTGTGCTATACATGTAACACGTGAACTAAGTGTTTTTAACGTATCAGACTCTAAGAAAGTGCTACCAAACTATATAAAAGTGCAAATTGACACTATTCTTAGTCTTAACATTTTACAATATAATAATAAGTTAGAGTTAAATTGCTTATTAGTCTATTAAGGCTAGATTGTAATTTGTTATTAAGAACATTAGTTTTTATTAATATAGAAAAAAAAAAATTGGGACTTACTGGCGTTATATGGTTGGTATCTACTATAAAGGTGCACATCTCCCTAATTAACTAAAGATGCGCCATGTTTATGTTTTACTACTCTGCCAGGCTATCTTTCATTACTATCAAGCACAAGTTCAAACTTCAAAGATATTTTTGCACTATAAAACCTTTAATCTTCAATCATACAGTTGAAATAAAATAAAAGTGAAACGGAAAAAATATGCAGTATGGCGGGCAATTAAGATTTTCATTGCACCATGACCAAACCATGACTGTCAATGTCAATGAGCCCAAGCGCCAATAAATTAAAAAGTAAAACTGTGCTATAAAAATTAAAAAGTTATTTTATGATGTAGTTGTTTGAAAATCGAAAGAAAAGGTTGCACTATAATGGTATTTTTTTTTTACCTGTCCACGAATAAAAAGTACGTGTTTACGCAATATTTTTTGAATTCATATTTAGAACATTACGTTGTGAGTGTAGATAAAACATTTTATTTACGCTTGTTAGCTGATGAATCACGTCTTCCATGCCTTTGTTACTAAAATATTTCTCTTAACTATAGGTTTTTAGTTGGATGGTACAACAGGCAGATAAGCAAGCGGCCTTTGTTTCTAAGGCATCTAACACAACGTGGACTTTAGACAGTGCAAAGTTTGTTAGTCATATAATTAGCTATACATAGCTAGCTAGGAAATCTGCAATGAGCGCAAGGACTAGTTTCACAGCTGTTCTGATTTATTCAGATCAACATATTACTAACTAAATTTGTATATGTAGCTTGATTAGCAGTAAGTTGGGTTGAAGATTGTTCACGATGTTTGTCTTCATTGTTTTGGAACTAGTGGTAATGAAATAAATTATACAAAGTAAAGTGGCCTGAGTTCAGAATCAGAATCGGAATCAGAATGCTTTATAATCATAATAATAATAATCATAATCATTCTTTATTTGCTCAAACATGAGTACAGTACATACAACAAATTGTAAATATGTAAGATATGTAAAAAAAAAGTTAAATACATAGCGTCATGTTTGCCTTAGTATAAAATGGCATGCAAATATTAATAATAGAATAAAATTATACAATTCAAATCAAAATAATAAAATGCAAATCAAAATTATAATTCCTAAATGTCATGTAAACCAATGATTTAAAAAAAAATGTGCAAATGTTACATTATCATTCTAGAATGTCAATAAAATTATTAAAAATGTCAAAATATTAAATCAAATTACAGTTCCAGTTTGTCACGTTTAGTCAAATGAATTAAAATGTCATATAAATAATAACAAGAATACAATTCATAATATTTATTTGTATATTTGTTCGAACTCTGGGCCGCCACTGCTCAAATATTGTACCCACAGATAAATTCACGCTCTACTTTGATCATTACAAAAATATAAACAATGCCCAATATTCTTTGTTTTCTTTTTCTATCATCATGTTTGTGTTAAGATTAAAACTGTTCCAAAATAAAGTCAATTTAGTTATAATCTGAAATCAATAATAATAAATCAACCTTGCCAGCTCATTGCAAGAAAAATCACCCATCCATTCATTGATATTTTAATTTTACTAAGGTTACATAAATGTGTGTCACGTTTAGATAAATTTCCACTGCATTATCTCAAACTAGCTTTTCCAGTCTGTAAATGACAATAATCTGTGTATTGTAATTTATATAATAGGAAACATCAGGCGGATATGTTACAACTTCTTGTCTATTAATATTCTCATCACGCTGTTGGTAAAAAAGACTATTATGTGTTTGACCTCTGCTTGCTGTCCAGATTCTGTAGTCATTCAAATGAAACCGATAAGATTTAAATCCTTCCTTATTAGATGAATTTAAGATGAGGTTTTTGCATTTTAAATTATTCTTTGTTGCTATGTAAAGCTATTGAACTTACCTTGTACTTTATACCGATGTTTTGTTTTTTTTTGATCCTGAATATGAATAAGTTAAATTGAAATAAGCAGTACCTTTGTGCTCGTCCATCTGTAGGTACATAATTTTCTTTACCAGGAAGGAAAATGTCGTCGTGAACCAGTGGCTAAACACTTGCCAGCATTACGTCATGGGTTCAAATCCGAGCAAGTACCAATGTGACTTTATCAAATTCATAATTATGTACTTTCTAAGTTTATCTGACAACGGTAAAGGAAAACATCGTGATGAAACCTGGACTTATCTATACTAATCTATACTAATAATATTATAAAGCTGAAGAGTTTGTTTGTTTGAACGCGCTAATCTCAGGAACCACTCGTTCGAATCGAAAAATTATTTTTGTGTTGTATAGTCCATTTATCGAGGAAGGTTAAAGGCTATATAACATCACGCTACGACTAATAGGAGCGTAGGATAAATGAAAAATGTTGCAAAAACGGGCAATATTATTCCTTTTTGAGAGCTTCCGTTGCGTGCGCTGCGTAAACGGTTTAAGTTACGCAACAATCATGTAAGTAGGGTATGGTAGATGGGTAGGTAGGTATCCAGTTGACGAGAGCGAAGCCGGGTGGGGCAGCTAGTGGATAGTAAATATATGTCCGAAATCGTTAACCCGTCTTGATCAAGCGTGGTGATAAATGCTCGGGCCTTCTCTGTGTGAGAAGAGGCCTTTGCCCTGCAGTGAGACAGTTACAGGCGGGTTTTATTATTAAAAGAATTGATGGCACCACCCCTTTTTTTTTTTTTTGCGTGGGGAAATGCTCATGCATACTGCGCTACCACGGGGAGATAGCGCAGTTATGTGGGACTCTAACCCACTTAAACTCCACGGTGTCCTCCTGTGCCGCATATGGCGGGAACACGGGAACACGTTAGCATACATCCGCGAACCCGCCGCGGCTGTCCGTCTCCGGACCCACCTCTGAGGTTTACCCCCATCACCGGCGCACCAGAACACACAGTACGCCGTGACCACCCCGGGGACCAAACCAGCACATGGGTACCAGACGACCCCGTGTATGGCACCCTTGGTCCCCCTGTGACGGGTCAGGACAGTGGCCCCGCCACCTACCACTTTTCGGCCGCAGGGGATAGGGAGAGCGGCCAGCGCTATACCGACACTCCTCCTCCCCTGCGGCCCCACCGCGTCCGCCATCAGACGGTGGCGACCCCGTGCAGGCCGCGGAGGGTTGGGCGAGCGGCGCACCGTAATACCGGCACTCCTCTCCCGCCGCGGCCTCCGACCCTCAGCCGCGATGCCTTCCATACCACATCGCGGCCCGCCTCAGTTGCGATGTCGCCTAGGCAACACCGCAACCTACATGTTGGCCGCTACGTCGTCGGCTTATCGGCAAAAGCCCTGACGAGCGGCCCCTCCTCGGGTTCCTCTTGGATTCACCGTGGTTGTCCAAGCCACGGTTACTGAGCCCCCCCGCATCGACAATGCGGGAACCCACTGGGGGGGATGGCACCACCCCTGGTTTAACTTCGAGTTAGTCGCTTACACAGCCAATTATGTACGACATGTTTGTTATCAAACCTCGTGTTAGCAACTAACTCTGGAGTTAAATTTTTGGCGCAAATGGTTTAGTCTGTGAATAAATTAAATAAATAATCAAGAATGTTTTAAAATGTCAATTTCAAAACGGGTTAATATAATTATGTCCAAAATTTTAAATTGTACAAAAATAAAAATGACTAATAATAAAAAACACAAAAAAATAAAATGCCCAAAATTAAAAACGTCCGAATCGTAATAATGTCCAAAAAACATTTTCAAGAAATTAAATAATTAGGGAACTTAGGAAACTAACTATTGTCAGTAACGAGTCAGAATTTTTCACGAAGAGAGAACCTCTTTTGTGAAATAATTACAACGTTTCTAAAACAAAAATTCACACTGCATAATTTATGGGACATTTTAGATCTGATGATACAAACACTGACGCACACAGACTACCTCAAGTCAAGGTGTCGAGGATCTATCTAGTGATATCTTTACGTGATATAACAAGTAGTATGTGATAATTGTGCTAGGGTTCCGAATCGAAGTCCAAAGCAATTATGATAGAGTTTCATTCAAGCCACACGTGAGGGGTTTTTGCATAACGTTCTTGTGACGTCAATTAGGGCTGCCTCTGGTTATATTTTATGCTCGTTTATGATTTAACTACTTATTATTAATTGCTCGTTTTTAACCGACTTCCCAAATGGAGGAGGTTATCAAATCGACTGTATTTTTTTTTGCATGTGGTTACCTCAGAACTTGATAATGGGTGAACCGATTTTGATGATTCTTTTTTATTTGAAAGCTGGTGCTTGTCGTGTGGTCCCATTTAATTTTCATTAAGATTTGATGAAGAACTTCGGCGATATATATATCAGAACTCTTCAATAAATGACGGCAAATCACTCGGGATAGCTTAATTCGCATTTCTGTTTATTGCTTACACCATTTCATAATAACGCTCACACTAGTACGCTCTAAAGGGGTACGCAGGTGTAAATAGTTCACCTTGGTATACTCTTATTCCACCGGTTTTGTTTAAGTTTAATTTTTTGGGTTAATATATTCTGGCTTCAATTTGGGCATTATTGGTACCTAGCCTATATAACTGGTCCATTATGTACTACAACTAAAAAGTGAAAAATAAAAAAGTCGGTTGTATTTTTTGTAAAAAGTTTTCTTTTTATAAAATAAGCTGCAGAAAGTTACCTGGCTAACATTATCTTCTAACAACCGTTTGTTTTTTTTTAAAGTCCTTTATTTCGTAAGTAATGATTTATGGTTTTCACACATTCGTTCACTTCAATCTTCGACTGCTCTCCTCTCAGACATATTAGAGGACATTGACATACGACTACGTAATTGGATAATATTTTTGATACTCGAGGTTTAAGACATTAACAACTTTGAGAAACCGATGACTAACGCTCGGTAAGGTCAAGTTATAAGCACGATATTATTATCGACTGTTTCCAATAATTTATTTATTTATTTATCACCAATTATAACATCTTTACAGTTTGATCCAAAAAAATTCTTTCAAATCTGATTTTGGTGTGATATTGCCTTAATTACTAAAACTAACATAGCTAGTAGGTACGGACCAGAAACCTGCAAGTTATTTTTTAGTTTTTAAGAGTGTTTGACTTTATTATTTTTCGTCAAACTCCGGTTCCTCTTAATTATGGTCCTTCCAACAATTTACGGTTTTTTTTTTGTTAACGGTTACCGAAGGTTTGGTTGCTGGTTACGAAATTATTGAGACTTGCGAACTTTGTCTTATTAGCATCAACACATAAATTTAAAATTACAAAATTATTTTGTTATTTCCTTGTTTTTCAATGTTGTTAGACATTTTCTGCATATTATATTCTTCATAATCCTTCCTTCATATCTCTTAAATCTTATATTCTCTCATAAAGTAGGTACTACGTGCAGTTTGTAATATTTCAACATTTGTCACACATAAGCGCGAACCAGTCGCATAAGTATTACGTCTGTGTTATTCTTCGAACGTGATCAAATAAAAACATGATCGAAGTCCAACAACCTTGGCTTGTGACGACGAATATAATAAACAAAATATTATTATAGAGATAATCAGTAATTGACACATTGCCGCAACTAAAGTGCAGAATAAAACATTATTTACCTGAAACTTATTTTCGAAATTACTTTTTGTCATTGCTGTGAGGAAAAAAAAAACAGCACAACTAAGTTTTCCTTATGTTTTGTGGTTTAATTTATAATTTAAAATAAATAATTTATTTATGGTCAATGACAGGAAAATTCTTTAAGTAATTGCTTTTACTATTTGTATAAGCCAATAAAAAAATTGGCATGTATGTTGCATGTAGGTTTAAAACCATAAAAAAAAATATATCATACCACAGATTACCTCTTGGTATTAATTATCTGTGCCATTGGTATTCGTTTTAAAAACAGACAATAAAATATGTTCTTGTTGCAAAAATGTTTTAACAGGGTGCATCGACCTGCAAACACACTTTTTATAAAGTAAATGCCAAAGTTGTAGAATGAATAAGTTGTTTAACTTAAACAGAAATGTCTCAGTTCTTTTGGTTCAACCATGTGGACGGCCTTCGATAGAACATAACATCGTATTAAGTGACAAATACTAGTATAATTACTATCATATAGAATACTATATCTAGAGCAGTATTTACTTGTCTACTTCAAGTTACTGGGCTGGTAAAAGAAAATGTAGGTTTTACTATAAAATAGTGCTTTCTAGACTGGTTTGCTGGTAGTTTTCATTGATCTTTGCAGACTGGTTTTGCTATGTATGCAGTGTATACCTAGATATCAATTTATCAATGACCTAATAGGTTAACTTAACAAAAATAAAACAAACTTATCTTAACTTACTTCCTGTCGGTCACCAAATCAATTAAAGGCGATAAGTTAAGCGAAACAAAGAAAAATCTATGGCTCCTCAAATACCCCCCTCCAGCTGACTATATTAAGCCTGCAGAAAAGCTCCCTGCGGGCCACCATCTGCCTTGGCCCACCTGGAAATCTCAAAACCGAATACGAAGCCAGGTGGGTCGGTGCAGGCACAACCTAGTTAGATGGGGGTACTCCAATGACCCACAGTGTGATTGCGGAGCCAGGTCCCAAACAATGCCTCACCTTTTGTCGTGTTCTCTGTGCAACAACACCTGCACCTTAAAATACCTCTGTGAGGCAAATGACAACGCTGTTGGCGTGGCTGAATTCTGGTCAAAATATATTTAACTTTGGAATCATCGATACGACGAAGAAGAAAAATAGGTTAACTATATATTACGAAAACTATTAATTTTCACGTCCAATGTTTCTAATAGCACAGTTAATAGGTTTTATGAAAAACAATAGTCTACAAGCTGAAATTAATAAATTTAAGTCGGACATAAAGACACCATTAGATGTGAAACGCACAGGACCGATCAGTGTGGAGAAGCTTGAGGGAGGCCTATGTCCAGCAGTGGACGTCTTTCAGCTGAAATGATAAATGATGATAAAGACACCAAACTAAAAAACAAAACTGGAAACTTTATCTATAGTACTAGCAGACGCCTCGCGGTTTCACCCGCGTACTGCCCGTTTCCGTGGGAATACATGGATAAAAAGTAGCCTGTGTCACCTGTGGATAGTGTAGCTTCCGAACGGTGAAAGTATTTTTGAAATCAGTCCAGTCGTTTTTAAGTTTATTCGTTACATACAACACAATTCTTTGCTATTTATAATATTATTATCTATATATATAGTATAAGCAGTAAAAGAACAATTTTTTCTTCATTTCCTACTAAACAGTTCATCATCATCTTCCTGCCCTTGTCCCATGTTACTTGGGGTCGGTGCAACACGTTTTCTTGTTCCATACCGTCCTGTCCCCTGTCACTCTATCACTGACGCCCTTTTCTTTCATATCACTTCTCACCCAGTCCATCCATCTTTTCTTTGGCCGTCCCTTCCCTCTCCATCCATCCACATCTATATTCATAACTATTATAGTAACATGCGTTTCATCCCTCCTCATCACATGACCATACCAGGACAAACGGTTTCCTTTCAACTTTTCTGTCACTGGCGCTACTTTCAAACTTCCTCTAAAATACTCATTTCTCACTTTATCCATTCTCGTCACTCCGCACATCCATCTCAACATTCTCATCTCTGCTACATGCAATCTCTTTTCATCCATCTTTTTCACAACTCAACATTCTGATCCATACAGTACGACAGGTCTAATCACGGACTTTACTAAACAGTTCAAACTCCATAAAAACAATGATGACAGCATTAACAACTCACAGGATGTTCCTATTGGTCTGATAATCCAGAGTCCCCACGAATACAATCTCGGGACATATCGACAGGCAGATTGCCACACATCCGCATACATGCAATGTTTTCATCCGCATTGAACTTTGGAACTTGCGGTTAAGTCGTCGTTAACTGGACTTTGAGCACAAACTAGAAGACAGTAGGTACCACAGACATAAATCTAACTAGATGACGCGATTGTATGTACTTCAAAAAACGGAGTAACGTTATGATCAATGATCGTAATCTGAGCTTTTCATTTAGCATTATCGGCACTCGGCGGAAATCCACCGACATCTAGAAAAATGCCTTTTTATGCCATATTGAGCTGTAAAGAATGTATAGAAAAAGTTGGCCGAGGCATTGGAAATGTTTTCTTTCATTGGTAAGTAAATTTGTTTTTAAATTGTTGGATGATCAGATGGAGCGACTTGCGTTCTCTAGTAAGATTTATGTCTGTGGTAGGTACCTATCATGGTAACCATGAATGTTGGATAATCATAGACCTTTGAGAGTCAACTGTATCAATCGAAGAATTTAATTTGTGTCTACAGTTCCTTCTCTTAAAATTGTCTTATAATCTAAGGGCCAGTTTTTTGATCCGTAGAATTAACTCAACCAATGGTTAAATATATTAATCAATGGTTTCAAATTTCGGTGAAACGTGTTTTTTTATAAATTGTTAGTCTATACGAATGGTCAAATAATTGCCTCTCCAACTTATTAGACCATTTGTGAAGCTAACAATGAATAAACATACGCACTAAGGATTTAAAAACATTGGCAGAATGATCGACATCGGCTTTCCTTGCCATATCACTACTTATTATAAAATTTCCCACCGCGTCTGTAGGCGATAAACTCAAAAACTACTGAACGGATTTTAATGCGGTTTTTACCAATAGAAAGAATTTGAAACGAGGAAAGTTTTTGTGTATAATATTGTCACGGGCGAAGCCGGGGCGGGTTGCTAGTATAAATATAGAATATACGGATCGATTTCGTCATCGACCTCGCCTTTAAAGGTTGTCTCTATGATAGATTGCTGTGACAATATTATGAATGACCCTTTAAGTGCGTCAGAGATTAAAGATATACAAGATAATGTTGAACGAAGTGCGAAGGTACTTCTTCTTCTTTTCGAATCGATGTAAAACTCTTGGGTCCGTGGCTTAGGCCTGCAGTGGTCGAGACACCTGTGGCCGACGCCCCCGATTCGTTTTTTTTTTGCTTTTTATCTTAGTACTGTAAATGAGAAAAGTGTTGAAAGAGATGATTTTGCTTGTATACTATGTACGTATATTTAAGTATTACATTTTGAAATTTTAATTTTTATATTTGTTTAAGTTTTTATACTTGATTTTTTTTTATGCTTAGAAAATTTTAAATAATTTCACATGTAATTTTTTTTTATTCTACGTGTACCTACGTTTGCTCATGCATACATTTCACTCTGTAAAAAGTTAGTTACTCTGCAGGTATTTTTAAGACTGACTATTTAAAATCACTATCTTATTTTATTACGTTTGAGACTGATTATTATAATTATATACAATTCTTTTACTAAATTTCTTATTGAGATAAATAAATAATGAAAAATAACGAAGACTTTCGTTTTTCAAAAGATACAACCAATATAAAAGCATTTCTTTGTTATAAATATAAGTATGATTTAATATACATATATATTTATTTGATACATATACTTACAATCAATATACATTTATTATTTTTGTACAACATTTTTGTGCGTAAATTTGATCAAAAACTGCTTTGAAATAAATTAATCGAATCGGGGGCCTCAGCCACAGGTGCCTCGACCACTGGGGGCCTAAGCCACGGACCCAAACTCTTCAGATACTATTTTAGTCCTCTAAGGTGCAGGTGAATGGGCACTTGAGGCACTCCAGTATGAAAAAAAAGGGAATGACGGTACTGAAAATCTTACAATGTGTATCAATCCTGTTTGTTTTCACTGGGTAAAGCTTATAGAGATAGTAGTTTTTTTTTAATTAAATCAACGCAGTTACAAATATATTAAAGGCTCTGTTAGTATCTATAAATCATAAAATCTAAATGAGATATAAGTTTTTAAGCTGACATGGTAAAAAAAAAAAAACAAAAAAAAATATTTAAAAAAAATTACTATATGTTTGATAACAATCATTCAGGCTTCGACGACTGAATGGATTTATGTGAAACTTTGCAAATGAGAAGACCATGAATTAGGACATGTGATAAGTAGGCTGCATTTTTGTTCCGGAAGTGTGTTCGTTTAGAATAATTTACGGCTATAAGTTCTCAGAAGCGCAAAAGTTATTTATTTATTCATTCAAAATTTGTTCACACTATCACATTCATACATTCTGCCAAACTGTAAAACGCTTTGTCGGCAGTTTCTCTCGTGTCACAATATATTACAAATTATGTACTTACATAACAACTTAAATATTGATGCTAAATAGGTAAACTAAATTAAACAATTGACTTTAAAAAAAACTAAATTAAACTATTGATAAACATTCTAAAAAAGTTAAATCATATTTGTAAGAAGAGAACAAAAGACGTGGAATATAGTGACTACTTATTTCTTTAATAAACTAACTCACATGAATAGTATCTGTGCTAATTCCACATACTAAATTATAAACTGTGACTAAACGCAGGAAGTCAATTTGATTAGATAACAAACTTACGACTGTAATTTATTAGCAATCATAAAATATATTAAATACAAGGCCACCAGAAAAAACAAATGGCAGCCGCAAAATTATTAATATTACGTCCTAATTCACACCTAACATATTGATTGCTCGTATTTTACGATTTGAAAAAATCAATCGACATAATTTCAGTATCAACTTCTTTTCTCAAGATATACATGGATTAGTTTCTTAACCACACCCAAATAGATATTTCTAAATCTATCATGACTGATAAAGATAATTTCTTACACGCAAAAATAATGTTATCAATTACCAAATCCTTTACTGACGAGGACAACCACGGTGTTGCAACTGTTGACCCACATTATTATCAAACTATTGTCACACTAGATACATACATATATACATACCTATATACATAGCCATCGCTCTGCCAATAATATTGTGACTGAAAATCAGCCAGTTATCTAGCCAACTTAATAGCTTAGAAACAGGATAGGAATTCATATAAGAAGTTTTATGAATGAAGATTTTCATCGCGGCTTCGCACTCGTGGCCTCCCCCTAAGGGACTCGTTTTTGGGATAAAAAAATTGCCTATGTCACTCAGGAATAAAGTAACTTTCTAGATTGGCGAAAAAAATTCTAAATCGGTTAAGCAGTTTTTAAGTTCCATTACAAACAAACTTACAAACAATCAAATCATTCTTCTTTATAATATTAATAATAATATTGTACCCTTATATAGTTATTATTTGCAGTAGCTCCTTAAGTACCATGTTTTAATATGTACGTATAATTACTGCAACCAACTATCGCCCTGTTTTGTTTGATCCACGAATTTATCTATTTATATTAGATACTATAATATATAATAGTGTATATGAAATCGTTGAAAAATTATTCGAAAGCAAAAATATTAATCTATGTATTATGATATTGGATTGCAATGGAGACATCATCCAGTACAATCAGCCTGTCCCTATTCCTAATTACATCTCTTTCTTCTCATCTTCTTTCTCGTTTTTCAGTCAACTCCTTATATCATCTTTCATACAACCCATTCTTCGTTTCTTTACTTTTCCTCTACTCTTAGAAACAAACAGCAACAGCGAAGGCAATTTTGATATTATCACTCTTTATCTGTACCTATAGCTTTAGGTTTAAGCATTTGCCTAGTTTTCTTTTCATATTGTTCGACATTGTGGACATCTTAGCTTTGAGTATTTACCGTCATCTTCGTAAAAACTTGTGTTTTTAAATTGCCAGCTATATTCACGATTGCCTGTGCTTTATTCTATTAATAACTTAAGTTAAGATCATGTGAATCAAATTATATCTTTGCCATAAAAAGGTTGTTACTATTCGTTTACAAACCGGACATCAACAGCTCTGATGATTTGATGAATTAGTCAATTAAAGTCAAATCTTAGCAAGATTTAGTATATGAAAAAATATCGATAGTTCAAAGAATATTATCAGGAACTGGTTATGATATGTTGATTAATTGTTGAGGTTATTCCATAATCATCAACATTATTTATAGATTAACAATCTAACTGAACATAGACAATATGTTTTGCTTTCCTCCTCCTTGCGTCGTTTCCCCAATGCTGGGGGTCGTGACATTTTTTTTTAAATCACCACTATCTCGCCTCATCCTAGTTTCCAAACTTTATCGTTGGTTATGTTTCTCTACTTGCTCCTACTTTTAGCAACATGAACGACTTCTGATTTTGTTGGTTACAAAAATCAAGTGGATTCTTTAAATTGATTGTATTGTGGATGACAATTATACAGGTTAACTTTGAGTGATCGGGAAATGCGCACTCTGAATGGAAAATCAATGTTGATAAGGGATTATGTGTTTATTTCCTCATGCATCTTTACATACTACATCCTGTTTTACTATAGCAGATAAGCAGAAGATAAATTCGTGCATGCAGGTGCACAGTGCACATAAATACAAAGAGAGCTTTTATTTCCATTCTAGCTTGCTTTCAAAAGTTCTTTGCATAGAACAGCAGTCTGCCATTTCTTTATAAAAATCTTCAAAGTTATAGTTTACGGCTTACAATATTTAGGTAGGCAAGACAATTACCATCTGACCTATTCAACTTTGTACCCGTTTATTTCGACATTATTCAAATATGGTGCTTCGTTTACATTTCCGACATTAAAAATCGCCTCGCAGCTATTTAAACAAACAAAAGGAGTTTCATTAACATTCGGCAGCTGGCATGCGGCCGCCATTATCTTGGTGTCACCAACCTCGTGACGTCACGCCAGCTGATACCTGCGAATATGGGTCGTTGTATCAAATTGAATCGCTACCACACACCAGCCTCTGACGTATCAGTAGGTTTATGCGAAGTTCAAACCTTTGTTCACGAATTTTGGAAGGGGTTAGAGCGAGTTTTTTTACGCAGTCAATCACTATATATAAAAACTGGTTTTCCATTACTGTCATCAGAGGGTGCTTATTCAGTTTTAATACAAATTGAAGTTTATGTTAACGCACATAAATTCACTCGCACTAAGGTCACAGCTTGATCTTTATTCATTTTTGGGTACTTATTATTTTCTTTTACTTCGCTTTGAAAAGAAGAATGAGATGTTTTTGTTTCAGAATGAGCCAATTTGTTACGCTACTGCCTAGTATAGTAAAGTTTGTTGTAGCTTGCCATATTTGAATCTGTTATGGCTGTCATTTCTTATAAGGACGCTACACTAATTGCAATTTGTTTCGCGCTATGCCTTATTACTGTTCAATAGACAGCAAACATTATAGTTTGGTAAATTTGAAAGATTGTTAAAATTTTACGATTTATAACAGATTTGCGGTTGAACTTGAACCATAAGCCTTCTTCTAGAGACCGGAACGGATAAATGATAGTCGATATGGTATGGACGAAGTGATTCATCAGGGAATATGAATCTAAGTAATCTGAAGTCAAATCGGCTTATGTAATAAATACTGATTTAAACTTCTATATTTATCACATTGTCTGGTCATTATGAATATTGCTACGTAACGGTTTGAAAATTCGATAACTATGGTCAATGAATTAGTATAAGAGCGAGCTAAGCGAGCTTAGGACACCCTGACACGGATAGGTTAGGTTCGAATAAGATGACGGGAGCAGAAGTGAGCGAGCAAAAATTCTTCTTTTTCTTTGTAAAACTTCAAATAGGTCGCCAAGTCGAACAAAGAATTCGTCATTCATGCATAGGTACCTAATATTATCTTTTCTTTTCCTCGACATTTTCGGTAAGGACAGTCACCTATTTCTCGAACTCTTGTCAGTTATTCAGAAAGCTGAGTTGTGTGGTTATTTAGTGTTTCCGTGAATCAGCAGCACGTGGGACAATAACGTCAAACAAAGGCGTTTGACTTTTCCGCTGTCGGCCATGTTGCTTGTCTGTCAGTCTGTCACCGGCTTTGTCTCCGACACGTGCTGTGTGTAAATACTTGTGTACCGTATGTCATGTAGTATATCTTGATATATGCCTACCTATCATAAAATATCTTTAGATAAGAAGGAGGAGCTCGTTGCTAAAGAATAACAGATGCACGGGTCGATCTTCAAGGTTAAACTTCGCTTGTCGTGGTCGGTGCGTGGATGGGTGACCGTCTTAACATATTGAGATTCCTCCATGTCTCCGGAAGCACGCTAAGCTTTCTTACCAACTGTCATTTGAAGATCTTTGACAGGCGTTATGCAGTGCATTCTTTGGCAGAATGAACGCAATATTATGTTGGTTTATAATTTACAGGCTGCCTCCAGAGATATTTACTATACGGACCTTGTAGAAACTAGAACAAATTGCCGTAAGTTCAAGCGTTTTTGCCGTACTTATTATTGGAATCAAATATAACAGCTCACAATGTTAGGGCCCATTAATATTAATCCTAATTTTTATCCGTGCTGCTAGGCAACTGGGCTTATCCCAGTTGTAGACAACCCTTTGTGCTTAGTGGCCTTATTTGTTGTCTTGTTTTTTTTTTTATTATAAATAGGCTCGCGCTTGAAAACTATCTCACCTGATGGTAAGCGATGATATGGTCGACGGTGTAACACGCTTGCCTAGAATAACCTATTCACTCTTGACTTAAAGACCCCGAGGTTGTAGCTATCTGGAAACACAGACTCCGGCAGGGAATTTAACTCCTTAGCTGTACGCATAATGAAAGTATTTCCAAAACGTTTAGTGCGTGTGGTTGGGATGTCCACTATGTACCGATGGTGCATCGCCGTACGTCTTGTAGTCGGATGATGAAACGGGCTAGGCAGAATTGATATGGAGGGATGGGGAGTGGGTGAGTTAGGTTAGGTTATGGGGGTATTTTTTTCCTACTCCTCTTTTATTATTTTCTGATTAATTTCGTTGCGGGCTCCAATAAGATAGTTACATTCATTTTCCGGGACTTCGTCGAGCTTCATTGCCTTTGCGCTTTTTTGGTGGTCGCCACTGTTGATTCTGCCTTTCAGGAGTTGCAGTGGTTTGGGAATAGTGCGGTGGGAAAGATCAAATAAAAAATAAAACTTTGGTTATTCAGAAGCCGGGCATTCTAGCACCAGTGTTGCCAAGGCGTATCGTGTTACCCAATTACTGGGTTCTGGAGGCCAGTAAGGCAGTGTATGAAAAATATTGGTACCTACTCAGCTGAATCAGGTTAGACTGGTAGTAGACCCAAACTTAGTCGAGCAAAGGCAGGTAGAAACAATAATCGAACGAACATAAAATATCTTTAGGTAAAACAAGGATCAAAACGATATAAAACATAGTTTTTAGTTTAGTTTAGTTTTAGTTTAATAAAAACGTTGCCCCACACTAGGAATTTCTTCCTGTATCGTGGGTGCGTTTACAGACATATAAACTCACATACACAACACCCAGAGCCGGAACAACTATCTGTAGGTCATACAAATATTTATTCCATGCGGGAATCGAACCCGCGACACGCAGCGCAGCAGTCAATCGCTCAACCACTGCGCCAACCGTGTTGCTCGTCAGAACATCGTCAGAATTATGAATAAAGATCAAAAATATTTATAAAGTAACCAGTTTGGTTAATCCTAACTTCTTAGAAGTGTTTAGATAAATTAGATTGACCAAAGCCTGTTTTTTTATTGACGTGGTAACACCTTCAAAAAGGGGCCGAGACTTTTGGGCAAAAGAGAGAGAGTGGGAGTTGGGAGTGAGAAATTTTTACCTCACTAAAACCACCCCGATGATCACCATCAGCAGTCAGCACGTAAAAAGACACACTCTCTGTGCAACGCATGTTAGGGCACATCCCCGGGGAGACTGGAAAAACCCTGAGCCTCGCTGTGCACGGCAGCACGTTACCACTGTGCCACCGTCTTTCCTTGAGTCATTTGGTGGGCAGGCAGAGTGGCCAATCTGAACGCCCGGCATCGTGGTGGTTGCCTACCCGACGCCTTTTTCTCCGAGAGGGATCGGCTCTCTCACGAGCCCGCTCGGCGGCCTCCTTCTGGACCATCACGGTCTCAAAGCTGGAAGACATTTCCCACCAGTTTTCTGTCTCTGCCAGCATGGCCCTCACAACTGCTGGCAAAGACAGGTCTCGCCCGATCCTGGACCAAAGCAATACTTAACATTAATATAGCGTCCCATCAAGTTTGATTTAATTGACCGTTTTATTATTATTTATAATCACTTGCTTAAAAAAACATCTCAATCTTAGTTTTTATCTTAACTTTTTAAGACGTTAGGTATTTCAAGAACAAGATAATTTTAGCAAGATCCTTCATACCTGTTTGAGTGATTTAGTTATTATACTCCCGCAAAAAATGCACCACAATGAGGAACTTGGAGTATAATTTTCGTTCAATTAATGTACTTTTTAGCCTTGGCTTCGAATCTTAAATTAAATGTAAAAAAAATATTAAAAGTAAAATATTCAGAACAGTATAAGTTTTAAGCTGACATGGTCACAATCATTAGAATTAATATTTGTTTCGGGATATTTGCTCTCAACCAAAATCAAAATAAACATGGTAAATATCCCGAAACAAATATTAATTCTATTCAGAACAGGTTCAAACAGTAGAGCAGTGTTGGCCCAGTGGTTACGGCCCCAACTTTCGAGTTCTAGGTCGTGGGTTCGAACCCGAGCAGGTGCTTTACATTATGTAAATTGTTTCATCACCATGCAAACCAGCATGTTCTAGAACCAAAAATTCGAAAACATGTGACATTTACCAATCCTCACTGCGTCCGCGTGGTTGATTATAGCCTACTCCCTCTTTGAGAGGAAACCTGTATCCCAGCAGTGGGAACATTAGAAGTCTGATGATGTTGAGAGATAAAGTAAAATTTCACAATTTAAAAAACCCCCGACGCATTTATCTTGCGAAAACACCCTGATTCAAACAGTAAAATGCCCATAACTTTTGAACGGCTGAACCGATTTTATTCAAACATAGAACGAACCGATTTTATAAAAAAAATCGAAATCGGTTCATCCGTTTAGGCGCTATGATGCCACAGACAGACACACAGATACACAGATACACAGCAACACACGTGAAACTTATAACATCCCTTCTTTTTCCGGCGGGGGTTAAAAAAAGAATGATCACGATCGGATAATTAGTTTCATAGAAATGCGTGGACAAACATACATACATCCAAACTCCTATGAAATTGGGCACAAACGTGAGTGACATAATTATGTGAATATCATGCAATTCCTAAAATCTTTCTTCTTTTCTTCTTCTTCTTTTTTAAAAAAAAACTTCTTACTAATTAGTAACCTAGAACAATATTTGGCGAAAACAAAGACATCAGTCTCCTTGAGGCTATATTACACAAGATTCGTTTGTTTGATGATGTGTTACATTTAGGCACAAGTGTTAATAGGCACATCGACATACTATACTGATTATTTTTTGTACATCGGTCCTGTTCGGTTCCGTTCTACGGAAATAAATAAATAAATATATCTATCGCTGTGGAACGGAACAGAACGCGATCGATTTACAAAAAATAATCGGTATAATCAGATGAAAAACGCTAGTTACGTCGGCACGGTTTCTTTATATGGGATGAGGCATCTGTATGCTAGTATTATATTATCTGTGCCCGTATCAAACGACACTTTTCATCACACTCACGAAGTTAAAAATCTTACTAATATTATCAATGCGAAAGTTTGAATGGATAGATGGATGTATGTTTGTTACTTAATCACGCCAGAACGGCTGAACGGATATGCGCGAAATTTGGCATAGAGATAGATTATAGTCTGGAATAGCACATATGCTACTTTTAATCCCAGTATAATTTTCCCTTGGGATAATAAAACAGTTTTCACGCGGGCGAAGCTGCTGGCGGAACTAATCAAATATTTATTTCTATAATTCGACCCACAAAATCTATCTTGTCACAACAAATATTATTATTTTCTGTAACTTCAATCAACTTTTTAGCAACATAAACAGTTGTGTTGTTTGTATCAGGAACAGTTGTTCAACTCGTTTCAGTTATAAACAATGTTATCGTCGGCGTACGCGCACGTTGATATATCACTTTGTGTAAAATACCGACGTGTTTGTTTTGTCAATTAACTTGCGAGCTTTTTGCGCAGTAGGTACGTTACAACTAGCAGGTTCGAGTGCATTGTTTCTATGTAGTCAAATTAAATACACGACCGTGTGCTCAGCATGAGCGTTATAATATGAAGAACACTTAATTTTTAGGGTTCCGTACCCAAAGGGTAAAAACGGGACCCTATTACTGAGACTCCGCGGTCCGTCTGTCTGTCTGTCTGTCTGTCACCAGGCTGTATCTCATGAACCGTGATAGCTAGACAGTTGAAATTTTCACAGGTGATGTATATCTGTTGCCGCTACAACAACAAATACTAAAAACAAAATAAAAAAAATATTTAAGGGGGGCTCCCATACAACAAACGTGATTTTTTTGCCGTTTTTTACGAAAATGGTACGGAACCCTTCGTGCGCGAGTCCAACTAGCACTTGGCCGGTTTTTTTTTTAATACTTTGTGTCTCACAGTAAAATCCTACGATTTACTACTGCTTAACCGGTCTTCCCTGTGAAACTATAGCCTCCAGCCAGGCTCAAACAGCTTAACCTAAGCGACCACGCTGAGGGCTATCCCTATGGGGTAGGACCTCGCTCAGGGCGTCCCTGGGGGGACAACAAAGGCCGGATCGTGATTAAGTGATTCTACCATCCGTTCGGAAAATACCTCCATGAAGAAGAACGGACAACACTTAAATCTAAGTTACATGGGTTATTATACTAGTGGAAAGGTTTACATGTGAGTGTCTGTATCTGGAACTCACAGTGAGCCAGTACTGTAGTATTATATTATCTGTGGAGCCAGTAACAGAAAGTCACACGCATTTCAGATCACACATCTAATTGTTTTAGCAATCCTTACTTGGTAATTTGTAACAGTTGTTTGTTTATCAAGTAACCTCTTCAAGTGGTCATAACTCAAGTTTGAGTAGGCGTTAGGTGCACCGCGGGTGGTTGATCACTTCAGTTATTGTTAATACGCATAAACATCTTATGAATGTTTTTGTCATTGTATTGTGTCATGTCTGGCGCCTGCTGAACTACTTTTTAACCGATTTTCCAAAAAGGAGGAGGTTCTATGTTCGACTTTATGTTTGTTTTTTTTTTTTTTGTGTATGTTCACCGATATTTCCGTCAATTGTGGACCGATTTTGAAAATTCCTTTTTTTGTTTGGAAGAGTATGTTTTGAAATTGGTCCCATTTTAATTTGGTGAAGGTCTGATCAAGAACTTCGGAGATATACAACAGAACTCTTCAATAAATAACGGCAACACTCTCGGGATTGCTGCAATCGCATGTCTGTTTATTGTTTATACCATTTCATAACATAACATTACGCCAGTACGCTCTAAAGGGGTACGCAGATCTCTCATTTCACCGGTTATGTTCAAGTTTCATGTTATTCAGGTAATCTATTCGGCGTTATAGGGACCTTAGGAAACAACTTGCGTATCTATTAGGTAGGCAAAACTAAAAAGGGAAAAAAAAAAACTTTTTTGCAAAAAAATACAACCGACTTCCAAATGAAAAACTACAAAGTGAAAAATAACTTAACTCTTGGAAGTCGGTGTCCATATCGAAAAAAAATGGTACCTACGTAAGACACCGACTTCCAAGAGTTAAGTTATTTTTCACTTTGTAGTTTTTCATTTGGAAGTCAGTTGTATTTTTTTGCAAAAAAGTTTTTTATTTTAGACACAATATTATTTCTGCACCCTTATTGCGTAACTGTTTTGACAGCTCGAAGCACGCACGCTTCCTTTGATTTTGACAACTCAACAGTATACATTGTGCTGAAGCAATGAATGGAAGCAAAGCACGCGCGTGCCATTTTTTGAAGTTACGCGATAACTTATCCTAAACTAAGTTAATTTAAGGTGTGGGTAGACTTAGACTAACTTAGTCTAAGTCGACTTAGTCTAAGTCGACTTAGTCGAAGTCGGGTAGACTTAGACTAACTTAGTCTAAGTCTACTTAACTAAGGTGTGTAAGTATGAAGCAAATATTATATCAGCTATGTGAAACTGTGCAAACTGACTTGGCTATTGGGTTGCATCCGAGTGGCAGATGATCAAGGGTGACAAATGCTTTTTTGTTTTTTTTTTTTATTCGTTATGGGCTCGCGCTTGACCTCTATCTCACCTGATGGTAAGCGATGATGTGGTCGACGGTGTAGCACGCTTACCTAGAAGAAACCTATTTACTCTTGACTTAAAGACCCCTAGATTGTAGGTTGTAATCGAGATCAGCACGTACTTAGCGTCGAATACTTAATTCAGAAATCGGCTAATAATTCTATAGGCTACCGCTAAGGCTGGTTTTAGAGTCACGCTAATCATCGGCGCTGATAGGTCAATATTTATGTATTATTATGAAGCGTTTTTGAATTTGAATCACTGCTCAGCGCTGACGGCCGTCTGACGAGCTACGCGCCGACCGGTCGGCGTAAGAGGAAAACTAGCCTAAGGGCTCACATTAAGAAAATCGTTATATAAAAGATGATCTAAAATTATTTACGCACAGATAGTACAGAGCTGGACTGGAATCAGAATCAGAAGACTTTCGTCGAACTCCGGTATGCCAGTTACATGCTAATATTAAAACACAAAGAGGAAGTTTTATCCCGATTTCAGGATGGGTAACTTTTCTTTCCGGAAAAATCCAACTAACACTTACGCCATTTGTTTTTATATTGTTACAAAATGCTAAGTGATAATTGTTTATTTACATTTTCTTTATTAACATGTGCATTTACTCAGCGTCTATTTAATCATTCACGGTCGTTAAAGACTGTTACATTAAGAATATCGTTTTATCCAGACCATAAATTATGATTAGACTCTGACGACATATTATATTACTTTACATATTATGATATCATAACACATCGGAATTATTTTCATTAATTTCAAGGTAAAACTAGACAACACTATACGGAGACCCTACCTTGGGCTCATACAGACGAGCGGCACTTTGTTGACGGCAGATACCACTGCAGCCGTCGCTCGCCACCTAACGACGACAGCCATCAACGCGTCGGCGGCAACTGGCAGTGGTTGCATGTCACGTAAATCTATAGCAGTCGTGGTCGGCCCCTTTCATACAGGACTACAGGAGACAGTTGCAAAATGGATTCCGATGAAGAAACACTGTTATTGCTTTTACTTCGCCGTTGCCGACAAAAGCGAAAAAGGGAGACACGTTGTGGGTTGAAGAGACAAGATGAAGATTTATTTTACTGCCACAATTAGCAATTCAACATCAACATTAATTACGTCACTGCAGCCCATTTTGAAGATGCGCGACGTTTGCGCCGGCAGCCGTCGACACTTTGCCAGCTGCCGCCGATAGGTTGCAGTGGTATTTGCCGTCAACAAAGTGCCGCTCGTCTGTATGAGCACCCTCGCATAGTTCCCACTAATTGAAGACTTTCTCACCGTCATTTGAAATTTTTTGACAATAGTTACGGGTAGTCAAAAGCCCAAGACTACCAGTCTTACCAAGCAGCAAGACTAGTTTTTTTATTTTGAATACAATAAAAAACGTATGCGCTCAGGGGTCCCCCGTCAGGAACGAAGTTTCTCACAGAAAGAGGAAGAAAGAGAGAGTGCGAGGTTTGCTTATATACATGCTCAATTGCTCACAGAAAGAGACTGAGATAAAGATTAAGATATATTTATGTATGGAGAGGATATAACGCAAAAATCTTACGTGATGTTACACTTTTTCCCTTTACTCCACATAACATGATCTTGGTCTTGTTACGTGGTCTTTTTGATGTACAGTAAATCTCTATTCTACAAGGAAATTAGCTGCACAACTCTTCGGAAAACACTGGCGAGATATTGTGTAAGCTATAAACCACTACGCTGTATGTAATTTAATATTTATGTGGATTTCTTTCTGCCTTTGGGTATAACCAATCTTGCGCACTTGCGGCGATGCTTGCGGTGTTGCCGGTGATGTATGACTATGTATGAGTGCGATACTTTTGAGTGGAGGAATGGCGATTGTGCGATTTTCGCTTCAATCCTAGCATTTTCAAACCGGATTTCGAATCCCTGAAAAATAAAACATTTGCATCATTACGTTAACCATAGGAGTAGTTCTCGCCAAACTTCTTGGCCACCTTGAAGTTGGCTACAATGGCTGCGCAACAGTAAATCTCATACAAAAACAGCACCGATTCGTGCCTTGCGCATCGTATTCGTAAAGCCAACTTCAGGGCGGCCCAGAAGTTTGACGAGAACTATAGATGCATAAACACAACAAAAACAAACAGCACAACATTGAAACAGCTTGTATAGTTGCTGGCACGTTACTTGGCAAAAGTCGTTTGATGCGCACAATACAAGTCGTTTTTTAGGTCTCTTTGGGTCTCAAGCGGGACGCGGGGAATCTACACCTAATCGTACCGCAAGCCGCGTTAGTGAACTTAAACATCCTTTTAGATCCGAAGACATGCTTCTGTCCTCTGTGTTTTTTTTTCTTATGCCATTGGTCTTTATCACCCGACTGCCGAAGGAGGGTAATGTGCTTATCAGTTTATGTATGTATGTTTGTTCCTGTATTAATATGGCGATCTAGATTCGTCTTAACCCTGTGTCACTGGCTATATTAAAATTGGAAAAGAAAAATATGGTTTTGGTCAGCCAGCTCGCGAATATGTACCCTCCGACTGCACAGTATGATTCTTGTTTACGTCTTTTTAGTTAGTTTTTTAAGCAGTCGGGTTTTTTGTTTTTTTTTAATTAACTTTTATGTCATATTTTCGTTAACATGTTGGTCACAACTAACCTTACTCAGATTTATGATTTATAAATATTATAGTTATCATAAGTGATATACAATTATTTATACAAGCTGTTAATAATTTGTTTGCATCAAGCAGTTTGCGGCACATTCATAATATTCTACCTATTTGTAAGCATACCTACTCAGCACGTTTGAATTTTATTACTTACTCTTTTTGAAACATTTAGGAGTCAATTGAGTAATTTAAAAGCATTTAATAAACAAAAACTTTAACGGAAAAAAGAACGTGATGGAACAAACCGCTTTTTTTTTGTTTTTGTATCTTAATATCAAGTTACGTAAGCGTCCTTAAGAGTCCAGTATGCATTTTACAAAAGGACTTTTATTTATTTAATATTTTATCGAGGTTGAAGAGGTTACAATAATTACAAATTCACACGAGCCATGTCTATTTCTGACAATTAATTCAAACACACGAAGAATGGATAAAGTGAGAAATGAGTATATAAGAGGTAGTTTGAAAGTGGCGCCAGTGACAGAAAAGTTAAAAGGAAACCGTTTGTCCTGGTATGGTCATGTGATGAGGAAGGATGAAACGCATGTTACTAAAAGAGTTATGAATATAGATGTGAATGGATGGAGAGGGAGGGCACGGCCAAAGAAAAGATGGATGGACTGTGTGAGGAGTGATATGAAAGAAAAGGGCGTCAGTGATGGAGTGACGGACACAAAACGTGTTGCGCCGACCCCAAAGTAACATGGGACAAGGGCAGGAAGATGATGATGACAAATTCTATGGACCTAATTATTATAAATGAACGATACACTGTCTTATTCTACGCTGATTATAATAAGGTGTAATTGTGCAAGTTTAAAATAATTGTTCTTTCCGATAAGATTAAAAATTGCTTCATCGATAATAACCTGAAGGTCGGTCAAATATATAAGGTTGATCTAGTTGCTATAGTGATCAGATTACGATAACAATCCCTTATCTATGATTTATCAGTAAGTATGTACAGGGTGTAACTAGGGTTGCCAACTATACTGTTAAAAACAGTATTATACTGTTTTTCACTACATTATACTTTTTACTGTTGTACAAAAATAAAGTATACAAAAAACTGTTTTTAGCATCAAAATGCCTAACATTTGCACACACTAAGTCAGTGCAGCGTAGTCACAATAGTGGCGTTTCAGAACGAATCTGCCAATGTCAAATATTCAATGGGGTAATAATGAATGCAAAATGGCGGCAAGACAAAAATAGAGCTTCAATAAATTTAATATAAAATGAGCTCCTCATTTTTTATTCAATTTTTGTTTGTGGCGAGGTCTGACACTTAAATTTTTTTGCGAGAAGCACTAAAAAATACGTCTTTAAAACGTTAATATTATAAATGTAATGGTGATATTGTGTTCGTCCTTAGTTAAAATTAATTTTAGCTAGTATTTAATTCTTTTTTTTTGCACACATTCAGACACAGTGTAACATTGTTAATGAATAAATGAAATGAATAAAATAATAAAATACTGTTTTTTTTCTAAAATAATGTTTATTTTCCTTTTCATATCTAAATTATACTCTATTTCTTGTAAAAAACAGTTGGCAACCCTAGGTGTAACGGAGAGGTAACATATTTTAAAAACTTCTTCAGCCCATGTAAATGAACAACTCTCTCCAAGGAAGTCATAGGCAATTTCACATTTTAAATATTGTATTACCCATACAAATTTTGGTCAGCTGATGATACCTTTTTATGGAAGATCCAAATTATGCAAATCTACATAGTAACCGATATTGGGTACAAAGGAGTATCTTCGTCTCATTATAAGGATATAACCTCTGTATGACATTTATGAACTGGTCAGTCACTTCACAAGTTTTTTTTTTTTGTTATTGTAATTGTATCTGCTTCTACCTACTCGAAACCCGAAGGGTTT
Organism: Orthosia gothica; assembly: GCA_949775005.1. Lineage (NCBI taxonomy): Eukaryota > Metazoa > Arthropoda > Insecta > Lepidoptera > Noctuidae > Orthosia > Orthosia gothica. The sequence continues at coordinate 8,154,480 of OX459056.1, read as the reverse complement.
CCCCAAACACTGTTCGAAAGCAAATACGTACAGTATCTATATATATTATTTAAAAAGATATCTTGTAAAAAAGTTATTACAAGTACATCAATATTATAATACTTCAAATTCAGATCACATAATAACTAAATAGGTGGAAAACAATATATCACGGGAATTGAACGCGATATGAAACGCGAAAGTTTTAAAGTTAAAACTAAATATATACCTAAAAAAAGTCCTGTTCATGCTATTAGGTAAATAACAACAACATAATGTAAATAATGACAATTTAATAACACAATCCACACAAAAGTGACAAACCAATGCACTGAAAACAATAAAAGAAACCGCAAACTCACTGTCATGAACTAAAATACCTACATGAAGATAACATTACACATTCTGCTGTAACAAAGTTCTAGATTAAACTCAGCCTTGAATTACTAATGACAGGATGTCACCAAGTGTTAATTGAAGTACTTAAACAAGTAACTTCGTTCCTTCAAGTGCATCAGAACGCTGTGGACTTAATCTCTGACGTCATTCGGGGTTATCAGGGTGGAGGCGAACCGCGGAAACTCTGCAAGCGACCATTATGGGTCAAACTTACAAGTAAATAGGTGGATATTGTGCCACCTTGTGGAATTACGGGATATATAAATAGATGAATTTTGTGAGGAATGACATGAAATATAAGGAAATTGGGAGAGAACGCGGCATAGCTTGACGGTTGACAGGATAAACTGGATAAAGAAAACGCGTTGCGCTTTCACCCAGTAAGAAGAAGATGATGATGAGAATGAAAGAATGGCTTTTGTTTTAGGTGTTGAGAACAGTACAATAGAATTATCCTTATCCCCTTGACTTTTAATAATTTATTGAAGTAGATAGATACAGGTAATTAAAATTAACGGGAGACACAATTTTTTTTTGCATTTGTCGTTTAGATTTCCTTTTATATTTGAAATGTCTACATACTTGTATTTCTTCGACCAATACCCGCCTACATATATTTTTAACTTATGTTTATGTAAGGCTTTACTGAAGAGGCTGGTACATCTACTTACTTTCTAAAGAGCGTTATTTAATATTTATATATTACTGACAGAAATCTGTAAGCTGCATTTGCGTTATTCACAAATGCACTCACTATACGATACTTTCATGCCAAAAATATGCACTATAACTGAGAAAATCACCATATGACTGAAACCGCGAGGTGCTTCTAATAGGATATAAAATCCTAAAATATGTAAATTTTAAGTAAGCAAACAGTGTAAATTCGGTTATTTAAAGAAAGAACATAACATTTTTTTTTTCTGTGGTTGTTTGTGAGATCTTCATCAAGAGTGCATTGAATGTAAAATAAAACATCTGGTTGGTTTGGCAACGGCTTTCTGGATTTATAGCATATTAAATAAACGAAACCTTAATACGGAACCGTGGTAAATTGACATACCTCTATGTCAATCTATTAATGGTCTGGCTTTAAAGTCATCGCTTTTCTTGTTTAAACTTTACCTTCTATTTTCTTCTATGGCATTATCATGTCTTCAATCGTTTTCTGACATGTCTGCTTTGGGCTCAAAGATTATCGGCCAAAATTAAGAACAAGAAAGAGCAGCAAATCTTAGGTCTCGAACAATATAAGAAGACACGCCTGAAATCGACTACATGACCACCTTATCAACCCATCCCAAATTGCGAAGATATATATACTCTTATTATAATTATACTGCATCAAATTCTAAATCGACCTTTTAATGTTACAGGGAGCAAACAGATCCTCCATGGCGTTCACGGCAGACTTCGTCCGAACCAGCTGGTTGCCATCATGGGGCCATCAGGGGCTGGCAAGTCTACCCTCTTGGATGTACTGTCAGGGTACCGCATCACCGGAGTTGGGGGAGCCGTCTTCATCAATGGAAGAGGGAGGATTATGAGTGAGTATCCACTTTAAGAACCTTTTTAATGCCATCAAAGGGCTATAGGTGGGTGAAGGTTTAAATCACGGCGAAACTTTTCTGTTTTGTACCCTACTTAAAATTCTTTAACTCTAACCGGTTTATAAAATCTCAAAAAGGTGAATGCCCTAAGACCATTAGCTACACAAAACATCAGATGATTATAAACTTCGTGAAAAATAAAAACAATAAAAGTGTTTACCGAACCTTTCAACGAAATCAATTACGAAATGCACTTCATTAGCGTCTTCGTAAGCATAATATACACAAATAGCATCAGCAAGCGATTAGATTGCGCTCACGCATATTACTCCCTTATCAGCGGAAAATAATTAGCTATGAACCAAGGACCCGGATTCTAGGCGTAAGATAAAACAGGCTAGGTTAGAACTACATTCATGCTGCCGTGATGTAACATGTACTCACGTGCGAAGTGACCGTTGACCACAGATGTGTGGAAAGGTAGATAACAGTCATGCTTACCATGCGTCATGGTTTGTCTCTAGTCTAAAGATAATATATTTTCAAATTGCGAGCTTGTTCATTGAATGGAGTTGTAGCTACCTGCCTTAAGTTCAAGCTGATGTTGTTACTAGACAAGCCTTTGCTGCCAGCTGCAAATTCCTTACTGTCAAATTGTTTATTGTCTAGAGGTACCTACGTCTTGTGTCTCACCACTCTTATGTAATACTTTGATTAGACACAAGTCAGCTGCAAATTCCTTTCCATTCAATCGATTAGTGTCTTCTACATTATGATTACGAGTATGTTTAATACACAATGGATTCCTCCTCCTCATCGCGTTGTGTTCCTCATTATCGAGGGTCTTCCCCTGTCGTCGTGGAAGCAACTTTTCCTTCACTAATTTGCGTCAACTATGCCTGTCATTTGCGTCGTGGTGAGCAACGTGCAGTTTGTTGTTCAACGATGTGCGGACTTGGTCTGACCATCTTATTGGACTGCGACCTCTAGGACGTTTCCCTTCAATCTTCCCAGTTACCATCAGTTGTTATAAGTTGTTTCCATCCTTTCTGGCGATGTGACCAAAGAACTCCAATATCCTACGAAGGTAGATCGTGGACAGTCTGATCTTGATATTCAGTTCGCGGAAGATGGAGTCATTGGTGCGAAAGGCGGTCCAAGGGATTTGCATCATCTTTCTCCAGCACCACGTCTCAAACGCATCTATGCGATCACGGTCAGCTTTCTTTAAAGTCCACGTTTCGGCCCCGTAACTGAAGATTGAGAACACTAGGGAATTGACCAATTTCACTTTCGTCTTACGTGAAATATTTCGGTCTCTCCATATTTTCTGCAATTGGGACATTGCATTTTTAGCCATCCCTATAAGCATCCTTATATCCTTCTCACACAATGGATTACTGTAATGCAAATGCAGTTTTATGTAGCTACCTCCACAGACCCAGCTTACAACTTCTATCTTTGCCTACATCTGTGTACAAGATATATCTTACTGGTTTAACAAGTAATCGTGCACTAACCGTGACCTAAGTCGACTTCTCGAAACGAGTACATCAGATGAAGCCAGTGCAGTGATCGTATTACGTCTCAAATTTGTACGCACGATTTCTTATCCAAATGACTGAATCGGAGTTAATTTAATTAGAATACGAATTATACTTAATCGAATATATGTATATATATATTTACGTAAATATGCAAATTGGTGTTAAAATAGAAAAAAAATAAGATATTTTTAATTCTTAGCTAAGACTCAATGGATCGACGTCAATTTAAATATTATTCATTTGTGATGACTTGTTGCTTACAAATCCTACTTATAAAATCAAATTTGCCTCACCAAATCATTTTTCGTGTACCAGCATAAAATAATGAATCCTTTGTCTGGCGGTTTTTACGACTGCTAAACAGGTCATGGTATCCTGGTTTCAATCCCTAGGGAACACAAAGTGTTTATTTGCATTTTACTTATCATTAAAATCTGCTTATCTCAATTACAGAGAGATTCAAGAGGATGTCGTGCTACATCCAACAAGACGACAGGCTGCAAGGTCTCCTCACCGTGGGGGAGAACATGATGCTGGCTGCAGATCTCAAACTAGACGTCAAACTAGACAAATACGAGAAAGGAGAAGTTGTAAGTTGACCAGAAAATATTAAAATAGATGCCTAAGTAGGAATACTCAGGAATTTTAAAAACTTACTAATTTTATAAATGTATTATAAAAGTTTAGATGGATGTGAGTGTGGAAGTGTGGATGTATGATTGTTACTAAATCACGCCAGAAGGGCTGAACGGATCTGAATGAAATTTGATACAAAGATAGATTGTAGCCTGGAATAGTACATAGGCTACTTTTCATCCCGGTATAATGATCCCTTGGGATAAGATAGTAGATTGTTTACCTAGGGAGCAAACAACTATTTTAAAGGCGAGAGTGTTTTTTTGAATCCAGAGCGGTGCGAAGGATTCTAGAGTAGAATCCCGAGCGTAGCGAGGGGTTCAAAGTAGAATCCTGAGTGCAGTGAGGAATTCAAAGTATGACGTACTTTTGACGTACTCGAGCTGAAAATAGTGTTGCTCCCGAGGTGGACAATCTACTATCAATTTTGGTCCCTATGGGATTAATGAGCTATTTTGGTCCCTGTTTACGAGGAATAAACTAGCTCTTTTAATTTTTTTTTTTTTTCAATTTCAATTCTTTTTAATTGAATAGATGTGATAAAAAAACACTTTTGACGCGGGCGAAGCCGCTTGCAGAAACTAATTGCTTATAAGTGCTTTGTGACCCTATCATCAACAGAGTCGATATTATAAATAAATAAATAAATACCCAAAAGCAATGATTTTAATATATAAAGAAATATAGCAATCATCATCTGCCGCATTTTAAATTCTAAGTTCCACACAATCGGTACTATCATCATTATTGTGATAATAAATGAATCACGTAAAACCAATAATACCTATGCAGGAACATGTTTTGAATATTTACTTCGATTCACTTTGTTTGTCCGTGCATTTGGTCGACAACAAATGCCTTTGCTGCTATAGTCACTTTTTTTAATGACAAAAACGATGAAACAATGCATGGGTATGCAAATCAGTGGTAGTAGCGTCTGCAATAAAATTTGATTAACATAATAAGTGATTTATGAATGAAAACATTTTAAAAATTTCACCACCGATGTATAAGAAACAAAATGTCACCCTGGTTCAAACAATCACATTTTGAGGCACCAGAGGACATGACAGGAGGTGGAGCATGGCTAGCGAATAAAATAAAAAAGTAAATAACAGAGGAACTAAATCATTTATTTGTATTAAATTTGTTAGGCAAGAGATGTTAAACAACAATATACTTGACCGTCTTAAAGTTTAACATAGGTTTAGTAAAAACATAAGCTAAGTGATGCGATTGGCTGTTAAATATTCAATCAACCAAACAATCAGTTTTGCGTTTTTTCAATTTTGTTTTGGAACATTATATTTTATTTTATTCGAGGAGCTCGTGGCTAAATATTAACAGCCGCACTGGTCGATCGTCAGATTAAGCAACGCTTGATGAGGTCGGTCCGTGGATCGGTGACCATTTCAACATACCGATTTTCCTCCGTGCCTCGGAAAGCACATTAAGCCGTTGGTCCCGGCTGTCATTTGAAGATCTTTGACAGTCGTTACGGGTAGTCAGAAGCCTGAGATCTGACACCAGTCTTGCCAAGGGGTATCGTGTTACCCAGTTACTGGGTTGTGGAGGTCAGATAGGCAGTCGCTCCATGTAAAACACTGGTACTTAGCTGAATCCGGTTGGACTGGAAGCCGACCCCAATGAAGTTGGGAAAAGGCTAGGCAGATTGATTGATATTTTATTTTATTCAATAGAACAGAATAGAATAATGATTTATTTGCACAGAAAGTAGGTACAAGATACAGATGTTAATATAATATTTAGTGATATTTTTTTTTAATACTTTTTACCTTAACTAAGGCATGCAAAACAGTTTTAATAAACAAATGAAACATAATTAAAACTATATAGGCATAACACAAGCACAGTACGATCACAAAGTCAAAATAAATTATAAATATACATTATTAATTATTAGAAAGAATTCCAGTCGATAGCCGTATCATCATTATTCAAGTCAGTCAGGATTCAATTAATAGTTAGGAATTGGTACAGAAATGTCAGGCTTAATTTAAGTATTCATCGTTTAAAAATTCGCAAATCGAGTAATAACAATTATTAGTCGAAACATCTGTCAATATCTTTTTAAAGACTGGAATTGCTATGTATGTATGTATCTTTGTTCCTATATGGCGTTCCAGAGACCAAACGCGTTGGCCGATTTTGATGATTAATACGTCAATCGATTCGTATGAACCCTGCGAGTGTCCTATGCTACATTAAAATTGGACAATAGAAAAATGGCAGATTTTGGGCGCCATATTATGGGGGCCCAAATATTATTTTCTTCCAAACCCATCGTGTGGGGTATCAAAATAAAGGGTTTTAAGAGCTGATTTCAAAAATATTAAATACTTTTATATTTAAATGTATCTAATTCGAAAAAAAACTTAACTAAAAAGTGATAAATAAAAAAGTTAAATAAAAAAATCCGACTGCTTCAAAAGCGAACTAAAAAGTCGTAAACAAGGAAAAAATCATGCTATGCAGGCGGAGGATACACCAGAATTCGGTCAGCCAGCCCGCGAATATGTATCCTCCGACTGTTTACGACTTTTTAGTTCGCTTTTGAAGCAGTCGGGTTTTTAGATTTTTTGATTTAATTTTTTTTTATTTTACCAGGTATTTTATTCGATATGATAGGGCCCATTCTCATCAATGCCAAGACTCATTCTGTCATTTCTAATAGTTCATGTCGTTATATTTTTTATACCTACTATCCTAAAATGTTATTTGCTAATCGACATACTTTTGCTGTTGGCTGCATCTATATCTAAGTATTATAGCAACATGGCATTTATTTAATTGCATGTTATTTGCACAAAATTACGCACAGCTGCAGAAGTTAATGACACGCTGCTGTTATGCTGTAACCTAATTTTGCCAAATAGCCAGTTTTGCACAACTCAGCGGTAAAAGTGTGTTGGTGTGCTGTGTGCAGATGTCATACGTAATCTGTGACATGAATTTGCAACGAGTACTTTTTAAGAAAATTATTATTGAGAATTTATGATAAAACTAGCATTCTGCCAGCGGCTTCGCCCGCGGGAATGTAGAAAATTATCCCAAGGGAACATATTCCCGTTAAAAAAAAATATCCTATGTGCTAGTCCAGACTATAATCTGTCTCTGTGCCAAACTTCATCCAGATCCGTCCAGCTGTTTGAGCAGGAAGAAGCTTTATTATCGCTTTATTATTATTATTTTGTTTATTTATCTTTTTTCTTATTATATTACATTTTTAAATATTTAAAAAAGGAAACTTAAAAATATTTAAAAATATAAAAAATAGAGGCCAACCGGTATCGGGAATAGGGTCCAAGCTACCGGTGGTTAGGGCTCCAGAGACTATATTATTATTAATATAATATAATATAATATAATATAATATAATATAATATAATATAATATAATATAATATAATATAATATAATATAATATAATATAATATAATATAATATAATATAATATAATATAATATAATATAATATAATATAATATAATATAATATAATATAATATAATATAATATAATATAATATAATATAATATAATATAATATATATAGTGTGATCAAACACGTATGACATGATGAAGTCATTTAGTATTAGTATGCATAGGTTAGTTTCATGAGTTTTGGAACGAAAATAATTCCAAAATTAAATTGATAAGTTGCCAAACTGCGCTGCAGTGATTGGTTGAATGTTCATTCAACAGCCTGTCACATCACTAAGCTTATATTTTTACTATACCTGAGACACAGTCAAGTATGGTTAATCCTCTTCCTTTACAGTGGTTTCGATATCTTGCTGGACTTATTTTAAATGTATTTCTTATGTGTTCAGATTGAAGACATCCTCACAAACCTGGGTCTCTACGAGCACATGAACACTCGCGGCGCGCAGCTGTCAGGAGGTCAGAGGAAGAGGCTTTCCATCGCGCTGGAGCTCATCAACAACCCCCTCATCATGTTCCTTGATGAGCCTACCACGTAAGTAGGAAATATTTAAAAATAATAATGAGGCCACAGAAAAGCTGTATAGATTGTGTTGAGGAATGATATGAAAGAAAAGGAAATCAGTGATAGATTGAATGTTGATGGAATGGAAGAGAAAAATAATACAAGGGCTGATGATGAATAGAAAAATAATGAAGAGTAGGATGCCTTGCTCATCTTGTAGGCAAAGAAAATAAATACATAACACTTGCATTGACACCAACGAGTTCAAAATGATAGCGGGAAGCGCAGGACTGATCAATGTAAGCAATGCTTGAGGGAGGCCAATGTCCAACAGTGGACGTCGTTCATCTAAAATGATGTAATATAACATACACACTGCTCAGTAACAAAGCAAGCAGTGAGAGATTTACCAGCAATAAAGGCTCAAATATATGACGGTATTTAAAAGCACTGCTAAATGCATTTTCGCACAAAATTGCCGCAACGATTTTAACTTATTTCTGTGACCTACAAATACAACTGCAAATAATATATTTACGACTGTTTAATTGCCAAATTACTTTATAATCTCCCAGGCTCAGATTATCAGAAGAAAGTGAAACATGTTAATTTACAATATTGTCGATAACACTTATTACGTAAATATTAAAGGTGTCACCAATTTTAACCCGACTGCCGAAGAAGGGTAATGAGTTTATCAGTCTATATATGTATGTATTTTTGTTCCTATGTGGCGTTTTAGAGACCTAACGCGTTGGCCGATTCTGATGTCTCTAACGTCAATCGATTCGTCTTAACCCTGCGAGTGTTAAGACGAATCGATTGACGTAAGAATCTGGCTACATTAAAATTGAAAATAAATAAATGGCGGATTTTAGGCGCCATATTGTGGGACACAATTTTTTTTTCTTCCTAACCCATCGTGTGGGGTATCAAAATAAATAGTTTTAAGACGTAATTAAAATTAATATTTTATTTTTTATATTTAAATGTACCTAATTTAAAAAAAAAATAACTAAAATGTTATCAATAAAAAAATATAAAAAAACATCCTGACTGCTTAAAAAGCGAACTAAAAAGACGTAAACAAGAAGAAAATCATGCTGTGGAATCGGAGGATACATCTGGTTTTGTCAGCCGAACATGTATCCTCCCACACTCCCACACAGCATGATTTTCTTCTTGTTCTCGTCTTTTTAGTTCGCTTTTGAAGCTGTCTAGTTTTTTGTTTTTTTTTATAAATTTATTTTTGTTATATCTATTAAATTTAGGTACACCTAATACATTACTATAATCTAACCTACGTTTAAACTATTACAAGTAAATTAAATAGTCAAGCCTAATCGTAGATTAACTGATAAATTTATTGATAGTTTATTTCGACACTGATATATACCAAGATTATAGCAACTTCCCGCGATAATATACACGTGCGATATATTTTGGGCTAAGAATAGAATAATTTCCACAATGCTTGAACTTTTACCCCTGTGTGTTGAACATAACGATAGCTGTTATGCGTACAAACACTGGATGCACGTGACTATGAACTTTAATAGTCATATTGGGGTCACACTGAGAAGTAAACTGACTGTATTTACTGATGAGGAAATGTTGGATAGTCGGTAGTCAGTTCGACATAAGTTACTAAAATGTAACTAGCTTATTGTAACAGCTATCAGAAATCCTAATAGAAGTATGTCTTTCTCATATAAAACTCTGTTGATATCTCTGTAACTCAAGTATTTAGTACGGAACCTAGAAGGACGTTTGCTTCAATAAATTGTCAGCTATGCAAATACGACAATGATGTAATATTTAACAATTACTTGATAATAACTAGGTACATCTTAAGAATAATGGTCCATGCTTTATTGAATCTACAACAATGATACCGACGAGAACGTCTACAAAATTCACTGTTATGAAAATCCTTACCTACTTACCTTATGATTTTAACAAAATCCGTTGTTCTTTCCAGGGGTCTGGACAGCTCATCGTGTTCGCAAGTAGTGCAGTTATGCCGGAACCTGGCACACCAGGGCAGGACCATTGTGTGCACGGTGCATCAGCCATCAGCCTCCCTATTCGCGCTGTTCGATCATGTGTATGTTCTTGCGGCTGGGCGCTGCATGTACCAGGGCACCACAAAGAACCTGGTGTCTTACCTGGATCAGGCCGGGATACCTTGCCCCTTGTACCACAATCCTGCTGATTACAGTAAGTGTAACTTTGTGTATTCGTAACTTCTCATATTTTATTTTCTCCTGGTATTTGGTGTGGACACTAGATAACAAAAAAAATATATGATAATATTTTAACTATGAAATAATAAATATTTACAACGAAACGTTGCCATGTAAACAGCAAATAAATTCTTAAGTTAATTTGAACTGTGGCCCTAGAAAAACAGATATTAATTCAACGTCATTCATTCAACTACAAAATGTTCGAGGACGAAATAATTTATTCATACAACAAAAACAATCATAAGAACGCAAGAAACAAGATTTATTGGCAAAAAATTATACAAACATAAAATTAAATCCATCTTTTTACCCATAGTTATTGAGCTGTCATGTGGTGAATACGGTCATGATAAAATCGACCTGATGGCAAACAAATCGGAGAACGGTCGGGCGCTGGACTGGTTCGACGACTTCGAGACCATTCCCTCGATGGAGGGACTCCGCAAGCTGGTGCCACTCAGCGTCCTGAGGGATACCGAGCCCACAGGGGGTGAGGAAGAGACCAGCCAATCGAATCAGCTCAAAGTACTGATGAGGAGAGGATTTATGAAAGCTAAGAGAGACTCGGTAAGTGTTGATGCTCGACTGCAAATCTCATCAAGGAACACACTTTAAAGCAATTAAAATACAAACAGCTATTAGCATACGTAACCGTAATATTACTGGCAGATTGGTTCCTGATTCCAACTTTAATTTGAATTAATGTGAACAGACTTGTAAAAATTCTCCGAAAGTGGATAATCAAGTCGATTGTACACAAATTTTTTTCCGCCTAAAATCCTACGGGTTTTGGCCGTGCGTAGACACGACCATCAGAGTTGTATGGACTACTCTGGAAGCTTGTTGAAACAGACGTTGCTTACGGTGCGGTGCAGTAGCCGTACCGTATATTTTTGGCACAACAGGCCTTGAAGGTATCAGGCTATTGCAATTTTCTACCGGACTTGCTTAAGATTTCTATCATCTAACCACTACAAGCTCTTTGATTTAATACTATTATGTTGATACCTAAGTAAGTACCAGGAACAACTTCTTCAACTGTGACGAATCTAACGAATCAAAATGTTACTTCCAGACGATGACCCACTTGCGTTTGATCGTAAACGTGGTGGTCGGCATTATGTTGGGGAGTCTCTTCATCAACGCTGGCAACGAGGGTTCCCGCGTGTTGGAGAACTACAACCTTCTGTTTGCCATCCTCATGCACCATATGATGTCTCCTATGATGTTGACTATTCTTACGTGTAAGTATTCCGTTCTTTTTCTTCTGCTTCTGTTTATTAAGACACGTTTCATTGCCGTCTTTTTAACTCCCGACGGAAAAAGAGGGGTGATATAAGTTTGACGTGTTTGCTGTGTATCTGTCTGTCTGTGTATTTGTCTGTGTATATTTTGCATCATAGCTCCTAACCACGTGAACCGATTTTGGTTTAGTTTTTTCTTTTGTTTGAAAGGTGACTATGTCAAGAGTGTTTGTCGACTAGTTCTTAGCTATTGTTTGATGAAAATCGGTTCAACCGTTTAAAAGTTATGCGCATTTTACTCTTTGAATTGAGGCTTAGTAAATTAAATAAAAATCTGAATAAATACTTAACTACTGTTTAAATTCTAGCTGTCCCCAGACGTGAGACTTTTTAGAGTTTTTCTAAAAGAGCTGTTAAAGAGCAGCAGACAATCGCCTTCCTAAACAATTTGTGAAATGTTCTATCTTAGTTTGTCCTTAAATGACCTTTATCATTGCAGATTAATATATTAATCATTAATGTATATTGTTATTGGTAAGGATTGCGTCACAAATACTGATAATCACATTCATTAAGGTCTTATTTAACATTGTCCCGTTTGTTTATTTGCAGTTCCCAATGAGATGTCAATTCTGTCCAAAGAACATTTCAACAGATGGTATTCCTTGGGATCTTACTACATATCAATCACAATAGTCGACCTACCCGTATCGGTAAGTTCCTATTCACAAATATTCAATCCGATATGCTTTTACTTCTGGGATAAGATTTGATATTATAAATACTAGACCTGTCCATGTAGTGGCGTTTGGGGAGGTCAACTTCCAGAGCAGAGAACTTCTCTGAACTGACATTATGACGCTGAAGCACAAAAAATGCTTTAAATACATAATAATGGCGCTGACCAATCCGCACTGGGCCCGCAGCCCATTCCCACTCTCATAGAGAGGCCTGTGCCCCAGCAGTGGGAACATTAAAGGACTGACGATGAATGGCTCTGTACCTACAAAATTTTCATCATCAGACCTTATTGGTGATGTTCTTCAGCAAGGCCTGGTGCGTATTACTCATAACCGACATGTGTGTATGTATGAGTACATGTATGAACGTGAGTGAAGCAAAATAGGTATGTAAGGATCGTAGCGTATGGCAGAAACTACATAACGCCACCTAGTTCTATAGTTTCTGCCGAAAAAGGCGCAAGGCGAAAAAGGCGTGAGTTTATGTATGCATCAACGCCAAGTTGATGATGACTTAACCCTATTTTATGAGCTTGCCGTTACTTATTAACGTCAGTTTAAACTTGGAACGTTGATTAAGGTCCAGAAGTATATAGCTGTCAAAAATTGTTACGTAATATTCACAACAATAATATAATTAGGAATAAACCCGCCCATTCACAACACAAACTTGACATATCGGAGACTTTACGCTACACCAGCGCCTCTAGTGGCAAATTCATACGCATTAGCCTGTGAATTAGCTCGCGTTGTTATTCTCTTGGAAGCTAGACTGTACTAACAATATTATTTCTTGTATTCCAGATAGTGGGCTGTGCGGTGTTCAGTGTGATAGTGTACACGATGTCTTCACAACCGCTGGACATCGTCCGCTTCTCCATGTTCTTCGCCATCTCGCTGTACACCGTGTTGGTAGCACAGAGCTTCGGCCTCATGATCGGTGCTGTCTTCAACGTTGTTGTAAGTATTTTTTCCCCTTTTTAGGGTTCCGTAGCCAAATGGCAAAAAACGGAACCCTTATAGATTCGTCATGTCTGTCTGTCTGTCCGTCCGTATGTCACAGCCACTTTTTCCCGAAACTATACTACTATAACTATGGTGTTGAAACTTGGTAACAAGACGCAATGGCATTAAGATTTTCACACAAAAATAGAAAAAAAAAAAAATTTTGGAGGTTGCCATACTTGAAAACTTATTTTTAAAACTTTTTTTTTTTTTTTTTCATCAAACCCAATGTGTGGGGGTATCTATGGATAGGTTTTCAAAAATGATATAGCGGTTTTTAATAAAAAAAAAATCAAAACTGAATAGTTAGTAGCGACAGACACTTCCAAAGTGGTAAAATGTGTGTCCCCCCCCCCCCCCCCCCCCTCCTTGTAACTTCTAATGAGAATGATAAAACTAAAAAAAATATATGATGTACATTACCATGTAAACTTCCACCGAAAATAGGTTTGAACGAGATCTAGTAAGTAGTTTCTTTTAATACGTCATAAATCTTAAAACGCAATTTACTAAGTACGGAACCATTCGTGCGCGAGTCCGACTCGGCACTTGGCCGGTTTTTTTTAACGTGTGTTAAAATCCTCATGGATATCTTCCACGATGGGGTGAGCGAAGGGGTTTGTCAGACTAATTGACTAAAACAACACGATATCCTGCGGCTACTTTTGACCGAGGCACTGGAGTGATTCTGCATTAAGTATTTTCACTCTACCATCTTTGATCTCAAAGAGGAGTGGATGATCGAGTGGAGGGGCTGAAAGGAAAGGAATCTCCCAAAAATGGAATTGATTGTGCACTAGCTCCCAAAGTAAACGAAATTTGCAAGCAAGTTACTTATCAGATCCTCGTCGTGTAGTTATATATATTTTTAGCGCTATTCGAGCGCAAAATATTGGCTGTTTTTTTTGCCACATAATTTAGCTTTGTATAAAAAAAATAAAGTTTTATAGGCATTATTTTAAACTTGTTGGAATTTTATACCAAAATGATAAAATATATAAAAATCTCTTTTTCCAGAACGGCACATTCTTGGGCCCAACTCTGTCAGTCCCGATGATGATGTTCGCCGGCTTCGGAGTGACCCTGCGGGACCTGCCCGGATACTTGCGATGGGGTTCCTACGTGTCCTATCTGAGATATGGACTTGAGGGCTTCATCGGAGCTATCTATGGGCTTGACAGGCCCATCTTGGACTGTAATGAGGCCTTGTATTGCCATTATAAGTAAGTTTTCTTATTTATCGATTTCTCCCTATTCTTAATCAGTCAGCAGATGTTTTTTTGAGATTGGATGATAGAGCGTTATAGAAGTGGCTCATCCATCAACAAACAAATATAATTATTTTTAGAGTGTCCATTAAAATTCTTAGTAGTAGATATATAAACTATTGCTTACGTCCGTGTTTGTATGAGTGTTAAATTAAAGCAAAAGTATTTGAGGCACAGTTTTTGTACATACTTCTCTAATTCCAACTGATCAAATGATAGGGTGCCGAAATTTCGTTTCCGTCGTATCTTTAATCTTTGCAAATCAAAACCTCAAAATCCTGATAGAATAGAATAGAATATACTTTATTGTACACCAAAAAAAGAAATAACGCTGAATATACTCCCAAAAATAGACTCTTTAGCACCACCAACATTCTTCTTGTCACCAGGCACCCCCGTACATTCCTGAACGAAGTCGCCATGTCCCCTGACGAGTTCTGGTTCGACGTGATTGCGCTCTCCATCTTCGTGGTGACCCTCAGGATCACAGCCTTCTTCCTGCTCAAATGGAAGCTGGATGCCGTGCGGTAAATGTGAAGTTGTGTGGATGTGGAGGAAGTTAGGAGTGTAAGTCATTAATTTGTCATCATCATCACCATCATCACCATCATTAATGAAAAGGGTGTGTGACTGTCTATAAAAAAGAAGAAGGAAGAAAACGATGACTGAAAAGATAAACAATTCTATTTTTGAAGAAGTATTAATAATACGAAAAATTTTAAACATGCCAATTTTTCTGGAGTGATGGGCCAAAAAATGGAGAATGATAATAGTCAAACACCCTAGTCAGTGAATTTCTGGGGGTTACCATACGCTCTTACAATTATATTATGAAGCATATAGCAAGCATAGCGCAATACATGCTTTATATATGCTTGCATATGTTACGCTTGCTTACTATACGTGCGTGCGCGTAAGGGACAGATGTATCTACGTCATATACATCTGTCACTTACACACACTCAAAATAACCTTACACTAAGAGCTTATGGTCAGGTCCCCGGGACTTTTAGTAGGCAAATAAATTATATCAATTGAATAATGTCTCAGATTCGTGTAATATGTAGATATATTTTAACAATTCGGAGCTTCGTAGCACTCGGCTACGCGGAAGCACTTTTTCATTTTTCAAGTTATAACATTTTATATTTGCAGAAAATCTTGAAAGATATACAAATCGAAAAAAAAAATTACAAATTGATCGAAAAAATTGCTTGCTTGGAGAACACGTTTTTAAAATGAAAAGAACAAAGATTTTTTTTTGTAAACTCTAAACTAGTAAGAATTTATCTTTTGAATTTAATTGTACTATTTTCACGAACGAGTTTCATTTAAATTAAAATATAATTTAAGGGTCCAAAGGTAACAAAACTGTGATAAATTTCCAAAACATTTTGTTTGTTTTCATGACTTCAGTTCTTTGATGCCTTATACTTATTTTTATTTCGTACAAACTATTATTTTCTTTCATAAATGTAGATAAGCTTTTTGCCTTTTTATTTTTATTTTAAAGCAATATCGACAAAATTCAGGGCTGTGAGGTCTTTTTCTTTTAGAGCAAGATATGTATAACGTAGAAATACAAACATATTTGAAGGGTGTTTTGTATGAAAAATACGCCAAAACGTGGGATCATATTGTTAAATATCACATTTGATTACAAGCATTGATTTTGAAAAGTTTCTCTCTGATGGCAAGACAGAATATAAATTTAAGTTGTTTCGATAAGCGATATCGCGCACATATTTTCTAAGACAATTTCAATTGAAAATCGGTCCAATTTTATCGCATTGCGTCCATGTGAATGTACTTGCAATTTCGCTTAGTAACAATTGTTTATGATCGGGGTGATATATAAATCGAATTGCGTCTAACCAACAGACAGGATCTTTTTTTATTTATTTTTTTAATTTATCGATATACTCGCGTTCGTCCACTATCTCGCCTGATGGTAAGCGATGATGTGGTCGACGGTGAAGCACGCTTGCCTAGAAGTAACCTATTCACTTTTGACTTAAAGACCCAAAGCTTGTAGCTATCAGGAAACAAAGACTCCGGAATTCCACTCCTTAGCTGTGCGCACAATTTAGCACATTTAAAATTTTTAGGTTGCTTAATTTTGAAAATTTGTGCAAAATGTCTTGCTTTACTAATGACAAAGAATGTACGTAATAATTATTAGAAATCCTGCTTGTAATCAACATGTTTGTCAATCAGCCTTCCTAATTAAATAGGGTAACTTAGTGGTTAATTTTTAATTGTTGTATGACATGATATCGTACCTACCAGTTAGGAAACACAATGTACACAAATGTTTGTGTTATAGTATACGTCAATCGTGGTAGCCGCGGTCTGGAAACCTGGGAACGAGTTGACTCGAGATTCAGTATAAAGTTTGGAAATTCATCGCGTGTTTTATGACCGCGCCTGTCACTACTACTCGGTCAAAACAACTGTGCACTTGGCGCTATGACGTCATTGTGACGTTCGACTCTCGCTATCGACGCACGAGGCGACCGCGGGGTCCCACCAGTGTGTGGGATCGACGATGAGGCTTGGAAACCGACAAAAACTTCGAACCGGTTACCGCCAAAGAACTTTTTCTTTCGGTTTTGTTCTACCTGTTAACACAATTAAACGGTTTTAGGCAAAAAACATTCGTGAATAGGTTTTGTGGTATTAACCGGTTATGAACGGTTTTTGTTGCCTACCTTCAATGCGCAACCGTGCTGAAGTACAAAAACGATTCAGTTATAGGCGTTCGCCCCGCTAAACCGGTTAATTAGGATTTCCAATAACGCTCTTTTAAAATTTAGACTCTGAACAAAATAAACAACAAAACCAATAATAAATTTATAAACCGGTTTTTCTAACCGGTTTCAATCCTTGGTGCGCAGTTCTTTTGACCGTGTTGTACTCTTGGCGTTTACTGTAGTAGTATACTTGCCTATGTTAGTTGCTCAATTAGGTATTTATTTATAACTAGGAGTAGATCTATAAATCTTATAGGCTGTACTGAACTATTATATGTAGATAGAATACTAAGATTATATGGTGATAATTTTGTAAATATGTTTTTTGTAACATTAAATTTTTTAATTTTGGTAAATGTATGTTTTTTTTACTACTTTCCTTTTCACCAATGAAACAGAGTACACCTCAACTGAGTTCAAGAGCTGGCTGTGTCTTCCCATGTAGTAAGGACTACTAACTAAACTGAGTTCAAGAGCTGGCTGTGTCTTCCCGTGTAGTAAGGACTACTAACTAAACTGAGTTCAAGAGCTGGCTGTGTCTGCCCGTGTAGTAAGGAAAACTAACTAAACTGAGTTCAAGAGCTGGCTGTGTCTTCCCGTGTAGTAAGGACTACTAACTAAACTGAGTTCAAGAGCTGGCTGTGTCTGCCCGTGTAGTAAGGAAAACTAACTAAACTGAGTTCAAGAGCTGGCTGTGTCTTCCCGTGTAGTAAGGACTACTAACTAAACTGAGTTCAAGAGCTGGCTGTGTCTGCCCGTGTAGTAAGGAAAACTAACTAAACTGAGTTCAAGACCTGGCTGTGTCTTCCCGTGTAGTAAGGACTACTAACTAAACTGAGTTCAAGAGCTGGCTGTGTCTTCCCGTGTAGTGAGGACTACTAACTAAACTGAGTTCAAGAGCTGGCTGTGTCTGCCCGTGTAGTAAGGAAAACTAACTAAACTGAGTTCAAGACCTGGCTGTGTCTTCCCGTGTAGTAAGGACTACTAACTAAACTGAGTTCAAGAGCTGGCTGTGTCTTCCCGTGTAGTAAGGACTACTAACTAAACTGAGTTCAAGAGCTGGCTGTGTCTTCCCGTGTAGTAAGGAATACTAACTAAACTGAGTTCAAGAGCTGGCTGTGTCTGCCCGTGTAGTAAGGAAAACTAACTAAACTGAGTTCAAGAGCTGGCTGTGTCTTCCCGTGTAGTAAGGACTACTAACTAAACTGAGTTCAAGAGCTGGCTGTGTCTTCCCGTGTAGTAAGGAATACTAACTAAACTGAGTTCAAGAGCTGGCTGTGTCTTCCCGTGTAGTAAGGAATCGGAGCTAAAATAAGGGTTATTTCTGATGCCGATATTCAAGCCCTACACAGGCCTCCCCTAAGCGTCGCCACACCAATCTGTCCTGTGCGTGTGTTCTCTTAAGTCACTTAAAAAATAGGCTTCTAGCTTTATCCATAACGAAGTTACAGAGGGGTCGAAAACTTCTCGAATGGCTTCGTGAAAAGTATGGTACGGCTGTGCCTTTGTTTGCTCGACTGTCGCTCTGAAAGCACTGATAGTGCGACAGTGAAAAAGGGACGGCGCTATTAGTCTTGTATAGCTCCGTCCTGCTCTTGTTTCTAAGATCCTATCAAACAAAATATGTCAAAAATCTTTTGTTAAAGACGATAATATGATCCATGTGTCTATATTACGTTATCATATAAATATGACTCATTGATCTATGATCCTAGATATATGATAGCCAAATAGGTGCAACCATTTGGATTGCAGATTGACAGTGACAGCTCTTAAATACACTCTTAATGCAAGGACTCCTTTTTGCCATACACAGAGGAACAACGCTGGGACCATCATACTTTAAACTTTACTTTACTTTAAATACAACGTTGCCCCACACTAGGAATTTCTTCCTGTATCGTGGGTGCGTTTACAAACATATAAACTCACATACACAACACCAGGCATATCATTAAGCAGGTACTTATTGATGACTCATACATTTACTGCTGATCAATCAATAAAATCAACTCAACCTTTCCTTTGTAGTCCTCTATTGGACATAGGTATCTCACAGCTGCGCCACAGCCTTTTTGAAGAAGATTCTTTGCCTTCTTGAAGAAAAACTAAGATTTTTTTTAGGAGTATCTGCCAGTGCGAAAGGCCAACCGAAAGGTAAGGTAGGTAGAATAAGATTCAAAGGAAACGACTGATTTTATATTTTTATAATATTCTTCAGCAAAAACATAACATATTTGAACATACATTGCAATAATACCAGCACCATTTTTGCTTAAGATATCCTTTTACACCATAGATATCGCTAAGTTAAAAAAAAACCACTCCATGCTGCAGAAAGCTTGCTCAAGGGCGCCCAAAGCTTGCCTTCTATTTTAAAACCAGTTTTAGAAATTTAATAAATGTCTTTCTTTAGACTTGGAAAGGAGTAGTTTTAGAATCTTGGACTATTTCTTTGCACAGCTGTAATAGACTATTAGTATTATAGTATACTAATAGTCATTCCATACCCCAATATCTTATGTTCATGTTCTGCAATATTGCAGCACCAAACAGGGGCGTTTGTGCTGCTCCTTTGCACTAGTATAATCGGTTGGTGCCTTATATCCAACCAGCACAATAGACACAATTAGAAGAAGTTTACGGCAGTATCTGGTGGAAGCGCAACGTAAACTGGATATGGCCGCACTGAATGCCTCATTAATATGACGCATTACCCTACCTACCCTCACCTCATTTCTTGTCACACTCACCTTATTTATTCATATTTGGTGTATCTGTTATTTTTTATATTTTAATATACACTTCTATTTTATCTTTTATATAAGTAAGTACTTGTTTTACATACACATTTGTCACTATGAAACTGCTTTACGTCCGTATGTCACAGTTACAGGTCCAGTTGAAAACCAGCGTCGGGCACTAGTTGCTGGACTTTTTGCTGAACTGGTCCTATTTGGCGCAGCCGTGGGACACACAATGTCATATTTATATTGTTTTTTCTCTTATTTATTATTGTATAGTTCTAAGTTTTCTTTTTGTTTTTCTTTTTTTATATTATGTGCTCTAGTGGCTTGTGAGAAATAAATTTCTTTATTCCATTTAAATGTGGCCTCAGCAATTTGGCTTCGGTCCCTCGTACGTCTCTCAAACGTCAGGACCCCAGGGTCCCGAATTGCCGAGATATGAAAGACATTTTAAATAATAATAATCACTGAACGACTAGTATAAACTCAAGCTACAATCAAACCTAATTTATTTTCACCAACTTTTTACTTCCTTTGGTGACTTTCTGCCCCCAAACGTAGTCAATGAGGTACCACTGCGCATAGTAAGATATCGTCAATATAAGGTGGAAGGAGACGTATACTGCGATTAATAAGGTGTTGCTAGCCGTAGAGAGGAAGGCATACACTGCTTCACCGTTGAGAAGGCTCACGTAAACCCTGCAAAGAAAAAATATAGAATAAGCTTTAGAAAATATTATCTGGGGTGTCTGAGATATATCTTTACTGTCTTGAGTATATTGCTTTGCTGCTTGTGCAATACAATAATAGATAGATTGTAGTTTTATTTTTAGTTTGATCTACAATAAGATTTTTAAAAAACTGTTTTTTTAAGGTGGTCTGTGGACATTTTTCTTCATTCTTTATATCATTCATCATAAACTGAACTGTCATTGTCAGCTTGACAGCTACCTTGACGTTTCAATCGTCCTGTCAGTTTTCGTTATTGTGTTTCGTTGTACGCAAATGTTTATTGCCATTTTGTTACCTGTTTTTTGTGGATGACTTGTATCCAACTCACCAGTGAGTTAGGGTGGTTATTTTTATTTTTTTGAAATTAACCAGCCTATAAGTTTAGTTTTAATTTATTTAGTTTTGTATAAGATAGTTTTAATAATTTTATTTTATTGTATTTGTATTGTATACGTATTTATCTATGCATGCTCCTGATCCTGTCGACTTGAATGACAGTTTTTTATCTTGTGCTTCTTCGACTTGTAGTTTTGTTAGTGCGGGAAGTGAGTCTCCGCTTCATACCTTGCATGACAACATCTCCACTCTTTTTTCTAAATATCCCAAAAATTTACATGTAGCTCATATTAATGCTCAGAGTGTTCCTGGCCACTACTCCGATCTTCTGGCATCCTTTAGCAGTGCTCATCTTGATGCACTCCTCATATCTGAATCTTTTCTAAAGCCTTTTCTCCTTTGTACGCATTATGCACTTCCTGGCTTTGTTCTAGTCAGAAATGACAGGACTGGCAAGGGTGGTGGTGGTGTTGCGATTTACATACGTTCTGATATACCGCACAAAATTGTAAGTGCGTCTCCATCTCAGTACTCTGGGTCAGCTGAATTCCTTTTCCTTGAAATCACCTTAAATCATGCTAAAATATTACTTGCGGTATTCTACTCCCCTAACCTTCACATCAACTATTTTGACTCTCTAGAGACGTCACTGAATAATTTATGCCCATCGTATGAGCATGTTATTTTAATGGGTGACTTTAATACATGTCTCATTAAAAATGATTCTCGCTCACAAAAACTTTGTTCTCTCCTATCTTCTTTTAATCTGGAAATTCTACCTCTTTCTGCGACCCATAACTTTCCGAACTGCACTCCCTCTCTTTTTGATCTAATGATTGTTTCTTCCCCTCACAATGTTGCTGGGTTCGGGCAGCTCACTGCAACCTTCAGTTACCACGACCTCATCTATCTTTCTTACCGTATCCGGCCTCCTAAACGCAAACCTCGACTCTGTTATTTGCGCAATTATAATGGAATTGATCTTGTGGCATTGAGTCGTGACGCTGATAATATCGATTGGGCTCCCGTCTTCAAAAGCACCTGTGTCGATGAAAAAGTAAATTGTTTCAGTGCCAAACTATTAAGCCTTTATGACAAGCATGCACCGCGTCGGCGAATTAAAATTAAGCATGATCCTGCTCCGTGGATGACTCCTAAAATTAAAGACGCTATTGCTCGGAAGGACAAGGCGAAAAACAGGTACAGGCGTAGACCCTCGGATCAGAATCTTGCAAGTTTCAAAGATCAACGTAATCTCTGCAATCGTCTGTGTCGAGATGCAAAGAGACGCTATTTCCACGAATCTCTAGTCGATCGCAAATCCTCTGACGTCTGGAGATTTCTAAAGTCTGTCGGTATCGGAAAATCACCCACTAATACCTGTAAAGATGTCGACTTGTCGGCTGTTAATAGGCACTTTTCCCTTCCACCTGTCTCTCTGGACCCTAGTGTCAAAACTGCCACTTTGACTGAACTCTCCGAGTTGCCTTTACCGAATTGCTCAGTATTTAATTTAAACTCTGTTTCTCATGACGATGTCAAAAAATCTCTCCTAGCTATTTCCTCCTCTGCTGTTGGCCATGATAATCTGTGTTCGAGAATGATAATTCCTATTCTACCACAACTCCTTCCTATTCTCACTCATATTGTTAATTATTCTCTATTCTCTGGCATATTTCCCTCAGCCTGGAAACAAGCACACATTATTCCACTTCCCAAAATTACCAATCCTTCTACTTTATCTCACTTCCGACCCATCTCCATACTACCTTTCCTATCTTAAGTTCTCGAGCACATTGTTCATGGTAAAATTTCCAGATTTCTTTTGTCTAATGCACTTATCTGTCCTTTCCAATCTGGTTTTCGTGCGGGCCACAGTACTGTAACTGCACTTCTGAAGGTCACTGATGACATCCGCAGGGCTATGGACAATAAGTCTCTAACCGTGTTAGTCCTACTTGACTTCAGTTGTGCGTTCAACTCTGTGGATTTCGAAATTCTGCTTGGAATTTTGCAATCGATTAACTTCTCTTCTTCTGCATTAGCCTGGTTTGACTCATATCTTCGGGGTCGCTCTCAGTGTGTCCGCCTTGATGAGATCTTCTCTGATTGGTGTGATCTCACTGCTGGTGTTCCTCAGGGTGGCGTTCTCTCTCCTCTTCTTTTCTCTATCTTCATAAACACTGTTACCAAGGTTATCACCTCCAACTTCCATCTTTACGCAGACGATTTGCAGCTTTATGGACACTTCCTGCTTGCAGACGCGGACTCAGCGATTAATGACATGAATCGTGACCTGGAGAGAATCAGTGAATGGGCTAAGTCTTATGGCTTACAGATTAACCCTTCCAAGTCCCAGGCCATGATCATAGGCAGTCGATGTTATCGCACTGCGCTTGACACAACTACCTTGAAACCATTATCCCTTAACGGCTCGACCATTGCTTACACCGATACGGCAAAGAATCTCGGTGTCTTAATTGACAGCAATCTTACTTGGCGAGCGCAAGTAAATGAAGTTAGTCGTAAGGTACATTTCTCCTTCCACTCTTTAAAAACTCTTCAACGTTTCTGTGATGTATGTAAATAGTGGGTACTTTTGTTACTTGATTTTGTGATGCTCATGTCAGTACAGTCTGCGAATATACGCCGTACAACTAAGTCGTGGTTTTATTCCAATATCCTTCAGTGGCGACGAGGAACATCGAATTTTGCGCAAAATAACTCAAGTGTTGGTTGCTAAAATGTCAATCGGGAAGATTACAGAATTTAAAGTGCAGTGTGACGATTGGAAATTGTATATAGAACGACTAGAACAATATTTCTTAGTGAACAAAATACCAGTTGAATTACAAGTACCTACACTAATAACGGTTATGGGGGCGGAATCCTACGAACTTTTGGTAAATTTGTGCACGCCGGATAAACCAAAAAACAAAACATTCACACAGATCACGGACATTATGGGCAAACACTTGCAACCCAAACCAAGTGAATTAGCCGAACGTTACAAATTTAGGCATAGAAAACAAAAGGAAGGTGAAACTATATCGGAATATACGGCGGTTTTGAAGAAAATGTCTAAGACCTGTGAGTTTGGTGCCTGGCTAGAAGAAAGTTTGAGAGACCAGTTAGTTTGTGGTATAACTAACGAAACCATTCGACAACGGTTGTTCGCCGAAAGTAAGTTGGAATTCGGCAAGGCGTATAAGTTAGCAGTAAGCATGGAGGCGGCTGAAAAAGACGCGGCAGAAGTGGTTAGACATGGAGGGTCGGTGAACGAAGCAACGGCTCCGGGCCCGGTGACGTGTCAAGCGATGGCAGCGACAAAGGCATCACGCCAGAAGTGGACGACACCAGCGACAGGTGCTAGGCGTGACGTCAGCGGAGTGGCGCGGGAGGCCACTGCGCAGGCCGCGTGGAGGCGAGGGCCGCGCGCATCGTCATCGTCTGCGCACTCGCAACTGGGGGAGCGTGCTCGGCAGCAGTGTCATGTGTGCGGTGCGAATCATGACGCAGGCACATGCAAATTTGCGCGTTATGTTTGCCGAGTGTGTAACCGGCCGGGACATCTGCAACGCGTGTGTCCAAATGTGGCAGGACATTTCAATGTTGACATCGATAAAATGAAGGACGACGAAAGTGATTCTACAGGCAGTGACGAGGTAATTTTTGTCGATGTTTGTAAGCTGTCCGCCATAGAGTGTAAACCTGTGTTTCTAGAACTAAACGTTAATGGTAGAAATATTAAAATGGAGTGTGATACCGGTAGTGCTATCTCATGTATAAGCCGGGAATGTTATATTCAATTATTCAACGGCTTATGTCTTGAGCCTTGTCAATTAACGCTTAGATATTATACGGGGGAGAAAGTCAAACCCCTAGGAGTAATATTGCCAGTTGTAAAATACAAGGGTATGTGTAAGAAATTAGAATTGTTTGTTGTAGAAAACGGGAAAACTATTCTCTTAGGTCGGCAATGGATGGCCGAGTTAAAAATACAGTTACCAATAGTAAAGTACGAATGTAATAATGTGGGTATGTGCCAAGATGATGTTTTTGACATGTCTGCTTTCAGTTCCAAATACTCTGAGGTGTTTGCGGACGGACTGGGCCGATTCACCGGGGGCATGGCGAGCATACACTTGCGCGAGGGGGCGCGACCGGTATTTATGCGTGCGCGGCCGCTGGCCTACGCACTGCGCGAGCCCGTTGAGCGCGCGCTGGCGCAGCTGCAGCTCGATGGCATTCTCTCACCGGTGGAGCGGTCGGACTGGGCGACTCCAATCGTGCCGGTCGTCAAGAAGGACGGTAACATTAGAATATGTGCTGATTATAAATTAACTCTAAATAAACTTATAGAAGTTGACCGTTATCCGCTGCCTAGGGTGGAGGAACTGCTACTTCGGTTGAAGGGTGGTGAACACTTTAGTAAAATTGATTTATCACAAGCCTATGCGCAAATTGAGCTAGATAGCTAAGAAATATACGGTGATAAATACCCATAAGGGTTTGTTTATGTATAATAGGCTTGTTTATGGACTGTCGTCAAGTCCAGGCATATTTCAAAAACGTTTAGAGCAGTTATTCGCTGATTTACCACAAGTGGGGGTATTTCTAGATGATATTATTATCACGGGACCGACTAGGGAGACTCACATGCACAACTTATGTCAGGTGTTTGAACGTTTAAAAAAAAACGGCTTAAGAATAAAAAAAGAAAAGTGTGTATTCTTTGCGGAATCGATTAATTATTTAGGGCACACCATTAGTAAAGACGGCGTTCACACGTGTCCCGATAAAGTTAAGGCTATAATTAAAACACCAGCCCCAACGAACGTCTCTGAGTTGAGAGCATTCATTGGTATGGTCATTTACTATGGCAAGTTTATCAAAAATGTCAGCACAGTGTTAGCGCCACTTTATAACTTACTTAGGGCAGGTGTTCAGTACAATTGGAACAAAGAGTGTCAAGATGCGTTTAGCAAAGTTAAATATTCATTAACTTGTAGTAAAGTGTTAATGCACTATACACCGGAGCTACCAATAATTTTGACGACAGATGCGAGCGGTGTGGGTATAGGTGCGGTGATATCGCACGCGACCGCGTGTGGCGAGCGGCCGGTGGCGTATGCGTCACGCTCGCTGACACAAGCCGAGCGCGCTTACTCGCAGATAGATAAGGAGGCACTTGCTATTGTTTACGGAATTCGTAAATTCCATCAGTACCTTTATGGGCGTAAGTTTATATTGAGAACTGATCACAAGCCATTGACTTACATTTTTGGTAATAAGGTAGGGATTCCGATAATGGCTGCATCCAGGTTACAACGTTGGGCTGTACTATTAGCGGGGTACACCTATGATATTGAGTATGTTGCGTCAAGTAAGAACTGTGCGGATGCATTGTCACGATTGCCATGTAAAGACGTAAATAATTTAGGAATACCAAAAGAAAGCACTTACGTTAATTTCGTCGAAGATTTTTTACCAATTACTAGTAAAGATGTTAAGGAAGCAACAACTTGTGATAAGGTCCTTAGTAGAATTTTAGCATATACTCAATCTGGTTGGCCACTTACTTGTACTGACGAATTGATTCAACCTTATTTTAGAAGACGTAATGAATTATATACGGAACGTGGGTGTTTAATGTGGGGTTATCGAATGGTCATACCCTATTCGTTACAAAATAAAATGTTAAAACAACTTCACAGCAGTCACATGGGTATAGTAAAGACAAAGAGTCTAGCTCGTAGCTATGTGTGGTGGCCTAACATAGACGAGGCAGTAGAAGTTATGTGTAAACAGTGCGAGACTTGTGCGGCAGAGGCGGACGCGCCCCCGCGGGCTCCGATACACCCGTGGCCTTATCTCACTCGTCCCTGGAGCAGGCTTCACATCGATTTTCTGGGGCCATACAAAGGTTTAACATTTTTCGTTATAATTGATTCAACTTCCAAGTGGATAGAAGTATTCGAGATGAAACGCACTAATGCTGAACATGTAATAAAAGTTTTAAGAACAACTTTCGCGAGATTCGGTCTTCCAGAAGAGCTAGTTTCGGACCAAGGCCCACCATTTACGAGTTCAGAATTTAAAAAATTCCTACAAAATAACGGCATAAAACAGTATTTTTCACCGGCTTATCACCCATCCTCAAACGGAGCAGCAGAGAATGCAGTAAAGTTATGCAAGCGGGCTATTAAAAAAGCGCATAGGGATCAGATAGACGTCGATACGGCTGTACAAACGTTTTTATTAGCATATCGCAATACAGTACACAGCACAACCGGTGAAACCCCAGCCATGCTATTACAGAGACGAACGTTACGATCGAGACTAGATTTGTTACGCACTGATCGTGTCACCGAAGACAGAGTGCGCGAAGCCCAAAGGCGTCAGGTAGAATACGCGGGTGGGACTCAGCGTAATCTTAGAGAGGGGGACTCAGTTTGGGCACGGGGGTATGGTTCTGGAGATAAATGGGTGAAAGGCACTGTGCAAGGGGTAGACAGTATACGTAGGTATTCAGTAGTGGCGGATAGCGGTCAGTTATATAAAAGGCACATAGATCAAATGCGTCGTAGATCTCGATTTTCTGATGTCACCTGTCCGGAAGGAAAGGATGAGAGAGAGAATGGTGAAGAGAGTGTTGTCGAGCCGCTAAGCAAAGGGTCGGAAGAGGTAACACTGCCCGAAACCGTAAATACCAACAAAGAGGCCAACATTATTAACCAGGGTGGTCAAAGCGGTGTTCCTTCTGAACATTCCTCACCTAAGTTACTATCACCCTCGGTGTCACCGGTGAATCGGCATTCTAAGCGGACACGAAAACCAGTGGAAAGATTTAGAATAGAATAGGATAAGTTAGTTATAAGAATGCTTAGCTATTAAGTTTAGTTGTATTTATTATCTTGTAAATTATTATTATAAGTCTTGGTCAGTAGACCTTAATACTAGTATAGTGGTGGAGGTGTGATGTATGTAAATAGTGGGTACTTTTGTTACTTGATTTTGTGATGCTCATGTCAGTACAGTCTGCGAATATACGCCGTACAACTAAGTCGTGGTTTTATTCCAATATCCTTCAGTTTCCTGCCATTTAAAACTAAAATATACTTAGCCCAAACCTTAATTCAGCCGATCATAGACTACGCCGATGCCTGCTATCTGGATGCTACTGAGGAGCTCTTAAATAAGCTTGAGCGCTTGCAAAACCTGTGTATTCGTTTTGTTTTTGGTCTTAGGAAATACGATCATGTCTCTCAGTTCCGCAAGGACCTCAAGTGGCTCCCTATCCGTCTTCGCAGGAACACTCGCATATTATGTCTCCTGTTCAACACTCTTTTTAACCCTACTTACTCGCCCGGCGTCCTGTGTAGATCCCGCCTTAAACTCCATCTCAATTTCCCATCCAATAAATCTCGTTCTTATTCCCACTCCTTCTCTGTTCATGCAGTGCGACTGTGGAACTCACTTCCACCTAAAATCCGTGACGCAAAAAGTATCTCTATATTTAAAAAGCAAGTCAAAGAACACTATCTTTCTTCTATCCCGTAATCTTATATATTATAGGTTTTTATTTATTTTATAGTAGTTATGTATTTTTATATAATTTATAATAATGTTTAGGCATGTAGTTTTATTTTATATATTATGTTCGTATTAGTTAAGTGTTATTATCTTTCCTTGTACTTATACACACTGTGTCTATGTGTCTTATCAAGTTCTCCTGTCGTAGGTCTGCTGGAAGAAATTTCTTTAGAAATAAGCAGCACCTTTGTGCTATACTTTCTTTATATGTACTTTCTCTTTTATGTGTTTTGTGTGTACATAAATAAATAAATAAATAAATGATAAAGAATGAACATAGGCGGAAGTAGCGGCAGTAGAACATAGGGAGCTGCTGGACATAGGCCTCCCCCAAGCGTCACCACATTGACCGGTGCCGTGCGTCCCGCATCCAGCGGATCTCCGCAACCTTCACTAGGTCATCGGTCCACCTGGTGGGAGGCCTTCCAACGCAACAACTGCCGGTTCGCGGTCGCCACTCCAGAACTTTTCTGCCCCATCGGCAATCCGTTCTGCGAGCAATGTGCCCTGCCCACTGCCACTTAAGTTTGCCCATTCTTCGGGCTATGTCGGTAACCCTCTTGTGGATCTCTACATTTCTGATTCGATCATGCAAGGACACTCCGAGCCTGGCCCTCTCCATTGCCCTTTGGGTGACTGTAAGCTTCCTGATGAGGCCCATTGTGAGCGACCACGTCTCAGAGCCATAGGTCATAACTGGCAACACACACTGGTCATAGACTTTCGTTTTGAGACACTGTGGTAAGTCGGCCGAGAAGATACCACGCATCTTCCTGAACGCTGCCCAACCGAGTCGGATTCGACGGTTGACCTCTTTCTCGAAGTTGGCCCTACCCAACTAAATCGTTTGTCCCAGGTAGAAATAGTCATCAACAACTTCGAGGTTAGAGTCTCCGACCTTGATAGCCACTCCTATAACAGTGCCGTGTAACATAGGCATTCAACATCACCTTGGCTTGAAGACTTCCTCCAGTGCAGCGGTGAATAGTTTCGGAGATATGACGTCTCCTTGTCTCACACCTCGCTGCAGAAGGATAGGTTCCGAGATCTGATCCTGAAGTCTGCCTGACATGGTGACACACACTTCAGCACTTCGATGTACCGGTAGCTGATTTGGCACCGTTGGAGAGACTGCAGCACAGCTAACCTGCCGCAGCGTATGAATGTGCATTTGGTCTACGGTGTTTTAAGTCCTGTACGGAGTCCGGCTTATGCGGGAGGTTTGGAAATCGTCAAACCTGCGCGCGTGACGATTCGTGATGACTCTTGAAAACAGCTTGTAGACATGGCTAAGAAGTGAGATGGGCCTATAGTTTTTCAGTAGGGCATTGTCACCCTTCTTGAAGAAGAGCACCACCACACCCCCCGCACCATGCCTGTGGCGTTTTCCCCTCGAGTTTGACGGTATCAAACAGCTTCTGAAGGGCCTTAAGTATCTATATAAGGCCGGTGTGACATAAGCTCTTAGAGCAAGGTTATTTTCAGTGTGAGTAAAGGTGCGGTAAACATATGTATCTGACTTGTATACATCTGTCCCTTTTTCACAGTCGAACCATGATAGTTTTGTACGGGGGCTGGCCGTCTGAATTAAAGCATAATTGTTTACTTGTGATAAAAGTGAGACCATAAAGAGATAAAGCATTCAAAGGAAACCATCTCTGAGCATTCAAATCCAAATGAGAGTCTTTCTAATCCGGCACTATAGAAAACCAGGGGGCACCGTATTATTGGAATGTTTCGCATCACTGGATTGCATTGAAAAATCAAGATTAAAAAAATATAGCTGACATAATGTTCCAATTTAATAAGGGAATACCGTAGGGAACTGTAGAGAAGACGCGGGCGGAGAGTGCCGGACTACTGCATGTGCCGAAGTACTGAAGTGCGGGATATGTGAGACTCATCTGTACTTACATAAGACAATACGCCGATGCGAAACCCAGCATCACAACCAGCCGAGGTGTCATACTGTCAGGTCTTCTTCTTGGGGTGAGAAGTAAGTCCATCACAACTGTCACCATGGAGATTGTATGCAAGGAGTGCTGGGCCCAGTACGGAAGGTATTCTAACACGCGAGGGGGCGCTATGATGTCGGAATACGACTTGAACATCAGCCAGAACGTCACGTCGGCAAACTGAAAATAGAAATAATAAATAATAAATTTTTATTTATTTTCTCATCACAAATGTTGCAGGAAGGTACAGAAAATGCTTAAATTAATACAAAAAAAAATGAAAACATTTGTGAGAGACTGGTGCCCGAAGAAGGTATTGAATACTTGTGTCGTAACACACCAGGTCCAGGTCACCAGGCTTCCAAAATTCTTACCGTTAGACTTTGTATGTAATAGATCAAGTATGAATTAGGTGTGCGATGAGGATAAGGTTTACAATGCCTAATTTATGACATTAACAAAAATGCTGATTCTAGCATGGACATAAAATGATGAAATGGGCGACATAACACCCTTTGCTGAAATGTGAAGGAAGATTAATGATAATGGAAGGATAATACTTCCTACAGCACTTTTTTATTTCTTTTAAAAACAAAGTTACAGTTTCACAAGCCTTCTTATCCTTAATCCTTTAGAATAATTCAAATTGAAATCTTTTATTTTAATTACACCATTTAAAAGGTACTTTTCAATTATCAAGTAAAAGATGAAGCTAGTTCCACATTCGCAAGCGTCAGTAGGTCTCTATGGAGAAAAACGTGCAATAAACTCCACGGACACTCTTTTCCATTCGGTAAAATTCAAATATTAGTATTTGGTATAAGCGTCGGACGAGTTGGGTAAGAAACAAGATATGGCTTGAGACGATTCGGGAAACTGACTACATGTAGAAAGTGACGTATTAGTGAAAGAAAACTATTAGAGATAGCGACGTAGTGACGAGTTGTCATCACAACCAATTTTGCGATAATTTAGCGTCGAGAAACCGGGCCTTAGTTTTGTTTTTAAACAATAATTAACAACACGATCTCCACAACGACTTGGCTGTTTAAAAATATTTTTACACAGAAAAATTTATCGCTAGAATTTCTTCATAACTGAAATATCATAAGTAAATCAAATATTATTTTGCAAACAAATCCAAATCACACAATCACAAGTCAAAAAGGAGATTCAATATTTATATTATGGCTCCGAGCGGGCGCACGGCCAGGACTGCATTAACATTGGTGAATATATACACCTTAATATAAACAGCCCAATTCGGTTAACCGATCCAGTTCAACCGAAAACGGTAGCCTTAAATACTGTGGCCGACCTAATGTAAACGCGCCACAAAGTAATTAAAAAAAACCCGACTGACAAGAAGAAAATCATGCTGTGCAGTCGGAGGATAAACGTTCGTGAGATGGCTGACCAAAACTATAAATATCCTCCGACTGCAAGCATGATTTTCTTCTTGTTAACATCTTTGCAGTCGGGTTTTTGGAATTTATTTACTTTTTTTATTTATAACTTTTTAAAAGTATACTTTTTTTTCGAATGACTTTTAAACATATATGTGGTATACATTTTTGTAATCACCTCTAAAACCCTTTATTTTGTTATCCCACTCGATGGGTGACGAAGAAAAAAAATGCAACTCCCCCCCAATGTGGCGCCCAAAATCCGCCATGTTCCTTTTTTTTAATGGCACTTATCTAAGAACACTTGGGCGGTCAAGACCTATCTAACAATGTCTTAATTATAAAAATCCGTCGAGTGGTTTAGAAGATACGAGGTAATAAAGAATATTACATACATTCAAACATACCTACATACATACAAGATACGCGCGAAAAACATAACACTTTCCTTGCAGCCGGGTAAATAAAAAGAGGCGGAGGCAGCTAAGTTATGACCAATCCCAACTGATTGCACCCATAATAATCTTCTTCTTCGAAGTAATATTATAGATTCAAAAGTGAATTGATATATGTAAATCAATTGCACCTCGACGACTACATGGACTTAGACGAAATTAGGAACACGGGTAGATTAATACGAGTACTTTGTACATTCCCGTTGGATCATTTTCGAAATTCTCGCGGGCTTAGCCGCTTGCAAAAGCTGCCTTTCCAATATCTAAAGGCAAACCTGGAAGTTATTTACTTAGTCAAAAAATATTAAATTTATCACACTTTGACGTTTATCTAGCCTTAATTCTCCGATAAGCAAATTATTTATATGCATTAGGTATTAGATTAACATGCTTATAAACGATTATATTTTTTTATTGATGGGCTCGCGTTTAATCATTATATGAACAGATGTTTAGCGACGATGTGATGGAAAATTAATTAATTTATATTTTATTTTAATTATTTATTTAAAAAAAAAACGTTACCTCCGCACCTAGGGATTTCGCCTGTATCGTTGGTGGGTTTACAAACATCTAAACTCACATTTATTAGTTTATTATTTTATTTGTATGTATGTATTTTATGTTATATCTAAGTAATATTATTTAATATAGTTCTTGTACACTGACAGCCCTAATGTCTATCTCCTCTCGTTCAGTCCATACAAAGGTTGTCTGTAAGAGATTGCCCTGTGCGATAAGACCGCCCATTGTACACTTATCTTTCTTTATAAATGTTTTGTCCTGTAATTATTTAAGTGGTGTGCAATAAAGTATATAATAATAATAATAATACACAAACACCCAGAGCCGGAACAACTATCTGTAGGTCATACGAATACTTGTTCCTTGTTGATTTTCCTTGTTTGTTGTTGTTGATAACCACAAGGGGGTTGGTAGGCATAAACTACAAAACGCCACCTGTTACGATACTCTTTTTGCTTCATTCACGTATATACTCATAGGTATACTTAAGTTAGGCCGCCCTCAGGTTATGTGGAGCGACGCAGGGTGGCTGGTAGCAGCTGGATGATAGCTGCCGAAATTCCAGAAAAATGGCGTGCTGTTAGGAAGGCCTATATCCAGCAGTGGACTGCTGTAGGCTGATAATGTTGACGATCTAGTCATGCACACACGTACGCCGGTTATGAGATTATGGAGCATCCTTGCTTAAAAGTAGGTAACCTATTCGCTCTTGCTTGACATAAAGACTACTCTTCTAGCAATCCAAATTTATATTCATAATTTTCCTCACGACATTACTCTGATTCATCTGCATCACATGCCTATACCATGCCACTGGCTACCACACAACTGTTCATTGACATACTTCCTCTTATATACCTACTCATTTTTCATTCGCTTAACATATTAAATTATAAATAAGTCCAAGAACAGTGGAATTCCCTGCCGAAGTCTGTGTTTCCTGATAGCTACAAATTAGGGGTCTTAAGAGTGAATAGGTAACCTACTTCTTGGCAAGCGTTCTTCACCGTCGACCACAGTATCGCTTACCATCAGATGAGTCAGTGGTCAAACGCGATAAATATCGTTAATATAAAAAACCGGCCAAGTGCGAGTCGGACTCGCGCACGAAGGGTTCCGTACTTGGTAAATTGCGGTTTACGATGTATGACGTATTAAAATAAAAACTACTTACTAGATCTCGTTCAAACCAATTTTCGGTGGAAGTTTAATGTACATCATATATTTTTTTAGTTTTATCATTCTCTTATTTTAGAAGTTACAGGGGGGAACACACATTTTACCACTTTGGAAAGGTCTCTCGCGCAAACTATTCAGTTTAGAGAAAAATATAATACAAACATTAATATCATTTTTGAAGACCTATCCATAGATACCCCACACGTATGGCTCTGATGAAATAAAAATAGTTTCAGTTTCAAGTATGGGACCCCCAAAATTTATTGTTTTTTTTCTTGTTTTGTGTGAAAATCTTAATGTGGTTCACAGAATACATCTACTTACCAAGTTTCAATAGCATAGTTCTTATAGTTTCGGCTCAAGTACCAACTATTAGTTTTACACATTTAAAAACTATTTTCACGTTCAAATGCTGCCGTTATATTCCATAGTCGTTATAAATATAAATTATTGCACTTAAGTCCTTCTAACAGGACATTTAGCTTCTGACTTATATTCGACTTAATACCCGGTACTTCCTTCGTTTTAAGCAAATTCGCTGTAAACGGTTTTGACTGTACCTACAGTCACCGAGAACGGTTATTATTTTTGAATTTTCAGATTCTGCTATACCTTATTTCGTTGCAGTTATTGCGATTTAGGAAAAAAACACGGAATACGGGTAGCATCTCTGAAATGTGGAAGTGGGCAGGACTCTTGGCTTGAAGTGATGACGGTAGGTGGAGTCGAGCCCTCACTGAATATTCACAAAGAGATGTAACTCGTATAGGGAGCAAGGAGATAAGATCTGGTTGATACTTGATACTTGCACCAGGACACTCTAGATCAGGGAAGCATGGCACATAAGGGAGAAGGCCTTTACTCAGCAGTGGATGGAACAAAGCTGCCAATGATGATGATGAAGGGCAGTTTTCATAGATCCAATGTATATTGCAGTTGACTTAGGCTGCAGGCAACAATAGCAGCAAATTAATCATAGGTCTTACAACTAATTATTGATAGAATCCATTAAGAACTCACAGTTGTGATAGGCATTAAAATGGCGGTCATGACCACATCCCGGAGTATCCTCAGAGATCCCATATGAGGAGGCTCTTCATCACGCTTCTCAGACCAGTCGCAGTATAGGCAGAGAGGCAGGTATGCCAGGGATACTACCTGAAATTATAGTATAAGTAAAAGTAGAGATCAAAGATGTCACAAGAAGTGACTTCATAACATAACAATCGACATTTTGTTGTTATCTACTGTTGTTGTTGTTTTAGTTGACAACAACAACGAGGAACCATGAAAATTAGTTATAAATTGGAGTAGATTGATAGTCACCACAGTAAAACCCTCAACATTATGATAGATAACACTACCTGTATCTTCTAATACCAGTTTAATTTTCGTGAGGAAAAAATAACGTTATCATAAAAAATAGACACGATCAATTTTAACTTTTTTATCTACCATAAATTGTAAAACTGGTTTCGGTCTTATGATTGTCCCTCATAATTATCGACACTGATCGGGTTTTATTTAGGAAGTAGGATTTCAAGGTAATACAAAAACAGCTTTGAACATATACCTAACTAATATATACTTTAGGCCCACTCGCACCAAACTTCGAATTAGTTGCTAACTCCGAGTTAAGTTAGTGCAAGGGTAAATAACAACTATGTCATATATAATTGGCCGTGTTTTCTGCTAACTCGGAGTTACTAAAATAACGCAGGGTCAATTCATTCTGTGGCAGGGTGGCGCAAGCGGGCCTTCCGAGGTTAAATAGTTAGTGTGTAGGTTTTAATCTCTGGAATAATGATTCGATCAAGAATATTCTTTCACTGGTAAAAAGCTACAGTATCGCTAGGCGCCATATCGATGCCTTAGTTCACAATTGCACTAACTACAAAATTTTCATTTTTGAGGAGAGAGCTTTAAAGTTTTTTTAAGTTTAGACGAGAACAGTAGAAAATCCAAGTAAAATAACAAAAAAAATATGCATCTATTCATAAGACTAGTCCTTTTACTCCATCATATCTCAATATTGTAATATTAGTTTAAACGTTACCTTTTCAAAATGGCCAAATAAACATAAAACCCCCCATTTAATACATTTGTGCACTAAGATTGATTATGCTGACTGGCATTAAGTGAAAAACTCTATACTATTGCAAATGTATACGTTTGTGTTTTGAAATTTCATGCAGTTGAGAAACTTAAAATCAGTTAAAGTATATCTTGATTGGTTTTACAAAAATAAAGACCATTAGTATAATACCACATTCATGGAACATTAAACGAACTCATTTAATACAATTGTGACCCACGGTTTTGGTAGATAGAGACGGAATAACGGTATTTCGATGCGCGGAAACGAAAGAGCATGACATTTAGTGTATTTGGCATTAAAAAAGTAAAAATTGAAAATTTTGTAGTTAGTGCAATTGTGAACTAAGGCATCGATATAGGCTACTTTTTAGGGTTCCGTAGCCAAATGGCAAAAAATGGATCCCCTATAGACTCGTCATGTCTGTCTGTCTGTCTGTCCGTCCGTATGTCAACGCCACTTTTGCCCGAAACTATAAGAACTGTGCTGTTGAAACTTGGTAAGTAGATGTATTCTGTGAACCGCATTAAGATTTTCACACAAAAATAAATAAAAAACAATAAATTTTGGGGGTTCCATACTTGAAACTGCAACTAAAAATATATTTTTTCATCAAACCCATACGTGGGGGTATCTATGGATAGGTCTTCAAAAAATGATATTGAGGTTTCTAATATCATTTTTTTCTAAACTGAATAGTTTGCGCGAGAGACACTTCCAAAGTGGTAAAATGTGTCCCCCCCCCTGTAACTTCTAAAATAAGAGAATGATAAAACTAAAAAAAATATATGATGTACATTACCATGTAAACTGCCACCGAAAATTGGTTTGAACGAGATCTAGTCAGTAGTTTTTTTTTAATACGTCATAAATCGTAAACCGCAATTTACTAAGTACGGAACCCTTTGTGCGCGAGTCCGACTGGCACTTGGCCGGTTTTTGTCTCAGTATAATACACGGCACGGGAGAGAAGCCATAAGAAAACACTAGTATAGTTCTCGCCAAACATCTGGGCCGCGATGAAGTTGGCTGCAATGGTTGCGCAGTATTTAATCTCATACAAAAACTGATTTGAGCATCGGAAAGACAACTTCAGTGCGGCCCAGAAGTTTGTCGAGAACTATACTTATAGTAAGAATCAATCATATTTACATTGAACAAGCACGTAATGAGTTTCCACTTCACATGATCGTACGCCCTGACGAGAGGATCTTCATCTCCAGTCAAATCTATGCTGAGGGTCACCACAGCCGTCACGACCAGATGAACGAACGCCAAACTGTACCACAGTAACCTTATATTTAACAAGGAGTACCCATTAATCTTCACGAATTTGACCTTTAGAGGCTGACTAGACATTTTCACGGTCGTAAATATTATTATTTTATTTATTAATTTAATTTATTCGACTGTTTGAACGCGACTCGACATTGAGCGAGTTGTAAACACACTGGCGTCATATTGGCATTTCAATTTATGGTTTGACAAAGCCAATTTATCTGAGCAATAGCAGTTAAGCTACGAGTAAGATACTAGATAATTATTTAGGGCTGAACTTTGCGTCTATTTCTACAGCCACAGGCTTGACAGAAAATTCCAGAAGCACACCTATATTCTCCTCAAATTCGGAGTCTTTTTTAGCAGCATAGTTGACGCATGATGAAGATAGTTCCATAGATAGAATAGTGTCTGTTAATTTATTTGTAAGTTTACGGGAAAGTAGCTTGTTATGGAGAAGAACGGACAAGAAAACCGGCCAAGTGCGAGTCGGACTCGCGCACGAAGGGTTCCGTACATGGTAAATTGCGGTTTACAATTTATGACGTATTAAAAAAAAACTTCTTACTAGATCTCGTTCAAATCAATTTTCGCTGGTAGTTTACATGGTAATGTACATCATATATTTTTTTTAGTTTTATCATTCTCTTATTTTAGAAGTTACAGGGGGGGACACACACATTTTACCACTTTGGAAGTGTCTCTCGCGCAAACTATTAAGTTTAGAAAAAAAAAATATTAGAAACCTCAATATCATTTTTGTAGACCTATTCACAGATACCTCACACGTATGGGTTTGATTTAAAAAAAAAAAAAAAAAAAAAAACAGTTTCAATTAAGGGAACCCCCAAAATTTATTGTTTTTTTTTCTATTTTTGTGTGAAAATCTTAATGCGGTTCACAGAATACATCTACTTACCAAGTTTCAACAGCATAGTTCTTATAGTTTCAGAAAAAAGTGGCTGTGACATACGGACGGACAGACAGACAGACAGACAGATAGATAGACAGACAGACATGACGAATGTATAAGTGTTCCGTTTTTTGCCATTTGGCTACGGAACCCTTAAAAAAACGCAAATACATATAGAACTTTTATTAAAATCATATTTTAATAATCGGTCCGATCTAGTTGTATGAAAAGTGAAGTGTCCCAATTTGAATACTTAACCAAACTATCGATTTTTAATTGAATGAAAATTTGGTATTACAAAAATAAAAAAAATATAACATTAATAACCATTTCACAATTCAGTTGAAAATACACTTTGTACATTTCTTGATAAATAAATTTGTAATTACTTGTCCTATATAAAGTTCCTTTTGGAAATTCCAGTTTTTGTTAACACCATTTCGGTAATATCCGTTACGATTTGTTAGTAAACATATAGTGAGAATATTGGCTTAACATCCATCTTGTTTTTATTTTGATAATTATTTTCTGTGTCATATGCGGACGTTGAAAGTCGTTAGTTAGGTTATCGGTCAGAAAAAAATCCGAGCTTTGTTACCGAGAAAACACAGGTAAGTTCAGCTTTTATTGCTATTTCACTGAAACTCAAATCACAAACCAGATTAGTTTCGAGTTGCATGTGTTTACAATTTGAATATTTTGTTGTACTTGACTTACGTTACCTCCGTTTTTGTTACTTTTGAGTGGTAACGTATAAATGGAAAAGAGAGTAACAAAATTGGAAATTCTTAGGCAGAGTATTGAACTATGAGTGCTGAACAAATAATGATTAAAATAAGATTTTTTTGATATGTTACAAAAAAAAATATTAAAAGTTATATACCGTATACCGAATCAAACTATTGTTATGGGACAATTTCTTTGATACTAATTAATTATTAAAAACTTTTTAACTTATTTATAAGCTAATTCAATATACCTATGTCATATTTCAGTCATATAAATATTCCTTAATATCACACATCACATCATCATCATCAGCCTATTAATGTTCCCACTGCTGGGACACAGGCCTCCTCTCTGTGAGACGGAATGGGCGGTAATCCACCACGCGGGCCCAGTGCGGGTTGGTGGATGTCACATATCTTTGAGTTTTTATTTCTAGGACATGCCGGTTTCCTCACGATGTTTTCCTTCACCGTTTTGAGGGCAGTGGTGAAGAAATAATTTACACAAAGTAATGCGCCTGCCTGGGCTCGAACCCACGACCTACAACTTGTAAGTCACAGCCGATACCACTGAGCCACCACTGCTCTCTAGCCACCACTGCTCTCTTTCTTTAATCTCTCACTTTTTTAAATTATTTTTTAAGTATAAATGTCCCTTGACAGCAGTTCAAATAATGAAGGTCAAATTTTAAATTAAAAAAAAAAAATTTTTTTTAACTGCTGTGAAAACTAGTATTAAAAGATCATAGTTTGTAACCAGAATTCTATTTTTGTTACTGTACGGGATGGACGTGATCGCTCGAGGTAGATAGGTATTCTGGAGGTTGTAAGGCTCCTGCTCGAACGCGTTGACGTCCATGCACCTATAGTTCAGTCGTCATCGGGCAATATCAGACCTTGAAGTTGCTTGAAGGCTGCCAAGTATGTTGAGGTGAAGGCGTGATGTTCAGAGAAATAAAAGACTAAATTCTTCGTGACCAGAAGCGACGTTTCTTCATGGTCTTCGTTACACAAAGTTGCGTGGATTTTACTAAGTTGAAATAATGGCTACAAATTGGACGATGCGCCTGCGCACTATCCTTCTTATTAACTTGACCGTAACGAGGACCTTGAATTTCCGTGCGCGCAGATTTTTAATTCAGAAGTATATTTACATTTGAAAGAAAAGTGAAATTACAAAATCTCAACAGCTGACGGTAATACACATATTATTCACACTGTTTGAAAGGTGTGATGCAAGTCTAACACCAGTTCGCGTAACATTACATTCAATATTGTGTTACTAGTCCCGAAGTTGAAGGAGAACCTAATTTCAATTTCAAAAAGAGCGGATAATAATTATAAAATTTTATTTTTCAGAAAAGAATGTAAAGAAAACGAAGGAGATGGTACCTGCTTACTTACTGGTGAGTTAAGGAGTGACGGACTGTATTATGCAGAGCTATCAGCGACTTGATCAAGTAAGAAGTCAGTAAACTTTATTTCATCCAATAATATAATTTTTCGGCATCGAGCTTTGGCACATACATCTATTTCAAAAACATAGAAAATAGTTAAAGATATAAATTCAAAACATAGTGATAACAAAATTGACACCTTTTCCTCATCATCACTGTCTAATTGTGTAAAATTACTTACAGAAAATTGTGGTTTCCCTAAACAAAATTTTGAATAATGTGTGTTTGACTTACAAAACACACAATTATATTTTTCTTTACAATCAGTATTTTTATGCCTATTTTTCAGATATTTGAAGCATGTAATAAATCTGTTGTTCTTCAAGCTCTTGGCACCTTTATCTTCTTCATTTCTGCAGAACTTTGCAATGTGTCCTTTCTTTCCACAATTATAACAAACTTTTATTGTTATAAAAGTATCTCAATTTTCTGTATTTTCTAAATTTTTATTATCTCTTTCTGTATTTTTTGTTCTAATTGTATTCTTGAAATTAGATTTATAAAAGTTTTCTCCTCTTTAACAGTAGACTCCCATGCTGTCCTAAAACCAGAAAATTCCCTACGTAAAATACATAAAATCTTCGACACAATCTCTGTATCAGTTAAATTCATTCCAGTACTTTGAGATAACGATGTTCATTAGGTCTCCAATATCCTCTAGTAAATCTATTTTCTAAAATTTATAATTGTAAAAATCTTGAAGTAAATAACATCTTTGCGTTTCAATTTGACCCAAAAATATCTTATCCAATGTGTCTAAAATTTCTTTTGCAGTTTCACAATCCAACGTAAACGTATACGTCCAAGATATTTGAAATCCACAGAATTAATTATTGTAAATCTCAATAAAATAAAAATTATTAAAACACATTTGGGTAGGTTGATTTCCCAATAGAAATTCAATATTCAATTTACTTAAATAGTTAAAACAACGACTTTAACTTCAATCAATTTATAATATTACTGTCAAAATCAAACAAACTAATCAATCAAATTCAAAGTCAAATATATTTATTCAACTAGGCCAATAAACGAAACTTTTGAACGTCAAATAAATAAA
This sequence comes from Orthosia gothica, assembly GCA_949775005.1. Taxonomy (NCBI): domain Eukaryota; kingdom Metazoa; phylum Arthropoda; class Insecta; order Lepidoptera; family Noctuidae; genus Orthosia; species Orthosia gothica. The sequence goes on along the minus strand of OX459056.1, from coordinate 8,112,682 downwards.
TAATAAAAATTACAAGTAATAAAAATGTATTCTACCGTGCATTCGAAAACTAGATTGTTATAGAGAAGAACGCACAAGAAACTCTATACTTACTCTTTTTAAAAAAATAGGTGATTTACAATATTTACATAAGTACATACATTAATAAATTAATATTTGTGAGGACGATGTACCCAGAATAGCTCTACACACTATACTACGTACAGGTATAAAGTATTAAAAAGCATTAACAGGAAAATTAATTAATTTGATAAATAGGAACATGGCACTCACATACTTACTAATATTGCAAACATAGGTAAAATACCTAATTCAACAACAACGGAACTGTGTGTATAAAAAAGCAATGAATATAAAAACTATGAATACGAATATATAATAACAAATTTGATTTTTACAAAGAGTGCTTTAATTTAAGTTTTAAATTTACTTTCATTTAGTTTTAATATATCACAAGGTATTTTGTTAAAGAATTTAACACAGTACCGCATGAAAGATGATTGTACTTTAGGTAGTCTGTAAGAAAGTCGGTCTAACTTATCTTTATTTCTGGTATTACAATTATTTCTATCACTGACTTTACTAAAGAGATGTATATTTTCCCTTACATACTATTTTCATAAATGAATTGGCAAGAAACTGTCATAATATTAATATGTTTAAATAGTTCCCTAAGAGATTCACGGTGATTTCATCACCGTGAATCTCTAATGGTTCTGACCCGGCACAGACGCCGCCACTAACGAACTAATGACATGACGTCACACAAATCCTGCATCGCGCAAGCAAAGTTTTCGGCGCGATTAGAACACATAGAACAGTCCGACAACAACCGTTGGGCAGTTGCCCGGACCAGACACAACACCCGTCTGGTCGGAGGATCCTCGCTTTTCTATGGAGGTTTGTGGGACTTTACACCCTGTTCCACATACCCCTAAAAACTTACATATGGTTCTGACAGCTCTCTTTTGCAATATAAATATGGATTCAATGTCAGCCGCTCGGCCCCGCAGTAAAATACCGTATGACATTATGCTGTGAAAGTAACTAAAATAGACCAAACGCGCGGTTTCTACATCCGTTAACTGTCTTATCTTTCTAACAGCAAAAGCGGCTTAGCTTAGCCGACCCGCAAGAGATGTTATGTGAGGATCCCATTGCAATTTGTCGTCTATTCCCAGGAAAACTGTTCGATTAACAAAGTCCAGCTTTTTTCCATTCAATATGATATCGCATTCAGTACTTCTAACATTCGGCAATCTGAATCTAATACATTTGTTTTTTTTTTCATTTAGAACCAAATTGTTTGCCGTGAACCAATTTTGGACCTGATGAATGGAGTTATTCACGTCATCAAGATTTCGTGACCGCCGATCTATTTTAAATATCAAAGATGTGTCATCAGAAAACCACACCATCTTCGGTTGATTTTGTAGTAATTGGGGTAAATCGTTAATATAAACTAAAAAGAGGAAAGGACCCAATATCGAGCCTTGAGGAACACCCATTGACATTTGAGACCCTAGTGAGTTTACACCGTTTACCTGAACTTTAACTTGTCTGGCTTTTAAATATGATCTAAGTAACTCAAGGGCTGTATGTCTAATTCCATAGTGCTCGAGCTTCAACAATAGTGTCTCATGGTTAACGCAATCGAACGCCTTCGAGAGGTCGCAAAAGATTCCAATGGCGTCCTGTGCTTCCTCCCAGGCGTTAAATATGTTATTTATTAGGATGACACCCGCGTCAGTTATGCAACGCCTTTTGATAAAACCGTACTGTTGATCATAAACGATGGAATGTTTGGTAAAATGACGCAACAATTGGTTGAGCATTAACTTTTCGAAGACCTTACTGAGAACCGGCAGAATTGACACTGGCCCATAATTATTGGCTTCTTTGCTATCCCCGAATTTAAACAATGGAACTACCTTACTGTGTTTCATGAGGTCCGGAAAAACTCCTTGATCGACACTAGTATTAAATATGAAAGCTAAATAGGGTGCAACAGTTTCAATTATTGGTTTACACTTTTTACAGATAGTCCTCAAAGATCTTCGGTTGATTTAATTTTAAGATATTTAAAAGCTTTTAAAATAGCCTGGGGGTTTGTATGTTGAAACTTGAACTCCGAAGGGCACGCATTTACGTTCTTTCTAAAAAAGGCAGCAGACAGTGCGGTCGAGGAGTTTAAGGCTGCTTTAGTTTTAAGTGGAATATTAACAAAAAAGTTTTCTAATTCCTGAGCTACCTCTATATCTGAGTGTGGCCATGTGCAGTCGCTAAATTAAATTCAGTTATACGCTGTTTTTTCCTACCTGTTTCATTGTTTATTATTTTCCAGGTAGTTTTATTTTATCGTCTGCTGAACTTATTTTATTGCTAATATACAGCGCTTTAGCTATTTTGCATGCAATCTTAAAGGTTTTTGAATATTTCGCAACATATTTATCAAAACTTGTATTATTCATATGTTTCTTTAGGCCATAGAGTTCATCGCCTTATACAATTAGTAGCAATATACTTTACAACAATTACTCCAGCACCGGGCACTGAATTTGGTTCTAACCAAATTCAGAATAAAAAACAATCTTACAAAACAAAGGTGGAACGAACTACTTAATTACTTTAACTATAATTCAATTAAATACAATTAGGGAAGACTATCCAGTCTGCACCAAACCTATATTGTATACAACAAACAAAACAAAATTCAATAACAATATTTCAACCTTTCATCCCGGAGTGACAATAATTAAGTTGCAAGTTATGTACTTTATTTCAACTGGTTGGTATATAACTGTGGGGGTCGATTTCAACCCAACAAGACACAGCTACCTCTGAGTGACTCAAAATGTATCACTTTCCAACCCAAGTATTCTCAACAATAAAAAACAAACCGACAAACAATACAGCGTTCAGTGTGAACGAGTGTCCTAGCGTATACTATGTTCGTGGAGTTCAAACCATGCTCCGCTACCAAATGTTAAATACAGACCTGCAGATCACAAAGTCAAGAGCCGAACACTGGGGCCCATAGTCATATTGTGACTCTTGGATCCTACCAGGGCTGTACCCGCGAAACTGTGATACACAGCAGCGGTAGCTAGGGGTCTGTTATTTATGGTAGATACTGGTTCCTGTCTAACAGGTGGGAAGTGGGACAATTATACAAAAAATCAAAATCAAAATCAATTTTTTTATTTCATATAGGCCTACATGGGCACTTATAAAACGTCGACAATGTGCTCGGTTCGGGTTGGTCGTTTCCTATGGAGAAGAACCGGCAAGAAACTCCATGGTTACTCTTTTAAAAAAATGGTTTGGTTTTACAATATTTCCTTGTTACAGCATTAGTACTTAGATATGTGGGGACAACGTAGGCCCGACAATAAGTCGTAAGAAAACAAAAAAAAAAGATTACATATTATTTAAACAAAAGAAAATAAAACGAGTTAAAAAGTTAACAAGCATCTAGAAGGCCTACAATGTTCACACATTTACAAAATAATCGGTAAAGGAATCTATACAAAAGTAAAATAAAAAAAAGACTAAATCTAACATGTGGCATAAATATTGTTATCAGTGCTGTAACTATTCTTAGCAAAGGGCTATGAAGATGATTGAAAACCATTGTAAAAAGAATAATCAAAAGAAAGAAAAAAAACAAAGAATTAATGAGATTGAGAATAGTTAGAGACAACCACATATTTGTGCCGTTTATGAGTTACCAGGGAAGCCGCATGCGCAGAAGGAGCTAAAGCCAAAATTTTTATCTTCAACGTAGTACGACGTTACAACTCACAAACAATACTCACGCTTGACTCCCGCGGTGATCTTCTGTGCTCGCTTAATCCCGTGCCTGGCCGAGGGTTTTAGGGATAAGATAGGCAATATATATAATAATGAAGGACAATGATGGGATGAGGGACACAAACGCGTTTTGAGCCGAGGTTCAGCTACCAGCACGCGTTCCCGGCAAAGGCACTTCACTGCGCGTGAAATATACACCAACACGACTGCACGGGCGAAACACTACATCAACCGCGAATGGCGGCCGCGATTACAAATCAAGATGGGTGGATTATTGCACAATTACGATATAACCCAACGAGAAACCGGTATCGCGTTGCACACCATCACACATTTTCTAGACAAGTATGTAGTGTCAACTGTCAACTTTTCAACTCAAGCCAAAGCTGTCAAATCGATTGACAGCCAGCTGACATAGTGTTGCAACAAATAAAAAACAGAGGAACGAAACGCATTCGTTCCGAACATTATATCTTGTAGAGATAATGTTTTGGAATTTATTTGAAATTTAGGTATTAGTTATAGTATTAAGGTTGTTTTGATTGTTAATTTGAAATGTATATTTAAGGGGGAGGTTTATGTATGTAGAATGTAATGATAGGTAGGGAATACTAGTATGGGTTTTAATTTTGTATTAATTAAGTGTTCAGTGTTGAAGTTGTATATGGGGTGTTCTAGGAAAATATGTCTATGTTAAATACAGGTTTGTTTTAATTTTATTTGAGACAATAAAATTCAGAGGGGATGTTATTGGGTGACTTTTAATTATCTATACTTATTGCTTACGTTTTAAAAGCAAGATAATTTCAAACTAAGAGCGTTTGGTGTTTTGACTTATGTCTTGAAGAAAATTTAAATGTCATTGGTTTTTGAAAATTGTTCAGAGCATATTATAATTTTGTAGTCAATGTAATTTTATAGATGTAGACTTTATATCAAATGTTTGTGAGTACAAACGTAATAAATGAGTGAGTGCATGGTCAAAAAGGCGTTTTTCTAAAGGAGCCCAATATTTAAATACTCCTGTGAAGGCAAATTTCTACAAGAGTAATAATGACTATAGAGTCATTCCTTATGTCCATGTTCTGCAACATTCCCGCACCAAACATGGGTGTTTGTGCTGCTACTTGCACAAGCATAATGGGTTCCATTTAAATGTGGCCACAGAGATGTGGCTTCGGTCCCTCGTAAGTCTTTCAAACGTCGGGCTTCCAGGGTCCCGGAGTTCAGAGATATGAAAGACAATACCTTCTGTAGGGGCTTCGCCCGCGTGAAAAGCGTTTTATCATCTCAAGGAACATCATACTGGGATGAAAAGTATAAGCTTATCTGCTATTCCAGACTATAAACTATCTCTGTACCAAATTTCATCCAGATCCGTTAAGCCGTTCTGGTGTGATTGATTAACAAACATACATCCATCCAAACTTTCACATTTATAATATCAGTAAAAAGTAAGACTGTCTAAATAATAATAAACACTAAACAACTTGAATAAAGTCAGCCCACAATCAAATTTAATTTATTTTCACCAAGATTTTACTTCTTTTAGTCCTTTTCTGCCCCCAAACGTAGTCAACGAGGTACCACTGCGCATAGTAAGAGATCATCAATATAACGTGGAACAAGACGTATACTGCGATTAATAAGGCGTTGCTAGCCGTAGAGAGGAAGGCATACACTGCCTCACCCTTGAGAAGGCTCGCGTACACCCTGTGAAATAAAATATACTTAAAGTTTTAGACAACGCTTTTATAGAGCAATACGAGTTACATTTTTTTTTTTTAGTTTTATTGATCTATCAAGAAAATTATGAAAAACCTATACTATGTGCTATTCCAGATAATAATCTATCTCTGTGTCAAATTTCATCTAAATCCGTCCAGCCGTTTGAGCGTGAAGAAGAAACATACAAACACTGGTATACACACACTCACAAACTTTCGCCTTTTTATTATTAAGTGTGATGACTAGTATGATTTATGATAAATATGAGCCTAAAAAGATAAAGTGCCTTAATTACAAAAAGCGGTTTTACTAAAGCCCGGGTATAAACCTTGTTTACACCGTACATTATAGAGGTTTAAACCTGGGTTTTTAGTAAAACCGCTTTTTATAATACGACTTATAAAGGTTTAAATCGTAGCTGGACATTCAAATCCAAATACTTACATAAGAGAATACGCTGTTCCGACACCCAGCATCACGACCAACCGAGGTGTCATATTGTCAGGTCTTCTTCTTGGAGTGAGGAGTAAGTCCATCACAACGGTCACCATAGAGATCGTGTGCAAGGAATGCTGGGACCAGTACGGTAGGTATTCAAAGACGCGAGGGGGCGCTATGATGCCGGAGTGCGACTTGAACAGCAGCCAGAATGTCACGTCGGCAAACTGAAAATATAAATAGGTGTCATTCATTGATATATTAAATTTCATAAGTAAAAGGATCTTTGCTGAAGCGTGAAGGAAAGATCATGTTGCATATTGCAGGATTTTCCCTGTTTTATAAAAGTTAAAGTTTCACAAGCCTTCTTATCCTTGGCTAAAAACATAATAATAATACACTTCTTCCAAATAAATGCGAAAGTTTATATGATTGGATTTTTGTAAATAATTTTTTCCTCAATGGTTTCATGGATTTAGACGAAATTTGGAACACCGGTAGATAATTACTTAGTACATTCCCGAAATCCCCAAGGATCATTTTCAAATTCACGTGGGTGGAGCCGGTAGCAAAAGTTGGGTTTGTAATATCTAAAGGCAAACCTGGATCAATTCAATATAACAAAAAAAAAAGCTTTATCTAATTTATTTTAATTTGGTGGCATACGTAATATGCCTTTGTCTCTAACTTGCCTTTGATTCGTCTAAAAATATAGATCAAATTTATCACATTTATAAAGCCTCAAATCTCCGATAAGCAAATAATTTATTGGTATAGTTTTAGCCATTTCAAATTCAAGAATTTGTGTAAATTCTTTTAACATGTTTACGTGTAGCTATGTGATTATAATTTCTTATTGATAGGCTGGCGTTTGATCATTATCTCACCTGATTGTAAAGCAATTATTTAATCGCAAATATAGAATTGCAAGACGTCAGTTTATGTTTGTATTGTTACAAACATATATATATCACGCCTTTTTCCCGTGGGGGTCGGCAAAAACTGCAGAACCACCTGTTAAGATCCGTACATACCGATTTCTTTTGGTTAATTTTCGTTCATACATCTAAATTTGTCATGGATAAGTAAGGTGGGACGCCTTCAGGCTAGGTGGAGCGACGATCTTCGCAGGAATGGCGTACGATTGGGGAAGTTTATGTCCAGCTGTGGAATGCTGTAGGTTGATAATGATGATAACCTCTGCTGGAAACGCTAGATGGAGACGAGCTCTCACTGTTACAAAGAAATGGTGTAAGGACCAAGGAGGTAAGATCTGGTTGATATTCGCACCAGGACACTCTAGGTCAGGGAAGCATGGCACATAAGGGAGGAGGACTTTACTTCAGCTTTGGATGGAACAAACCTGCCAATGATGATGATGAAGGGCGATTTTCGTAGATCCGACGTTTCTTACAATTGGTAATCGCTGTAGGCAACCATAGCAGCAAACTAATCATAGGTCTTACAATATGAATTGATAGAAGAAAGAAAAAAAGAGAAAAACCTTTGTGACCCGCACAGCAGACACGAGAAATAAGCAAAAACAAAAAAAAATACAATAATAATAAACAAAACCCCTTGCGAGAACAAAAAGGCTCTTATCTCAGTATTCTTATCTGATATTCTATAGAATATATATAGATAATGATGGAATCCATTAAAAATGCTACTCACAGTTGTGATCGGCATTAAAATGGCGGTCATGACCACATCCCGGAGTATCCTCAGAGATTCAATATGAGGAGGCTCTTCATCACGCTTCTCACACAAGTCGCAGTATAGGCAGAGAGGCAGATATGCTAGTGATACAATCTAAAAACATAAGTTAAAGAAGAGATCAAATATAACACAAGAAATAACTTCATAACAATCCACATTTTGTTGTGTCGGCAAAAGCCCTAACGAGCGGCCCCTACCCGGGTTCCTCTTCGCTTCACCGTGGTGAATTCACTACATGCTATATGCTATATTATATAAGCTACATGCATCTAATACCAGTGTTTTTTTACTGTGGGAAAAAATAATCTACACTTAATGGGTTCTATTTAGGAATTAGGACTTCATCAAGGTAATAAAATAACCACATTGAACTTATACCTAACTAGCTGACCCCCGCGGCTTCTGTCCTGTTGTGGTAAAGCCTTATTACTTGGGAATAATGGAGCGTTCAATAGATGAAAGAATTTTTTAAATCGCTCCAGTAGTTTCGGAGCCTATTCGGTACAAACAAACAAAAAATATTTCCTCATTATAATATTGGTATAGACTAATAGATACTATTAAGCTCATTTGCACCAACATAGCTATGAATTAGTGCCTAACTCCGAGTTAAGTTGGTGCAAGGTTAAGGTTAAATAACAAATATGTCATACGTGTTTGCTTCTAAATCGAAATAAGTAAAACAACCCAGGGTGGCGCAAGCAGGCCTTCTGAGGTTAAATAGTTAGTTTGTAGGTTGTAATCTCTGGAATAATGATCCGATTACAAATATTCTTTCACTGGTAAAAAACTACAATATCGCTGGGTGCCATAAAGGCTATTTTTGTCTCAGTATAATACACGGCACGGGAGCGAAGCCACGAGAAAAAGCTAGTTTAGTTCTCGCTAAACTTCTGAGCCGCGATGAAGTTGGCTACAATGGTTTCGCAGTAGTAAATCTCATTCACAAACTGCCTTGAGCATCGGGAAGACAACTTCAGTGCGGCCCAGAAGTTTGGCGAGAACTAAATTTATAGTAAAAATCAATCATATTTACATTGAACAAGCACGTAATGAGTTTCCACCTCACGTGATCGTACGCCCTGACGAGAGGATCTTCATCTCCAGTCAAATCTATGCTGAGGGTCACCACAGCCGTCACGACCAGATGAACGAACGCCAAACTGTACCACAGTAACCTTAGATTTAACAAGGAGTACCCATTGATCTTCACGAATTTGACCTTTAGAGGCTGACTAGACATTTTCACGGTCGTAAATATTATTTTTTATTTAATAAATTAATTTATTTGACTGTTAGTGAACGCGACTTGGTATTGAGCGAGTTGTAAACATACTGGCGTCATATTGGCATTTCAATTTATGGTTTGACAAAGCCAATAATTTATCTGCGCAATAGCAGTTAAGCTGTACGAGTAAGATACTAGATAATTATTTAGGGCTGAACTTTGCATCTATTTCTACAGCCACAAGCTTGACAGTAAATTCCAGAAGCACACCTATATTCTCCTCAAATTCGGAGTCTTTTTTAGCAGCATAGTTGACATACGATGGAGTTTTAGATAGAATCGTGTCTGTTAATTTATTTGTAAGTTTACGGAAAAGTAGCGTGTTATGGAGAAGAAAGGACAAGAAACACCATACAAACACTTAAAAAAAATGTGTTTCACAATATTTACATAATAAATGCATACATGTGAGGTAAATGTGAGTAAATTCATGTATGTGAGGATGATGCACCCAGAATAGCACTACATACTATACCACCTATCGGTATAAAGTATTAAAAGCAAATACTTAAAAATATTGCAAACATAGGTCAAATACCTAATTCAACTACAACGGAACAGTGTGTGAGTCAATTTCTTAAACAAATAAAGGAATACAATAACTATGAATAGGTATGTAAATTAGTAAATTTGATTTTTTCTGCACTAAAAATACTGCATGTTTCCAAGAATTATTATCTAAAATATAATCAACTAATTTGTAATATGCTTTTTTACAAAGTGTGTTTTTAATACAAGTTTTAGATTTACTTTTAAAATATCTCAAGTGCTTTTGTTATAGAATTTAACACAGTACCCCATGGAAGATATGTGTGCTTTAGCAAATTTTTATGATGTTAGATCTAACTTTTCTTTATATCTAGTATTACAATAATATCTATCAATAAGTTAACTAAAGAGATTTACATTTTTCCTTACAAACATAATATTTTCATAAATGAATTGCCAAGAAACTGTCATAATATTAATCTATTTAAATAGTTTCCTAACAGATTCTTGGTGACTTAACTTATATGGTTCTGTCGGCTCTCTTTTGCAATATAAATATGGATGGTCAGCCACCCGACCCCACAGCAAAATACCATATGACATAATACTGTGAAAGTAACTAAAATAGACCAAACGCACGGTTTCTAGATCTGTTAATTGTCTTATCTTTCTAACAGCATAAGATGTTATGTGAGGACCCCATTGTAATTTGTCGTCTAGAGTGATTGCTATGAAAACTGTTTGATTTATTAAGTTCAGCTTTTCTCCATTGAATATGTCGCATTCGCTACTTCTGTCAATTAATAATTAATAATAATACTAATAATAATAATTTATTTTCAAAAAGGATTAGCCTAGGTTACATCAGTGTTTACATTACAAAAATGGACAAGGCATTACACATAATAAGATCCCTGTCCTTCAAACTACGAAAACCCTGTATCTTGAAGAACAGTTTTCTCCAAATGGATTTTTACATATTTTGTACAAGTAAATTGATTTATAAATTGAGCACTAGCTCTGATGTTAACATATTATTATTGTGGTTTTCATTTTTTTTTAATTAGTAGTAGGTTTTTAGTTAATTGTGTGATGTGTTGATGTATGTGTGTTGGTGTGAGGTTTGTCTTAAGTGTGTTTTGTATATATAATAAATAAATTTAATAATTGTGAAAATTGACAAATCAAAGTTAAGTAGGTATAAGTTTAATATTACTATTTGATAAATCAAATATAATAATTATAATATCACATTAATAGTAGTTAACAGAATTTATGTTTATAAGTAACTTTATTTAATTTAATTTAAACTAAAAAATTAATTTAATTAATTTTATATGCATGATAATTAATAGTTATAATTAATGTTATTGTAATACATATTTGTACGCCGTTAAGGTAAAACATGACTGTGATCCTTTCTGCAATGTACTTTACATCATGCATGCTTTGTGTGTGCATACCCATGTTTCTGACAAATAAATGATCTTTCTTTATCTTTAAATATACTCGTACCTTCAATAGACTTCAAATTGGTGAAAGAAATAACTTTTCAATAAATATTTTATTTTTACTACTATCACTTCAGTGTTATCAAATTTATTAGCATCAATAAAATTTTGACTTATAATATGCACTTTGATAACACGTTCAATAAAATCTTGTAACTAGGGATTTAAAGAACAGATAGGACTACCGAGATATCTATATTTTACAATGCCGAATAAATTTTCTCAACACAAAGAAACAATTTACAAAAATTAATAAAAAATTTTGTTAACAATTAACCACATATTTTGTTTCAAAATAAATCTGCAGATGAACCAAGGTAATTAATAGAATTTGACAAACTAAGTGGAAGTGGGCAGGGGAAATTACTCGCAGAAGGTATGGTTGATGAGAACGAAAGGTTCTGGAGTGGCGAATGCGTATCGGAACCGCGAAAGGCGTTACGCAGGATGGCTTTCCACTAGTTGGACCCATGATCTTCTAAACATCACGAGAATTATAACCGGTTTATGTGGTGACGCTTCGGGAAGATCTATGTCCAGCAGTTGGCGTCTTATGGCAGAAATGATTATTATGATACATCTGAACATGTCGTCTGCATAGATGCCATTTATGGGTTTAATATAAAATGTTTAAAAATAATGTTCAATCATTCGATCAATGAATATTATTTAAAGCTCTGAGCTACCCGGCCTGCGCCAAAATGTGAGGGGGTAGCTCAGAGAGCTTTAAATAATATTCAGAAATTACTTTCATACATTACATTACTGCCTTCAGGCGGGCCCGCAATTCACCAGCAAAGCTTAGCCAAAAACATCTTCAATTATTTATAAGCATTCCGATTTCAATCTTCTTCCAAAACTAAATAGTTATCTGTTGCCAGTCTTATAATAGGCAAGTAGGTTGCCTCTTAAAAGGCGAGTCCTCACAACATATGCGATGTAGCGAAACGGTGCGCGATGAAAATATCCACAAGTCAAGTAACTTAATTTTCTTAGTCAGGCATAGCGCTGCATGTGTGCAAGCTACTTAGCGACTATTTTTTCTGTCAATCGCACAACAGTTGATAGAAAACACATAGAATTATTAAGTACTAATGAAAAACTGTTAGCTATTAACGCGCACTACGCGACATTTAGAATTTTTCCCTTTCAATGCTTTGCATTTACTTGTTTAACGATACAACATTTAGATATTCATACCTCCCAGGCGCAGCTTTTATAAAGATACTATAATGTTCGTGCATATTTATGGAAGTGCATAATATTAGCTCGACTCGCGGTTCACAACAGCGTGCTGGTGCCTACACTTACGTAAGGAAGTGAAGGTTGGGTATGGCAAAAAATACAGGTAAGTAGGATTAGCGCAGTAGAAATGCGCTCCTTGCGAAAAGATAAATTGAGGAATGAGGTAATAATACAACGTTGTGGTTTAAAAGAAGATGTAGTGACTAAAATTGAAATGAGTAGGTATGTTAAAATGGTTTGGCCATGTTGAGACGATGAATGAAAGGCGACTAACGAAAGGTATTTACAAGGCAGACGTTAATGGAAACGCCGGGAGGGGACGCCCTAGAAAGACCTACATAGACCTTATATGTTCTTCAGAAAGGCCAGGTGTATAAACGTGAGTGAAGCAAAGAAGTATCTAAGGATCGTAGCAGGTGGCTTTCTGTAGTTCCCATGAAGAAGGCGTGATTTTATGTATCTGTATATGTATAACGCCTAAACGATTTCAATAAGCAAAATCCCACAATGTTAAGTTGCTCTACAATTTATTTTAACAAGAACTAATTAAACGATTCACTCAAATAATTAATTTTCTTTAGTGTATATTATTCATAAAATCCCCCTTATTCTTTTTCTTTTTTATCTGAGTTGGGTTTGCTCTTGACTCTAGTCCAGGTCAGAGGTGGCAGAGACAGAATCGACGATGGAGGTAGCTTACCCAGAAGAAGACTGTTCACTCTTAACTTTGAAGTGATTCGGGTTGAATGCGTTCGGAAACACAGACGCAGGTAGCGAGTTCCACTCATTCGCTGTGCGCATTATGGAGGATGTTTGGAAGCGCTTGGTGCGAATTGGTAGAATGGCAACTAGGTAAGGATGGTAACTTGCAGTGCGTCTATATATCTAACGGTAGAAGAGGGCCAGTGGGATGAGGTCGTGGAGTTCTTGAGCACACTCACCGAATTACAGTCTGTAGAAGACCGACAAGCAGGCCAGGACCTTGCGACGATGAGCCATGCTGTGAATCTTGGCAACCACCACTTCAACGTATCCAATGGGCCTCTCAGCTCTGTGTTCCACCGAGTCAAGCGTGGTAAGTTGATATTTTGTTGAGCCATCCCAAAGGTGGCTGCAATACTCCATGCAGGATCGGACTTGCGCTTTGTATAGAGTCAAAAGCTGTCCAGGCGTAAAGTATCGCTTCACTCTATTTATATAGGATAGCCAGTATTTTGGCCACAATTTGGGCTTTGCACTCAATGGAGGCGCCGAAGTAGAAGCTGGATGTGAAGTCCATGCCTAGAAGCTCGAGCCGATCAGTTACAGGAACAGACGTATTCATAAAAATCTCAGAACTCACTAGCAAATTTTCCACACAGAAAAAAATGCTAATCAGGTTGCTGAATAGGTAAGAGATTGTTATCAATAGAACATATTGTGTTTATTGTTTACTAAACCTTATGCAACAATTGTTGAATATTTCTTCATCAAATAAAAAGATTTTATTATTGTTTTGGAGGAAAACTTTTATTGCCTTTTCTATCTATCTTCGATGTTATAAATATTTGTAATAATAAGCAAGAAGGTTAGAGTGGACTCAGCGATCCCTGTACCGATGGTCGTGTCAGCCAATGGCTTACCTAATAGCTAACTATTACGAACCTCGACCAATTAGGCTCTGGTTGGGTTCCCGCATTGTCGAGGCGGGGGGGGCTCAGTAACCGTGGCTTGGTCACCCACGGTGATGCCGGTGGAACCCGAGGAGGGGAAGCTTGTCAGGGCTTTTGCCGACTAAGCCGACCACGTAGCGGCGAACTGGCGGGTTGCGGTGCCGCTTGGTAACAGGTGACATCGCAACTGAGCCGGGCCGCGGTGTCTTATGGAGCGTCCCAGGACCCATCCGATATCGCGGCTGAGGGTTGGAAGTGGTAGAAGAGTGCCGGTATTGCGGTGCGCCACTCTCCCTACCTTCCGCGGCCTGGACGGGGTCGCCACCGTCTGATGGCGGACGCGGTGGGGCCGCAGGGGAGGAGGAGTGTCGGTATAGCGTTGGCCGCTCTCCCTATCCCCTGCGGCCGAAAAATGGTAGGTGGCGGGGCCTTTGAACGCCGGGGGTAGAAGAGTGCCGGTATTGTGGTGCGCCACTCTCCCTACCTTCCGCGGCCTGGACGGGGTCGCCACCGTTGATGGCGGACGCGGTGGGGCCGCAGGGGAGGTGGAATGTTGATAGCGTTGGCCGCTCTCCCTATCCCCTGCGGCCGAAAAATGGTAGTTGGCGGGGCCATTGACCTTGACCCACCACAGGGGGACCAACGGAGCCATACACGGGGTCGTCTGGCGCCTTTGTGCTGGTTTGGTCCCTGGGGTGGTCGTGGCGTACAGTATGTTCTGGTGCGCCGGTGATGGGGATTACTCCCCAGAGGATGGTCCGGTGATGGACAGCCGCAGCGGATTCGCGGTGAGTGCTAACTCGTGCCTGTGTTCCTGCCATAAGCGGCACAGGAGGACACCATGGATTTTTATTGGGTTAGAGTCCCACATAACTGCGCTATCTCCCCGTGGTAGCGCAGTATGCATGAGCATTTCTCCGGGATAAAAAAGTGTCTGGTCAGCTGTATCAAGGGCTTGATTCTGAAGCCGTTCTTGTGGTCACGGTTCCTATTTTAAGGGGCCTGACCGCAGGCAGCTTGGACCGTGTTCCTGATACCAGTTGACTAAAATATATTTTTTAATATTTTTATATACTAGTATTTATAAATGTAATCAATATTTAATTTTAATGAATAAATGGAATAGCAAGAAGGTTATTTAAATGGGTCGCTAACCTATTTAATACTTACCTAACGTTCTGATATCATTAATTTCAAATAAAACAAATAAAATTCATATCTTAGGTCATTAACCTCTTTATTTCTTGTAATTCGTTTCTACACTAGGACGTATTTATTTACAAATTCTTAGTGCATATATTCATTTTGTTTTTATTAAATTACTTAATAGGTATTATAAATGCGAAATTTTAAATGGATGGATGGATGTATGTTTGTTACCCAATCACGCCAGAACGGCTGAACGGATCTGAATGGAATTTGGCACAGAGATAGATTATTATCTAGAATATCACATAGGCTACTTTTCATCGCGGCATAATTTTCCCGTGGGGTTAAGAAAACACCACTTTTCACGCGAAATTCCAGAAGGAAAAATCCAATACCGCTTAGGGAACGTACCCCTACTACCGCGTGACCCATTTCTCACAATATTTACCCTCCCCCCCCCTCCTCGGTGATTACCCGTAGTATATGTCAAGACGGGGGAGTCCCCTAGCTTTCGTAGTCACACTAATACCTAATATTATAAAAGCGAAAGTTTGTGAGTGTGTGTTTGTTTGTATGTCTGTTGCTTCTTCACGCTCAAACAGCTGGACGGTCCTAAATTAATTTTGACACAGAGATAGATTATAGTCAGGAATAGCATATAGGACAATTTTTATCCCTCGAATATGCTCCATTGAGATATGTTTTGACTTTCACGCGGGTAAAGCCGCTGACAAAAGCTTGTAATTCATAGACATAGTTTCAAATTTTGCAAACTGGAACTTATAAAAAAGAAAATCTCATATTTGCCTTTATTGGTACCAATAAAGGCAAATATGAGATTTTTGATGAGATGAGAGTACGGCACTTGCCGCGTGAAAATAAAATATTATTAAGAGCGGACTCTAGTCAACAGGAATTTGAAAAATAGGTATTTGAAGAAACTATTGCCGTCGCGTCACCTCCAACCTCACCCCGTAAAGTGCGAAAGGGACAACTGCAGCTCAGGCTGATTTTACCTACAAAAACTTTGACTTTGTTTTCTTCATGAAAACTGGCCTGATCTAAAAATTCTTATATCAAAATTTAGAAGAAAAGTATATCTATGCCTCTATCATTTTCTTTTTTCTTAAAAACCTATCAATTTTGTCTGAAAGCCGTCTGAACATGGCGGTAAAAACGGGCATTTTTTTCGGGTTTTTGGATTGTCATATTTATTTTAGTGATTATGTTTTTGAAAAAAGGAAATGATAGGGGCACGAACTAATTAGACCCAGATTTTATGGGAAAAATCATTGCTATAGAGGCATTATCCACGAAGAAAACAGCAGAATGTTTTTGTATGGAGAAAGTCTCACTAGAGTCCCCTCTTAAGAAGAAAAACCTAAGTAAAAACTTAAGTTTTCCTTGTGTGGCGTGGTCTATTTATGAACAGTCGAATGGGTAGAGGATATTGATTAAGTGACGAAAACCTCAGGTCCCCGCTCCTGTGACCAAGCGTGGTACTTTGAAGACGATGGGGACGCCCCTCCCTGAATGGGTCACGTAGTTTGGATTGTTCCCTTACCCTACAGCAATACTCGTCGACTTTATGGCAATTTAAAGGAGATTGCCCATACACAGGCCCCCTATGAGGTATCGTGTCTGCGATTTCAATATTATCTGAAAATAGGATTTATATTTTGTGTTTTTTTCCATCCGTGTCCTTTACTTTATATGTACAGACAACAACATATAAGGTTCCTTCACTTGGACATTTGTATGCAGCTTATTGCATTTTAATAAGGGTGCATTTTAAGAACAGAAACATCGTTATATCTCTTGATTTGTTCCGGTCGGATCCCCTCGATCTGATCCCCTGGGGGATCAGTTTTTTTTTATAATATTTTCTATTCCGGTCTGATCCACCGTGCAGGGTATCACAAACTAATTTAAATATTTTATTTGATCCCCACAAAATAAATGAAAAATGTTTTCTAATTATGAATATAAAACGTGTTTTTCCTTCAATATACAACCAAATTCATCATGATACAACCATTTTTTCAAAAGGGCCCAAGTTCCCTTACAAAATGGGCATTCTCCTTTAACTTATTCCTGACTCGAGAACCGAACCCAGAACATAAGCAGCAGCGCTAGGCCAACGAGGCAGGCGAAAGAAGTTTTATGCAACTTTCTTAAGCTAACATAACAACTGCAAGTTATTCGCACATGGGTCTCGGATACATTTGAAAGAGAAATACCACGACCCCGGCAAAAGCAACACGGGTGGGTTTTAGTCATTAAGTCTTACACACCCTCCCGCTTCACAAGAGCGGAAGAAATCATTGGATGATTCTCCACCCAAATAAAAAAACCGGCCAAGTGCGAGTCGGACTCGCGCACGAAGGGTTCCGTACTTGGCAAATTGCGGTTTACGATTTATGACGTATTAAAAAAAAACTACTTACTAGATCGAAACAATTCAAACCAATTTTCGGTGGTGGTTTACATGGTCATGTACATCATATATTTTTTTTAGTTTTATCATTCTCTTATTTTAGAAGTTACAGGACACACACATTTTACCACTTTGGAAGTGTCTCTCGCGCAAACTATTCAGTTTAGAAAAAAATTATATTACAAACCTCAATATCATTTTTGAAGACCTATCCATAGATACCCCACACGTATGGGTTTGAGGTTTTTTTTTTTTTCTGTTTCAAGTATATTATACCCCCAAAATTTATTGTTTTTTTCTATTTTTGAGGGAAAATCTTAATGCGGTTCACAGAATACATCTACTCACCAAGTTTCAACAGCATAGTTCTTATAGTTTCAGAAAAAAGTGGCTGTGACATACGGACGGACAGACAGACAGACATGACGAATCTATAAGGGTTCCGTTTTTGCCATTTGGCTACGGAACCCTAAAAAAGATACACCTAAATGATGTATATCATCGACTTCGTCTAGTTTTCAAAGTTAGTGTTTGTTCCAACGAATTTATAAAAAAACCTCCTTTACAAGCAACCAGGCCAAATGGAGTATCACAGACCCTTTCAAACACAGTGCCAATGTGGAATCCCTTCGCAGGATTTAGCCCACTTCCTTTTCTGCCCTGCATGCCTGACCACCAGAAGACGATGTGTTGCAAGGCCTCCCTCTAAGTGGATCGATGACCTGTTTAAGGTTGCGGGAATCCGCTGTATGCGAGATGCATGGGATCGATCAATGTGACCAAGCCATCACAGTCTAACAGACTAACAGTCCATTCCCGCAATTCATATACTCCCGATTTATACTAATCCGTGAATTCAAGGCTAGCCCAGCGATTCTTTTATTGCCTAGGTCCAACAGAATTAATAAAACCTTACATATCTCCTCAATGATCAAATTTAAATGCAAAACTACTGTAAGGGACTGGCTGATGGGTTTGGACCATGAAGGTACAGAAAATGTCATCCAAACAATTCACCTTCAACTGTCCATTTCCAGACACAATAGAAATTACCATTGTTCTAATCCGATTCGGTCTGATGGACATATGACCGGCTTTTTACATACGTCCCTCTTAATTTTACTGATACCTAAGCACAAACACTCGCACAGGGATTACACACACACTACACAACAATCCTGAAATACTTACACTTTACATTACACTCCACAAATATGATCACCTTTAATATACAATTGTTTGAAATATTGTTTTAAATAATCTGGATTATGTTGCCGACAAATATGAATATTTTAAAGGGGTGTGAGCCTGGAAATCTGTCATACAAGTCCCGAACCTAGTTCAGACTCCAGCTCTCACAAAGGTTATAACGTAAGGCAAAATTGTATAATAGTAGTTTATGCAATGGTCATATAACATGGGTTATTAAAACACGAGCGTGGGTTTATCACATGAGGCGAAGCCGAATGTGATATTATTAACACGCGAGTGTTTTAATACCTAATTATATGCCGTTGCATACACTACTTTATCTTTACTCATACAGTTGAAATAAAATAAAAGTGGAAAAGGACAAAATATACAGTATGGCGGGAAATTTAGATTCTCATTGCACCATGACTGTCAACAGTCAATGTCAATGAGCCCAAGCGCCAATAAATTAAAAAGTAATAGTGTGCTATAAAAATTAAAAATAACTATTATAATGCAGTTGTTTGAAAATCGAAGGAAAATGTTGAACTGTAATGGTTTTTTTTTTATTTTACCTATCCACGAATATAAAGTATGTGTTTATGCAATATTTTTTGAATTCATATTTGGAACATTACGTTGTGAGTGTAGATAAAATTTCTTATTGTGTAACAATGTCAACCTTTATGAGAGAAAATAAACAAATTTTGATTTTGATTTAAAAATGACCAGCAGTGGACTTCTTACGGCTGAAATGATAATGGGTGACCACCTGCACGTTTCATAATTCTTCTTCTGTTCATGTGAGTATGTGCCCACCTCTGGTGTCATAGTTAATTAAGCCGCCTCTGGGAACCCACAGGCTTATGACTTGGCTATTTCAGACTTACATTATATAAGTTCAGGTTTCCTCACGATGTTTTCCTTCACTATTGCCTGTGATTTCCAGGATAATAAAGTACATATCAGAATTCCAGATTTTCAACGTGGTGAATGACAGAACTGTCCAATTTATTCCAAGAGTGCTGAAATAGTTATTTATGCTACAAGTGCGGAAGGTAGGTGATTTCCGATGAGTGGCATTTTTATTCACGAGCGAGCGAAGCGAGTGAGTGGATAAATCGACACAAGTCGGAAATCATCTTACGTACGTGTATCATACAACATTTTACTATGCATTGTGCGAGGAAATAAATAAATTAATAAAATGGCGGGCTTATTCAAGCGCGTTCAGCATATCCACAGATTAACTAATAGTTCCTCGGGCATATCTACTGCGCATGTGCGAATAGCTGTCACATCGTAACGCAATAAGGCACGAGCAAAATATACGTTCTGCCAAACATATTTAATGAATATTTAAAATTAATTTATTGATCAAAATGTAAATCTAGAGTAATTAAAAACGCCTAAAATAAAGTATTAGTTTTATTTTACCTTTTATATGAATGATAATAAGTACATAACTAATTTTTAAAACTTTTTTCAAATAATAAAAACTCTATGCGTCGGACTGACGGTTAAAATTAAAAAAGTACAGGAAAGTAAAAAGCACTAGTGAAAAAAAGTGACACTTTCCGCACAGTTTGGCTGCTTGGAAAACCGCTCTTTTCGAGGACATGCATTGTAAAGATACTTTTCGTACCACTTGCTCAAAAAAGTGACATTCTATGCCACAAAAAGCGAACATAACAATAGTCATTTTTAATCTGTTAAAAACAGGGAAAGAAAAATTGTACTGAATTTCATTCATCCTCTAGGGGGAGAATGTGATTTAAATTTGGAATACTTACCGAAATTAATTCTGAACTACATCTGTGTTTACACCATTGAGTTTGTATACATTTTTTTGAAAAAGGAATACGCATTTATTATGCAGTTATGATTATTAAATAAAATTAGGCAAACCGACGAGGCCGTATGAGCTTGATGCCTTTGCTTTTCCGACAAAAAAATATTGCTCTAGGAATTTGCCGCGTTTTTGTTTTCTTCAAATACATAAACGTTAAGTTTATTTTACTTCTAATTGTCATTATTTTTAATAAATTCTTATCTCATATTATTATTGTGATATTTTTTTCGCAAATGGTACGAAAAGTAGAGTATTTTCCTCGGTGATAAAGCTGTCTTAGTCTTGGGTGAACTTTAATCCCTCGCTACACTCAGGACTCGTCTTAAATCCCTCGCTTCGCTCGTGATTTAAGTTTTTAACACCCTCGCTACGCTCGGGAGTAAGACTAGAGTCCTTCGTTACGCTCGCGATTTAAATCGTCACCCGCGACAGAAGACACTGCTTTATCCCCTTGGTTAATAATCTACTATTCTAGATTGCAATGCGATCTAGAAAGTGTCTTTTCTAATGACGAGCTATACCTATGCCCCTTTCGGGGGGAAACCTTAAAAAAGCCTGGACTTTTGGGGGAAAAGCCCAGGGAGTGTGGGATTTTTACTCACTAAAACCAACCCGGTGATCACCATCAGCACATGGAGGAGGTCCCGTTACCTCTTAAAAGACCACCCCGGAACCCCCTCTGTGCAACGCCTGTTAGGGCATATCCTTGGGGAGACTACGATCATTTAAAAGTATGTTTTGGCACAGAGTTGCCGCGTCTGACATACCGCTGTTAAGGTTGAACTAGTCGACGGCACGAACTATTTTGTGCGAGGGGTTAAACTGCATGCTATCTTATCCGACAACACGTGCGAAAGAAATAGATGCTGTGATGAGCAGTAAGAAGCTAGTTCGTGTACAAATTAGAACTTTTGCAAGTTTGTAGAGAAATGGATGATGATTTAGAACGAAAACGAGCGCGTGATTTTTTATAAACAGACCTTTGGTAGTCTAGATATCATGAAAAAACTACTAAATGTATATTTTCAAAATAAAATTATTTGCATTGTTGAATTACTAATCTATCCCTGTATGGAGGCCGTTTTGCAATTTTCCTTCTTCTTATGGTATTTATTGCCGCCCAAAGATGCGTTAAAATTAGTGTTGAAATATGGAACTTTCGACGCTCATAACTTTCAAATATATTATTTTTTTACATTTTTATTTCCATACAGGACTAGATAAAGATGAGACAAATTGATATCATTTTTTATTTTGAACGTACATTGTCAAACATTGGCGTAATCTCTAGACTACGTTTGTATGGAAGAATTTTCAACTAGTGTAACCTTAAATCCGCGATGGTTAGTTTTGGTGTGTTAATACATTCAACAAATGTTAGTAAAAAGGTCAAAACGATAAAACAAAAGTAGCCACATACTGGTCGGACAAAATCTTAATAGTTAAGACTAAATTCGAGTTTATCGAAACGAAAGAAGAACAAGAAAATAAATAATTTAAAATTAACGTACAAAAAAACATGGTTTATTTACGCGCCACGTAACACGCGCCAACATCCAATCACTGTATCAACGTAAATAATATTTATTAATGAATTAATTAATTAGTTAATATTTAACGTGACATTATTTCCACAAGTCCGGCTGCCACGCGCCGCTGATAGCTGATCTGCTCCACACCGAACCAAACAGGTTATCACTAGTTCCTAACCCGTTATCACCCGTTTATAACCCGTTATCTCCCGTTTAATCCCAACTGATACTGATTTGATCACTGCTCCACTTAATGCTGTGGTCAAACCTTGACCAAATTAATCAGGCGATTCTAGCTTTAATTATTTTTTGAAGTATTTGAGAAACAATTAAACTAAGGTTATATATTTAGTTTAATTGTTTTTTTTAAGAAGATAAGGGTGACTAATTTTAGTGTTATTGCTCGAAGTATAAATACGAGCAATAGCTGGAAGTATAGATACGTGTGCCTGTTTGATGGCTAAATAGGCTAGCCCTATTACATAGTATAAATAAACATAATTTTGAAATTAGGGCGTACCTATTATTATACTCTTTGCGCTGTATCATAGTGCTGGTGACAGTTTCAATGACATTTTTTACACATATACGTATACGCATGTTTTGTAGTTTAACGTCATACAGGCAACTATGGTATATGGTATAACTATGGTATGACGTTAAACTACAAAAAATGCGTATACGTATATGCGTAATTTTTTTTATTGAAACTGTCACCCGCCCAATGCTATAGCGCAAAGAGTGTAGTGTTCTCACTCTTCGGAGAGTACAGGGGGTAACCACAAGCTCTTAGAGTAAGGTTATTTTGAGATCGAGTAAGTGACAGATGTATACAAGTCAGATACATCTGTCCCTTACTCGATCTCAAAATAACCTTACTCTAAGAGCTTGTGGTCACCCCCCAGGTGTCGTATTATATTAACTTTAAACTAAATAACTAGTTGCTCTGTGAGCTGATAGACCTCTCGAGTCTTTGAATATTCTGGACAATATCCATTTTAAAAAAATCAAAAAAGGTATCGACAAAAAAAACATAATACAATTACCTATAAAACCTGCTCACAAAATGTCACGAGAATCGGTTGAGAATTGAGACCTGTAGAGGAGAACAGCTGGACATCCACCGGGCATACTAAAGATTTTTTGCCCATGCTGAAACGGAGACGCTTCGCTCGCGCTCGATCAATTATGTATTATTCTTCTCTTTTTGGATGAAAACATCATGTGGTCACCTACTATGCCAATCGCAGAAGTTAAGCGGTATCTTTCGAGTTGCACCTTTGACATAGACTTGCCCTCTACTTACCCTGCTGAACGTCATACGTGTGGTGATCTTACTTGATTTCAATTTTTACTACAATAGTAGAAATCACAATAATTTGAATATTGATTACCTAATACTTATTTTAATCACTTTTCAAACACTAGATTGATACTACTTACTTAGCGACCTATGAATTAACAATGAAGTTTACCTTTTTTTCAATCCTCGAAGGAACGGCAGCCTAATTGTGTAAGTAAATTCGGCAAAGGAAACAAACTGTTTCTTTCCCAAAAACGACTTTTCGCAATACAAAAAGTCGTTTTTGGGAAAGAAACAGATTTTTTCCTTTGTCGAATTCACTTACACAATTAGGCTGCCGATTCCTCGCACACGTTCCATTCCCACGTCCCTAACACAAATCCCACACCCGCATCGCTCGCATACATGTCGCTCTTTTTTAACCGAGTTCAAAATAGGAGGAGGTTCTTAATTTGACTGTATGTTTTTTTTTTAAATTTGTCCGCGATTACTCCAAATCATGAATTGATTTTGATGTTTATTTTTCTGTTTGGGAGGTCATACTTCAGAGGTGTTACCATTGTTCCCATTTGGTTGGTCACCAAGTCCGGATCTGATGAGGGGATTCCATGGAAATCGAGGGAACTCCTCAAATTATATGACTTACTTTGACTTAATGTCCTTTAACCCCTAGATGGGGCAGAGGGCGTCCACAGATGTCCTCCATCGCGATCGGTCTTGAGCTTCACGCTTCACCTCGCTCCATGTCAACACTGCGCGACGCCAGGTTTGACGGGGACGGCCACGCTTTCGTTTCCCCTGGGGATTCCAGTCCGAAGCTTGTTTGGGTATGTGATCGGGACCCCTTCGGAGCGTGTGGCCAATCCATCTCCACTTGCGACGCTTGATCTGGCGGTCGATCGGGCTCTCGTGGCATTTCTCCAACAGCTCTACATTGGAGATGGTCTCGGGCCAGTAAACTCCGAGAATACGACGAAGACAGAGGTTGACGAAGACAGAGGTTGACGAAGACTTGTATTTGGCGTGAGATGTCCTTTGTGACCTTCCACGTTTCGCACCCGTAGAGCAGCACGGATTTGACATTGGACCCGAAGATTTTGAGTTTCCGCGTTGAATCCTTCGGGTCAGTTTCCGCGATTGCCAAACAGGTCTCAGCTGCGCGAAGGTTGCTCGGGCTTTGGCGATCCGTGAAACGATGTCCTCTTCACTTCCCCCAGTCTCTGAAATGTCACTCCCGAGGTATGTAAATTAGTGGACGCGTTCCACTGCCTCTGTGCCAATCAGCAACGGTGAGTGGTTCTTCACACCAGTTCTCATTTCCTGGGTCTGCCGGATGTTTATTTTGAGCCCCGTTTTTGCCGCTTCCTGGCGTAGATCTTTTAGCTTTGCTTGCATATCGGCGTGGGTATGACTCAGCAGGCGTAGGTCATCGGCGTAATCCAAGTCTTCCAAGACGTTGGATAATCCCCACTCTATGCCGCGGCGCCTGTTATCGTAGATGCGAATCATAATTCCATCAAGAACGACCAGGAAGAGGAGCGGTGACAGGAGGCAGCCTTGGCGGACACCCGCGTGCACTGTTACGTCATCCGATATGAGGCCGTTATGAGTAACCTTACAGGAATATTTCTTAGAAATACTCTGCAACAGACGGACTATTTTCGGCGGCACTCCAATTTCCAGTAGGCGGGACCAGATACTAGACCACTTAAGCGTATCAAAGGCCTTTTCGAAGTCTTCTTATTCTTATTTTTAGTCAAATTATATAGGCACACTTAAAGCGATTTTGGTATTTGCTTCAATATAGCTAGCAACGACAAAATAAAAAAACACCTAATAATACTTTCTAAGTGCAAACTGCAAATGATTGCTTTGTTGATGAAAAAAACAAAAAAAAATGGTCAAAGTTTATATCTTGATAATTTATTGTCGATTTCTGAGATACCTATTTCTCTTTGTGGTTGTTCATAGCGCTTTCAGCGCGATTTTCAACCGCTATGACGAAGGTTACATTGATGGGTGTATAATATATGGCATAATAACAGATCATAGTATAATATCACTTGGAATAAAGTTCACATGATATACATTTTCATATAAACAAATAACCTAATTTCATGTGTGTCCAATGTTATATTTCATATAACTTTCAATTGCTCCAATAACATTTAGTTTAACGTTTATTTGTATATAACTATTGTTCTTTTAATATAACGTTAATTTGACCTTATTTTAATATTTACTTATTTTCTAAGGTAACGCACGGTTCTTGAGGAAAACAAATTATTGTAACCTAAACTCAAAACACTAAAGATGCTTCTGCATCATTTCCAGCGCTGCGGGAAGTGCAACCTCTTCGCCCTCACGTAACTTACGTAACTTCGGTTTTGGCTCAGATTCGACCTATTTCTAAATTATATTAAACGATGATTCGATAAGAGATTTTGTATATTATAGTAACTGAATATTATATTTATTAAATATTAATTCAATTTTAGAAAATGTTCATTTTACAATACAACATTAAAATTAAATTATATCAATAATTCATTACTTCATTTGGTAGTTAAAATTAAAAAAAAAATAATTAAATCATATGATCATTAGAACTATTATATAAGTTTTTTTAAACTCAGCTGTGCAAAACCCGAAAAAGTGCCGAAAAAAAAAAGCTTCGCGAGCGGACACAGTGACTTTCATGTGTCGGGAACAGAATCGAGTTGTGAGTGACAGTGGTAGCGGTAATGAGTGCAAAAAACGAACAAGAAAGAGGGTAGACCGTTTAATCTCCTCATAAACACCCACCCGCAAGAACTTCAGTTTATCCGTGATCATGGTGCTTGCAACAGCACCGAAATATCGGAAACTCGCAACAAACAGTAAATATGGTTAATATCCCGTCTCGAATTTTAATGTTAGTATTAGAACTATTGTTATTATTTCAAAGGTTAAAAGTCAAGTAACAGTCTGCCAATGAAGGGTGTACCCTTTATTTCCTTTCTTTTCTGTATGAGGAAAACCAAAGCCCAGCAATGGGATATTTACAAACACATATTATGATGAAACCGCACGTAACTGAACTTGCCCTAATCCCTTATTACGGGTCATCATATCTTCATTAACGCTAGAGACAACGTTTGTTTATAATAGAACATTATCACATCTTAATGGTCTAGTATCATGCAGCCTCCGATATTTGTGCTCGTGATACGTATCTACGTCAATCATTATATTATCGATAGTTTATAATTAGAAGTATCAAGGACTAGATAATCTCTGGTTGGGCTATGCACGAGGGAGAACGGTGATAAGGTGGATAGAACTGCTGCTTTGTTAAGGATATCGCAAGGTATACTTCCAACGTGACCGTGAGTATTAGGCTTCAAACACACATTCTGAATTCCACTCGGAATTCATATTATTATTTAAGAAAGCCCCGGCATGCATACAATTTCATTATGCCCCACACAAATTATTATTCGCTTACCATCAGGTGAGATAGTGGTCAAACGCGAGCCCATCAATAATAAAAAAAATCGGTCAAGTGCGAGTCAGACTCGCGTACGAAGGGTTCCGTACCATTATCGCAAAAACGGCAAAAATCTCGTTTGTTGTATGGGAGCCCCACTTAAAAATTCATTTTTAAGTGGGACTGACACATTCTGAATTCCTCTCTGAATTCAGATTTGGAATTCATAATCTGAATTCCAGCAATGAGTAAATCATAATCTGAAAATGTCAGTTTTTAGGGTTCCGTACCCAAAGGGTAAAATCGGGACCCAAGAAGATTTGCTCCGTCATTTTGTTTGGAAATGACTTCCGAATTGAATCGCATCGCGTAAGCATATGGCATGGCCCCGCTCCGTGAAAATTATTGATAGCTTTGGAATCATCGCGTTTTCGCATGTAATAAGACTATAATGAACAGTTTGTGTTTGTGATTAACGTGTGATGACAGTAACTTGAAGCCCAGCTGCCCTTGAACCCTGGTGAAGTGTTTCAGTGCCACGACGACGCTACCACGCGGCTCCAGAAAAGGTTTGTGCTTCCTTCCCTAATTACTTTCGGGTTGTATTCTGTTATCCAACATCCCCGCAACTCGAATTACCTATCATCAAGCGTTTGCCATTCGTTTTGCTTCGAACCGCACATACAGTCCACTAAACCAACCCTACGCGCCACCAAAAAATATTAATTAAAAAATATTTTTAAAACAAGATTTTTTCGTATTCTTCTCAGCAAACCCTTTCATTTGACACCAATATTATGGTAGTCCGCCCGCCATATTGGATTTAAAATGACGTCACTTAGCTAAACATGCATTGTCATCCAAACTAAACCCATCTTAATCGGTTGAAGATAACTGCTTTAAAATTTAGTTGCAAGATTTGACCCGAACAAACTTACTTACAAACATACAATCAATCTGCCTAGCCTTTTCCCAACTATGTTGGGGTCGGCTTCCAGTCTAACCGGATTCAGCTGAGTACCAGTGTTTTACATGGAGCGACCCTATCAGACCTCCACAACCCAGTAACTGGGTAACACGATACCCCTTGGCTAGACCGGTGTCAGATCTCAAGCTTCTGACTACCCGTAACGACTGTCAAAGATCTTCAAATGACAGCCGGGACCAACGGCTTAACGTGCTTTCCGAAGCACGGAGGAAACTCGTTATGTTGAAATGGTCACCCATCCACGGACCGAACTCGTCAAGCGTTGCTTAACCTTGATGATCGACCTGTGCGGCTGTTATTATTTAGCCACGAGCTCCACATACAAACATACATATTGCAAGTTAAATAAAAGCTTATAACAAAAATTCGTCCGGTATGTATTGTTTACAATGATTGGACCACGCACGTAAGCCGTACGTACTGATAAACATGTATACACGGAGATAGACACTATCTCAGTTATCAGCTAATATGCAAATGATCACGAGAGCGGATGATGCTAAGCGTTCTATCAGGAAATGATTGCCGGGTGAAGTTCACCTTTAGAAGACAAAACAGATAAAATAATCTTATATAACGCGTATACGAGTATTAAACTGGGAACAAATTATCGGACGCGGCTGACGGACGCGACTTACAGCCGCGGCTGATATGTGCACATACGGTGTGCACACTCGTATGGGACGCGGCCGCCAGATCTCTATCAGACGTCCGAACGCCCAAGGTTACGTCCGCAACTTACGTTCGATAGTGTGCACAATTTAATGTACATTCATTACCTAGATACTATATAAGTCGCGGCTGTCAGTCGCGGCTTACGGACGCGGCTTACGGACGCGGCTTACGGACGCGGCTTACGGACGCGGCTTACGGACGCGGCTTACGGACGCGGCTTACGGACGCGGCTTACGGACGCGGCTTACGGACGCGACTTATAGCCGCGGCTGATATGTGTGCACAGTGGCTGCCAGATCTCTATCAGACGTCCGAACGCCCAAGGTTACGTCCGCGACTTACGTCCGATAGTTTGCACAATGTAATGTACATTCATTACCTAGATACTCTATAAGTCGCGGCTGTCAGTCGCGTCCGTAAGCCGCGTCCGATAATTTGTTTCCAGCTTTAAGGCGTTTTCAAAATTCTGTTTCGTCATCTAAACAAATACTTAATGAGGTCCAGTTGCTTGTCTGTTTGTGAGCGGTAATTTTCGGAAGTACTGACCCAAATAAGGGCGTTTTATGAATATTTGAATTTGGAAGTAACGATGGCCCGCTTCGAAGGTGGTACATATTATTCAGTTATTTTTTTTTCTGTGTGGTGCGGTGTCTCTGGTATTGCAGACGTCTGTCATAGGCTGCAATTACCACCTTAACAGGGGGGGGCACCTGTATAATAGGCATGTTTCCTGGGTAGAAGAAGTATAATTCTATTTAGTCCGTCAGTGAGATTACAAAGTTATATTGGACACGTATTTTTTGCATTAACAAATATAAAAACCAGCTAAGTGCGAGTCGGACACGCGCACGAAGGGTTCCATACTTGGTAAATTGCGGTTTACGATTTATGACGTAATGAAAAAAAATCTCGTTCAAACCAATTTTCGGTGGAAGTTTACATAGTAATGTATATCATATTTTTTTTAGTTACAGAGGGGGGGAAGCACATTTCACATCACACTTTGGAAGTGTATCTCGCGCAAACTATTCAGTTTAGTTTTTTTTTTTATTAGAAACCTCAATATCATTTTTGAAGACCTATTCATAGATACCCCACTATGTATGGGTTTGAAGAAAAAAAAAATAGTTTCAGTTTCAACACAAAAATAGAAAAAAACAATAAATTTTGGGGGTGGCCTAAAATTTATTGTTTTTTTTCTATTTTTGTGTGAAAATCTTAATGCGGTTCACAGAATACACCTTCTTACCAAGTTTCAACAGCATAGTTCTTATAGTTTCGGAAAAAAAGTGGCTGTGACATACGGACGGACAGACAGACAGACATGACGAATCTATAAGGGTTCCGTTTTTTGCCATTTGGCTACGGAAACCCCCCAAAAATGGACAAAGATAAAGCGCATCAAAGTTCAGGAGTAGGGGCTTGTGACGTCACTATGTCAGTATAAACTGTACTACATCCCTATTGCCATGATAAAACGTCACAGCGTTAGATAAGTAAGATGCCCCTTTAACGTCGAATATTAGGAAGCAGACAGCTTAGCGCCTGTTTGTCTGCCCGGTCTAATCAAGCATTATCTACACGTGTACTGTACCATGATATGTACCTGCAGTATCGCTTTATCGCTTTGAATGTAGACTATCCCTTCGCTTCTCCCCTTCAGCTTCATAGACCAGCATGCCTCCTCCTCGCGTCGTTTTCCTCATTACTGAGTGTCGTGACTCCCCCGCTGCATCAGTTTCTCCCGTACGATTTCCCTCCATCTGCAGCGATCCTTAGCTTCATGAAGGGCATTGTGGAAGTTGATGTTCAGAGAAGATCGTATTTGGTCCGACCATCTCGTGGGACTGCGTCCTCTGGGACGTTTGCCATCTACCTTGCCTGTCACCATCAGCTGTTCAAGATTGTGACCCTCTTTACGAGCAATATGTCCGAAGAATTCCAGCACCCTACGAAGGCAAATAGTGGAAAGTCTAGTTTTGACATTAAGCTCTCTCAGAATAGACACGTTGGTGCGAAAGGCGGTCCATGGAATCTGTAGCATATTTCTCCAGCTCCACATTTCAAAGGCGTCTATTCGGTCTCTGTCGGCCTTTTTCAGTGTCCAGGTCTCCGCTCCATAACTGAATATGGAGAAAACTAGCGAAGTCACCAATTTGGTTTTAGTTTTTTGCGTGATGTTTTACGGTCTCTCCATATCTTACGTAGACCAGCATGAAGTACGTGTAAAGCTTGCCTACTATGCCAAACTTTGTAAACTCTCATTCGTAGTTAGGTTTGAAAACTTTATCTATACACATGCCAACATTCATAAACTCACGCCCTTTTCCCATGGAGGTAGGCAGAAACTACAGAACGCATCCTGCCATTTTTTCATACAAACGTAGTCTAGAGATTACTTCACTGTTTGACGATGTACGTTCAAAATAAAAAGTGATATCAACTTGTCTCATCATTATCTAGTCCTGTATGGAAAAAAATAATAATAATAATAATATATTTGAAAGTTATGAGCGTCGTAAGTTCCATATTTCAAAACTCATTTTAACGTATTTTTGGGTGGCAATAAATACCATAAGAAGAAGGAAAATTGCAAAACGGCCTCGATACAGGGATAGATTAGCAATTAAACCATGCAAATAATTTTATTTTGAAAATATGCATTTAGTTCTTTTTTCATGATATCTAGACTCCCAAAGGTCTGTTTATAAAATTTCACGTGCTCGTTTTCGTCATATATCATCATCCATTTCGATACAAATTTGCAAAAGTGCTAATTCGTACGCGAACTAGCTTCTTTCTGCTCATCACAGCATCAATCTCTTTCGCACGTGTTGTCGGATGAGAAAGCATGCATTTTAACCTTGCGCACAAAATAGTTAATAGTAGTTTATTCATCTAGTCATTCCTGCACCTCGGTTATGAGTACTGCGCACCTGGCCTTTCAGAAGGTTCTGAGCCTGAGAATAAGGAGTATTTTAACTAAATGTCTTCAAAACGGCTAAGGCTGGAACCAAAAATTCGAAGACATGTGACCAATCTGCACTAGGTCCGCGGGATATCAGTCCATTTCCTCTCTCAGAAAGGAGGTCAGTGTCCTAACAATGAGAACATTTTAGGCTGATTATATAATTATGTGTCCGGACTTGTGGTAATAAAGCTTTAACATACACTTAATTTTATCGATAAAAACAACCCACATAAGGGGTAATCCCCACAATTTTTTATTGCATTTCCTAAAATTTAACAAAAATTACAAGGCAAAAATGTGCAGGGGTTATTTTTAGAAAATAATAAAATTAAAACTAAAAGGCTAAGAGCTGTGATTATTTTTCAGTGTGTAGACCAGCTCAAATACTAACAAAAAACCGGACTCGCGCACGAAGGGTTCCGTACTTGGTAAATTGTGGTTTACGATTTATGACGTATTAAAAAAAAACTACTTACTAAATCTCGTTCAAACCAATTTTCGGTGGAAGTTTACATGGTAATGTACATCATATTTTTTTTTTAGTTTTATCATTCTCTTATTTTAGAAGTTACAGGGGGGGGGGACACACATTTTACCACTTTCGAAATGTCTCTCACGCAAACTATTCAGTTTAGAAAAAAATGATTTAAGAAACCTCAATATCATTTTTGAAGACCTATCCATAGATACCCCCACGTATGGATTTAAAGAAAAAATTTTTTAGTTTCAGTTTCAAGTATACCCCCAAAATTTATTGTATTTTTTCTATTTTTGTGTGAAAATCTTAATGCGGTTCACAGAATACATCTACTTACCAAGTTTCAACAGCATAGTTCTTATAGTTTCGGAAAAAAATGGCTGTGACATACGGACGGACAGACAGACAGACAGACAGACAGACATGACGAATCTATAAGGGTTCCGTTTTTTGCCATTTGGCTACGGAACCCTAAAAAGCTCATAAAATTAATTAAAACTTGAGAAATTACGTTTAAAATTTGTCTTTTATGGCTCAATACAAAAATATCTTATCTGTCAGTGTTACATGAATATTTTTTGATTTTCTCTGCTATGGCCGTAAAATAACATTAAATGTTTGCCTCTGAGACCTAGGTTCAAAGTTAAGGTAGTAGACTATGTGGATATCGTTATAAGTAAGTCAGGTCAGGTACTAAAATTGCTCTATATTTGATGGTGTTGTGATTTCACTCCCTATGTGGGGTGTTTTGTCGATAAAATTACCTGTTTTTTACGGTTTTTTAGGCGCGATTCCATTAGGCAACTTGCTTGTATCATCATCATCATCAAATCAGCCGAAAGACTTTCACTCCACTGCTGGACATAGGCCTCCCCCAAGCGTCACCGCATTGACCGGTCCCGTGCGTCCCGCATCCAGCGGATCCCCGCAACTTTCAACAGGTCATCAGTCCACCTGGTGGGAAGCTTTCCAACGCAACATCTTCCGGTTCGCAGTCGCCACTCCAGAACCTTTCTGCCCCAGCGGCCATCCGTTCCGCGAGCAATGTACCCTGCCCACTGCCACTTAAGTTTGACAATTCTTAGGGCTATGTCGGTAACCCTGGTTCTCTACATTTCTGATTGGATCACGCAAGGAAACGCCGAGCATAGCCCTCTCCATTGCCCTTTGGGTGACTGTAAGTTTCCTGATGAGGTCCATTGTGAGCGACCACGTGTCAGAGCCATATGTCATCACTGGCAACACACACTGGTCATAGACTTTCGTCTTAAGACTTTCTTGACCTCGGTGTCTGTGTCCTAATCACACCAAAAAATTAAGACAAGCTAGGTGCAACTTACGAATCAACTTCATTTTAAGTAAGCAGTGTTTGTTTAGAAAGGGGGTGACATGACTTCTAGGGGGAACTGAGTAACAGAAACAAGTACATGAATTTTGGACTCTCTGTATAAGTCTATCAGTTCGAGCAATTTGCACACTCTTGCCTAATGGAATCGCGCCTAAGTTTTATTACTACAAGTCCGGACACATTGTATAACTAAAAACCAGTCATGTGCATGTCGGGCCACGCGCAGTGTTAGGGTTCCGTAGTTGCAAAATAATGCGGTCTATGAAGAGGGTGGTTATGATATTATTTTTTTATATTTTTACATGGTTCATAAACTTATATGTACTACTTGTTTTAAACAAGTAACAACTTAAGTAAGTGAAAGTAAGTTTTCAAAGGAATTTGTATTTTTTTTTTCCAGGTACATTTTATAAGTTGGTCGACTATTACTCGTAAACTTGTAAACTAAACGTAAACTTGTACTTACCTGTGATAGTTTTTCTTTTAATTTCGTTATATATACTACCGCCTTGATTTTTTACGCATATCCAAAAGCAACTATTTATCACTCTACTCAAAAAATAATTTGCAATTTAAAGCTTTATTTTACGCAAACGGATCACTGAATCGAAAAATGGTTTTCACAAGCCCCTAATACTTTTAATAGCCTATCCAACGCTACTTCTGTCTTTCCCACACCATGGGAAAGACCAGAAAAAAAAACATCACCTCTTTAAGTTTAAAAAAAAATGGGTTAGAGGCTCTCTGTGTACACAGGAGGAAACCAAAAAATTTTTTTTTTGGCAATTTTTTTATTTTACCACTTTGTCGGCGTGAATATGCATTTCCATGCCAAATAATAGCTTTCTAGTACTAAGAGTCTCTGTTTATTTATTATTTATTAAAACTTTATGCATAAGTACAAAGGCGGACTTAATGCCTTAGGCATTTTCTACCAGTCGACCTTAGGTTGGTGCAGAGATAAAACAAGGCAGGTGCAACTAAATGATAGGATGAATAGAGAAAAAATACGTTAAAAAAAAGGAATAATAAATATATACTTAGATACATACATACATATAAACGATGTTATAGATAATCCGAAACGAACAAATCAATTTTGTGATGATTCTGCAAACTTCTTGCGAATGTGCTCACGTGCCTTCAATTTGAAAGAAAGGCGGACATGGACATGGCGAAACTATAAGGGTTCCTTGTTGACTACGGAACCCTAAAAAAACATGTCTGTCATTACAATAATGGGATGCTGCACGTCTGTCCGCGTGATTTTAATGGTAAATCCTACATTAGCTAGCAGCAAATCCATCCAAAGAATTAATCCCGTACATTCTTTGTTTACACAATACCTACACACCAGTTTATCTCGAGTACAAAGAACCATTAAAATATACCGATTAGATCGAGTAAGGTAAATAAAGCACTACTTTATATGTTAGAAAACTGCCGCATAGTTACAATTATTTATGGTAAATATTCATTCTTCAGTGTTGGCAGACGTATATTGTACGGCAATGCTAAAATAACTTAAATGTTAGCTAAAAATACAGAGGAAATCAATAATTTTGCGACCTACGTACCTGTATGAAGTGGACGTTAGATTTAGGTACTTTATCATTCTGATTGCAGGCAGAATATTCATGAACACTTTCATAACAGGTAAGTGGTCCAAACTTTAATGAAGTCAATCCAAAAGTTGGGCAAATTCGACCTTTCCCCAAACGTCACTGTAGATCAAAAAGGCTTTGGAATTTTCGGAAACCGAAAAGTGGAAGCAAATAATATGGAGCACAAACTTTCTCAGACACATAGTGTTGTGTTTTTTTTTTAAGTGCTTGTCTGTGAAATGGCTTGAGTTTTTCTCGAAGGGATAGGCAGACGTATCTTTTAAAAATCTTGTGAAGAACCATTTCCTTTTTACCGACTCCAAAAAAACGGAGGTAATCAATTCGACACCTGTAAACGACAACGGCTCACGTGGTAATATTAAGAAATGGACACTTCCCACGCTAAATTCCTTAATGGCCTTTTTTATAACTGCACGTTTTTGGGTTCTTAGCGGGTCTATGAATGGCGGCAATATAGATCTTCTGTCGGCCTTTTTCAATGTTATAAAATATAATTTAAAATCAATGCTTAATGTTTCGGGCTCGGCTCGACCCTAATTAAAATGGGTATGAAAGGATGGCCACATGACGCGAAGCGGCATGAGAAAATAAGACGAACTCCGTCCCCTGTAATGTAGCTACCTGGTAGGGCCGGACACAATGTACCGTAAGCATTGTCTCTTAGCTTTCTTGTCACTAAGAAATTAACATGTGCATATTTAAAGTAGGATTGACATAGGTGCCATGTGAGTAAAGCTATCTACACTTGTAATGTGTATAAGAACTAGAGAAAAGGTAGATAGTTAATTAGGATTGTCTCGCAGTTTTCTCCTTTGTTACAAAAATAAATGACCACGTGTGTAAAATATGTCACATGTATGTGCCATGTGAATTTTAGAGTAGGAGTATAATAAAACTTGTAATATACATAAGATTTAGAGAAAAGGTAGCTAATTAGATAAGATTATGTATATTGTCATAGTTTAATACTTGGAGTAAGGAGGAATCTAGATTAAGACTTTTGTGTTGACCTTTGTACACCTTTTATATTTTTCCTATGTAGAATTAAGTATGTAGATTAAGGAAATGTATAACTTGTGTAAATTTAAGTAAGATAAGTTTTATAAAATTGGCATTTCTTTGGTACCATGCTTGAATACAGTTGAAAAGTAGGGGCGCCATTGTTCTCGCCGAGCGGTTTTTGTATAAAAGCCGGCCCGCTTGTAGGCAGAGACACGTTCCGCCCTCGCCGCCGAGGCCCGCCGCGACGTCCCCGACAAGATATACAAGCCAGCCCGCGAAATGCTGTGCCATAGTTAAATTCTAGCTAGTTAATCGGAGTTTCTTGTCCGTTCTTCTCCACGTAGGCTTTTTCCGAACGGATGGTAGAATCACTTTATTAAGATCCAGCCTAGTTAGCTGTCCCCCCAGCGACGCCCTGAGCCGAGGTTCGACCCCACAGGGGGTAGCCCTCAGCGTTGTCGCTTAGGTTTAGAAAATTTTTGCCTGGCTGGAGGCTATATAGCTTAGTCTCCACAGGAAAGCCCGGTTAAGCAATAGCCGGCCACTTTGGCCGAATTGCGAGACGCCCCGACTAAAAAAAATAATAAAAAAAAATGGCAGAGACACAGTCGGTCTTCCACTCTACAAGGAGTAACACGTAAGGAATAAATTGAAGATACGAATCACGATAGTATTTTCATTTCCTCAACGAGTCTCCAACCGAACAACCAATACAGTCCACTTCAACATCTATGTATGTAATATTGTTAGAATTGCACAATATTCACATATGTTACTCTGTATGAGCATCTAAACACGTGTGCAACTTTTCATAAGTCTATGTATGTTTGTCCACAAATATCTCGGAAACTTCTTATCTGATCGTGATTATTCTTTTTAATTTTGGATTGGGTGTCTCTCGACTTAGGAAACAATGCAATTTTCATCAAAATCGGTTCAGTAGTTTTCAAGATATGGAACATACAACCGTACTCCTTAGCGACATACAGCACGAATGTGTAAATTAAGTTGTCATGGGTATTCTTTAAATCTTTTACGTACCGTATTTTAAGGTTTGCTCACTTTTTAGTGATAGGGTACTGAAACTAAAAAGAGAGAAATAAAAACGTTTTAACAAAAAATAAACTGAATTCTATTTTTTTGAAAAAGTTTTTTCTTTAATGAATTTCTGTTTCCATCTAATTTCTTCGATCCCTTCTCTGAAATTTTGTAACATGTAATATTATGTATGTATGTTTATTAATATGTAACTTAAAGTATAGTATTTTATACAGCTATACAATTTTTATGTATTCATTTTTATAATGTAGCAGTACACCACAAGCTACCCCCTGTTTCATTTTAATTTCTTTAAGTCCATCCAAAGGTTGTCTGGTAGATATCGCTGTCAGCGATAAGACAACTATTTGTACTCATGGATTTAGTTTTTGTAAAAGATGTGTTTTTTAGGGTTCCGTGGGCAAATGGCAAAAAAACGGAACCCTTATAGATTCGTTATGTCTGTCTGTCTGTCTGTCTGTCCGTCCGTATGTCACAGCCACTTTTTTCCGAAACTATAAGAACTACGCTGTTGAAACTTGGTAAGTAGATGTATTCTGTGAACCAAATTAAAATTTTCACACAAAAATAGAAAAAAAAACAATAAATTTTGGGGGTTCCCATACTTGAATCTGAAACAAAAAAATTTTTTTTTTCATCAAACCCATACGGGGTATCTATGGATAGGTCTTCAAAAATAACATTGAGGTTTTTAATTTTTTTTTTTTCTAAACTGAATAGTTTGCGCGAGAGACATTTCTAAAGTGGTAAAATGTGTGTCCCTGTAACTTCTAAAATAAGAGAATGATAAAACTAAAAAAAAATTATGATGTACATTACCATGTAAACTGCCACCGAAAATTGGTTTGAACGAGATCTAGTAAGTAGTTTTTTTATACGTCATAAATCGTCAATTGCTATTTACCAAGTATGGAACCCCTCGTGTTTTTTTTTTGATGTACTATTATTCTGTTTACATTTTGCTGGTTATGTTTAATAGGCAGCCACCCTAAT
This sequence comes from Orthosia gothica, assembly GCA_949775005.1. Classification (NCBI taxonomy): domain Eukaryota; kingdom Metazoa; phylum Arthropoda; class Insecta; order Lepidoptera; family Noctuidae; genus Orthosia; species Orthosia gothica. The sequence goes on along the minus strand of OX459056.1, from coordinate 8,074,727 downwards.
GACATCAACCGAGCAATAATCCAGCCTCCGAGCAGCTGAGAAATTGTCGATGGAAAAATTTTATAACATTTTGTTCGATACCGGAATCATAATTCATAATTCATTTATTCATTTGTTAACATAGGTACAAAAAAATAGTTGTTATAAAAAATTACAAGCGCGCTATGTTATACCAGAAGGCGCACAAATATTAATTGATTCCATTGATTTAATAATTACAAAATAATAATAAACAAAAACACAGATTCTTGAAAAATAAATACTAACAAAAACCAAGAAAAAAAAAAAATATTACAAAATGTCAAAAGGAAAAATATAAAATTAAATCAATAAAAATGTCAAATAAAAAAAATGAATAAATATGTCAATTACGAAAAAGAAAACAAAATAATACAAAAATGTCACGTGAAATGTTAAAAAGTAAGAAATAAGCCTATTAATAATTACATACCAGGCCACTGAATACAAACTATGGGAAACAATCGAACTCAGAACATCATGTTCAATAGCATTTTATTTATGTAATTAAAATCCAACAAAATCAAATAACCAATTTTAATTATTGTTCATTTTTTATTTTTATTTTGTACTCCTACCACTGTTGTGTTCTTTTTAACCCAAAGGTTGACTGGTAGAGAATGCCTTGCTGCATTAAGTCCGCCTATGTATCACCATTGTACATGAAGTTAAAATAAATAAATAAAATCTTTATTGATATATTGAAAGAATCGTAGTACATATTCGTTACAGAAACCCACATCTAAAAGCGCAAAAGATCAATACAATTTTCCCGAAGAAAAATAACCAAATAGATTCGAATCGCCACATTTTATCTCGGGCAAAGAACGCATAATTGACAAGTCTTGTTGATATTGCGCGAAAAATATTGATATTTTTTTAGAAGAACATAGCTTAGTGACTAAGAGCAAAGTTTTTACGTACGATAAACATATTTACGTTTAACAGGAGTACGTACGTGTGACGGGGGTTGTTTGGTTTCACTTGAGTTCCTTCGAAACACGTGAAGCCTATAAGTTGACCCGTAACTTGACCCGCGGCGCGACCCGCATTGCGGCCCGGTCATTCATTAACGCCGATCAAAACAATAACACAGTGCGAGGTTTACGTAATAGATTTACTCATTATCGATTCCAATTGTATTTTTTTCTAATTGGCCTTCAAAGAATTTTATGTTATTAAAAAAACAATAATATTTAGATGCCGATGTTCTTAGATTACTACACTTTTTTGGAATGTCGCCACACAATTCAAATATCCAGTCGTACTCATGCGAAACATCGGCGTACTACTCGTAGCAGGCGCGTAGAAGCGGCGTAGCAGCTACAAATCTGCTGCTACGTCGCCTGAACGTAGCAGTCGCGTTGTAGACGTGTAGACGTAGCGTTGCAGCTCGTAACAGCCGTAAAAGTAGCGTAGCAGCTTCGTAGCAGCAGATTTAAGGTTGCTACGCGACTTCTACACACTGCTACGCCGCTTCTAGGCGTCGGCTACGGGTAGTACGCCTATGCTTTGCACGAGTTCAACTAAATAATCGAATTGTTATTCAGTTCGCTTAGGTAAGGTGGGATTGCATAGAAAAATGATAGTGACAGTTTTATGCCTATTATAAGCACATTAAAAAAATACCAGAATATAACTTGCTAGAGTCAAATCTAGAAGAAAAAAATAACTAGGAAGTTTGCAGCAATTTTCCTATGCATTTACTTAAAAATATAGGTATTGAAATGATAGTATATTTCTTGCCTCCAAGCCACTTACCACTTGGTAAGTCCCAGCTGGATTTTAAAACACAGAGAGCGTCTGTAAACAAAACAATAAATAATATTTTTTAATTTATTCTCCAGCACTATTTATGTCGCACTCGTGTTGATAATACATACCCTCTCGCCCGAGGTTGCGCCTGCGCGTGAGTCGTTACGCCTCGTGATTGTTGTTTTTATAACAATGTGTAATGCACATGCATACTCAATGATTATTAAGTAAATTTGTGTAACTATAGTGATAAGTTATCAATAGAATTAATATTTGTTTCGGGATATTTACCATGTATATTTTGGTTGAGAGCTCGATATTTCGGCACTGTTACAAGCGCCATGATCACGAGAATTAAAGTATTTGCGGGTGGGTGTTATTTACGAACTAACATATCTGTCTACCCTCTTCCTCACTCGTTTTTCACGCACGTGCCGCTACCACCAGAACTCATCTCACTAGTTACTCGACATTGTTCACGACAGACGATGCTCACTGTATCCACTTTTGACACTCGTTCAGTAGTTTTACGACTTTTACATAGTTGAACCACTGGATTCCAGGCTCTCGACAATTGAAACCCGTCACCCTATTGAAATTTTTGCACTTGGTTATTTCAATTGCTTGCCGAACCATTCTGGGTATGTACGTTCTGTCGAGATTACCTGTGGGTCATGTAAATCGATCCAGTGGCTTGGCCCTGATTCAAGAAGATGTTCTGCTATGGCCGATTTTTGGATAAATATCCCGAAACAAATATTATTTCTAATGATTGTGACCATGTCAGCATAAAAACTTATATAAGTTATCAAAGCTTGCTTCTCTGTATGAGAAGAACTAGTACTGCAATGTTTTTTTGAATACTCTTTAAAAACGATTTACGAAGATAAAAAGTAGTAGCCCGTAGTATCGGGAACAGAATTCATGTAACCATGGCTTCGAAGAGAGGAACCTCCAAAAGTACTGCTTTCTGAATTATTGTGCCCTTGATTCAGCTGCCTAACGAGAGTCTCCTAAGATGTTGATGGGCTCTTGGCTAATAAGCCATAAACTAATAGGATCTCTTTGACACGAAAACAGCTCAAAACTTATTTATCAGCGTACAAATAAAACATACCTATTACAAACAAACTAACAGTATCGAGAAATATCTCTGACCTGGTTTAATATAATTAGCGATATCAATAACATTAAAATCGACTTATTCCACTAATAAACCTCTAGAAATTTCTGCGATCTCGTGCCTTTTAATATGTTTCTAAACTGCTAGACTTACCGTTAACAAAGAATCCTCATCATAGCTTCGGACCTAATGAGAATCAATTATGCATCCGTCCATACTATCTTTGGATGTATGTGGAACAGTGTGCAAAGTACCACAAACCTCCATAGAAAAGGGTGGATCCTCCGACCAGACGGGTGTTGCGTCTGGTCCGGGCAACTGCCCAACGGTTGTTGTCAGACTGTTGTATGTGATCTAATCGCGCCGAAAACTTTGCTTGCGCGATGCAGGATTTGAGTGAAGTCATGTCATTAGTTCGTAGGTGGCGGCGTTGGTGCCGCTACATCACTCCCCTCCGGAGATGGAGGTCGATAGTAGGTTGAGTCGTTCGTACATCTTGTGATGCGTGCCTGGCCAGTGGAAGGTTGGTTCCCGTGAGTCGTAACCGGCAGTCGCAGAGTTCGCGGTGAGTCGGAACTGTATGTGGTTGTGCCCCAGTGAGTCGGGATAGTGTTGCTGGCTCCAGTGGGTCGGAGCAGTAATAATGTCCCAGTGAGTCGGGAGAGTGCTGCTGGTTCCAGTGGGTCGGAGCGGTGATGATAGAAGCTGAGGGTGATGACGAGAATGCGCGTCCGCTGCATGCTGGTGGTCAGGATACCCCCGTAGATGCCGTGGGTACTGGCTGGCTGTGTGACTCGTTGCTTGAAAGCTTGACGAAGTGATGATGAAGTGGTGAAGTAGCTCTGCACGAGGGCTGCGCTGATGTTAATGTTCGAGGGTCACCAGTTTGGGGGCATGCTGAACAGGGTGTAAAGTCCCACAAACCCCAATAGAAAAGGGAGGATCCTCCGACTAGACGGGTGTTGTGTCCGGTTCAGGCAACTGCCCAACGGTTGTTGTCGGACTGTTGTATGTGTAAGCGCTGAAAATAAATGCGAAAATATTTAAAAAAAGCAAATTTTAAATGCGAATGAGAGTTTGTTTGTTACGCTTTCACGCCTTAACGGCAGATCGGATATGGGTGAAACTTAGCACATCATATCACCGTCATCATCATCATTACAGCCGAAAGACGTCCACTGCTGGACATAGGCCTCCCCCAAGCTTCGCCACATTGACCGGTCACATGCGTCCCGCATCCAGCAGATCCCCGCAACCTTCACCAGGTTATCGATTCACTTAGACGGAGGCCTTCCAACGCATCGTCTTCTAGTGGTCAGGCATGCAGGGCATAAAAAGAAGTGGGCAGTATTTTGCGAAGGGATGCCACACTGGCACTGTGTTTGGGATGCCTTCCCACCTGCCCTTCCACCTGGTGGGAGGCCTTCCCACGCAACGTTTTCCGGTTCGCGGTCACCACTCCAGAACTTTTCTGCCCTATCGGACATCCGTTCTGCGAGCAATGTGCACAACTATGGATAGACCAAAACCTGGATTAAGACATAGGATGCTCTTTTTATCCCGGGAGAATGTTCCCTTTGGATAATTTCTGACTTCTACGCGTGAGAAGCCACAGGCAGAAGCTAGTATTTAGTTCACACGGGTGGACCTTGTCCGTGATCCGAGAGTAAGATATCATCATCTTCATCATCAGCCTTTTTAATGTTCCCTCTGCTGGGACACAAGCCTCCTCTCTGTGAGAGGGAATGGGCCGTAATCCACCACGCGGGCCCTGTGCGGGTTGGTAGATGTCTCATGTATTCGAATTCATGTATTCCTATGACATGCCGGTTTCCTCACGATGTTTTCCTTTACCGTTTTCAGAGCAGTGGTGGTCAAATAAGTAAAGTTAAATACACAAAGTAAAGCGCCTGCCTGGGTTTGAACCCACGACCTACAACCTATAAGTCGCGGCCGATATCACTAGGCCACCACTACACCCACACTAGATATATGATACTTTAATCCCCAGCTGTCCCCTTGGGATAGGTATTTTACCTATGTTTGTAATATTTGTAAGTATGTGAGAACCATGTTCCTACTTATCAAATTAATTAATTTTCCTGTTAATGCTTTTTAATAATTTATACCTGTGTGTAGAGCTATTCTGGGTGCATCGTCCTCACATATATTAATGTATGTACGTATGTTAACATTGTAAAACACCAATTTTTTTTTTAAAAAGTGTAAGTATGGAGTTTCTTGTGCGTTCTTCTCCATAACAATCTACTTTCCGAATGCACGGTAGAATGTTTTTTTTTTTTTAATTTTGGTTTATTACTTTTAATTTTAATTTATGTGACGTTCAAAAGTGCCGTTTGTTGGCCTAATTGAATAAATATATTTGACTTTGACTTTGATAATTTTTAGGCGAAGCCGTTGGCACAAACTAGTAATACATATTTATATACAGCTAGTCACATAACACAAGCACGATAATCACTTCGCATTTTATGCGATAGTTAATATTATCTTAATGAGACGCGACGTTCTTGAATGTTCCCAGTATAAGTATAGGTGAACCAAGCTATATATTTCCAGTAAAATCTGGTCTCGAACTGTATAAGCTTTACATACAATGCGAGGCCAATGCAAACTGGGAATTTATAGCTCGATGTCCGTCGTATATTACTCTAACGCACTTGATAAAAGTCAATGATTTACTTTGAAGTGCTAAGGTACGGTAGGTTAAATACTAATTAGGAGTAATGTTTTGTAAATATTGTTCTTTCGGCTTTTATAAAGACCACAAAAGACTCAAGAACTCTTCTGAGTAAAATTATCTTAGGTATTGTGTGATAAATTGTCAGCTTCAAACGTTAAGTAAAAACAGATTACAGAACAATTAGCAAGTAATAAAATTGCTGTAAAAAACAGCACCTAATTACGGTTTATTTTACAAGATCACAGAAAAAAGCCTTTGGTACCTAAGTGTTTTATTTAGGGAAAATATATACAATTGAATATTACTAAGCTTATGACTAATAACAAAACAAACTTATATACAAAGGGGAGAGGGAAAAGGGCTCATTGCGCATCAAAAAATTCGTCCGCATCAATGTCAATGGAAAACGTGCCCAGAACGCTGGCAGCATTGCCATGTTGAATGGCAATCTAGCCCTCTGGTCACGCGAAGAGTCGACTAACCGTTTACTTATTTCTCGAAACACTCGATGAGCACTCGGAAACCATGGACCTAATGTCTCAACCCTAGACGGCTTAAACATATAACTGCCAATAAGGTTGTTATATTTGCGCCGTTAGAGGTTTTCTGATGCACCAGCAGCAGCCGCCCCAGCACAGCCCACCATGCTAAGAAGACCGGCGAAGGGTATCGACACATGTTGCATCCCATACCAAAGGCTTACCCAACTTCCAAGGCATTATAGACATCCCATCGTCGCATGCCAAGCCTTTGCACCTTTGGTACTTAGAGTCAACCGCAACAATTTTATATTGACAACGTCTTTAGGGGGCGATTTTATACTAGGATGAGTTATACATTCTTCAAGAGCAGTGTTGAGTGGCCCAGTGGTTACGGTCCCGACTTACGAGTTATAGGTCGAGGATTCGAACCCAAGCAGGTGTATTACCGTGTGTAATTTATTTCATGACTGCTTCCAACGGTGAAAGAAAAATCGTGAGGAAACCGGCATGTCTTAGAACTAAAAATTTGAAGAGATGTGATATCTGCCAACCCTCACTGTGTTCACGTGGTAGGTTACGGCCCATTGATACCACAAAGAGAAGACCAGCTCAGGATCTCGGCAGTGGAAACGTTATACACTGATTATGCTTATGCACTAATATGCACTTGACAACTGCCACTTGGAAACTGGGCATATCTCAGTTGTAAACGACCCTTTGTTTGTTCTACCTCCTGCTTGATATGGAGGGAAGTGGAACTTAAGTCTTTTTTCCTACTCCTCCATTATAATTTTCTGATTAAATTCTTTACGGGATCCAAGACAGTTAAATTCATTCTCCGGGACTTCGTCGAGCTTAATTACCTCGGCGATTTTCTGGTGGTCGTCACTGTTGATTCTGGCTTTCAGGAGTTGCAGTGGTTTGGAAATAGTGCAGTGGGATTGATGTGGACTTGACTCTACTTTAACTTGCTCAGTCGTAAAATATTAGATACTTAAAAACTGTAGGTGCTTAAAACTGATCCCATTCATCTTCTTCTGAGCGTGTCGGTGGCAAATACAGCTTTTAAATATTATGTTTTTCCCAGTATTCAGCTAAGGCAACACCACTCGCTGACGCAACCATAAGGTCTTCACATGTACAGGTTATGGGGCATGCGGTGCAGGACGAAAGGTGGGCCATGGTCTGCGTAGAGACACTGCACAAGTACTGGTATCGGAACCATCCACCTGTGGAGGTTGTCTTTGCTGCGTGCGGCCGACCTGAGTGCGAAGTCTATTTAGAGTTTTCCATGTCGGCCCCGGCAACGCATGCGCAGGCGGGAGGCTCCGATGGCTCCGATGGCTCGACGAAATGTTCAGAAGACTTGAGCTTCTCTTGCCAAAGATCACATCTCTCAGAGGCAGCGCTACCTACAGATGGAACCACGCAGGCTTTTTCGGCTTTTAAGCCTCCGAGGCAATGTGACGTAATATGTGCATAAATCTTCTCATTAAGAGCTGTATCTACTAGGTTGGAGTGGGTGGTGCGACTCCATACTGGACATGCATAATCACCAGCGGAGAAACAAAGTGCCATTGCAGTTGTTCGCAGTTGCAGTTCTTGGGGAGACGCCCCATATCTGGTGGATGTAAGGGTGCGCAGTAGATTGTTCCTGGTGTGCACTTTCATTTTAACAGGGAAATGCCAATGTAATGCCCAGATATTTTGGATGGGGACTGTGGACAATTGGTACCCCATGCCACGAGATGTTGAGTGTTCGACCCGCTTTCCCCGACCCGGGGGTTTTCAGCATAATAACTGCTAAAATCTGAAAGGGCGGTGAAGAGCTTGGCCTCAATCTCTCCAAAAACAGTGGCTTGGCAGGTTTATGCCAGGTCGTCTGCATACAGAAAGCGGGTCGTGTCAGGGTTCACCGGTTGGTCGTTGGTATAAATATTGAACAGCAAAGGAGCCAGTACACTACCTTGAGGCAGACCGTTTTTTTGAACTCGCCACACACTCTTATCATCGAGGAGGCTTACTTGGAATCGTTGGTTACTGAGGAGTTCTCTTAGAATTCGAGTAAACTTTGGATCCTCTGTTAAATTGGTAACCTTCACAACAAGCGCTGAATATTAACAATGTCTTAGGCTGCCGACAAGTCTAAGAATACTGCAACCATCGTTTTCCTCTTTTCGAACCCATCCTCGATATGCTGCGTGAGGTTAAGGACCTGGGTACAGCAAGACTTTCCAGGTCTGAATCCGACGCGATTTGTGAGACGAGCGTGCAGTAATCATTCGAACAGTTTGAGTGAGGCCGAGGAGGGATATGGGGCCAAAGTTTTGGTCGTCATGTGGTTTCGTTGATTGGGTATAGCGATAACCTTTGATTGCCTCCAAAGGCGAGGTATGCTTGCTGACTCCAGACAAAAATATATATATATTTATGATTCGTTTACATTATTTGTGAAACATGGTTTTTCTATGACTAACACTTTTGTTTTAAAAAACCAGCCAAGTGCGAGTCGGACTCGCGCGCGAAGGGTTCCGTACTTGGTAAATTGCGGTTTACGATTTATGACGTATTAAAAAAAAACTACTTACTAGATCTCGTCCAAAGCAATTTTCGGTGGTAGTTTACATGGTAATCATATATTTTCTTTAGTTTTATCATTCTCTTATTTTAGAAGTTACAGGGAGGGGGACGCACATTTTACCACTTTGGAAGTGTCTCTCGCGCAAACTATTCAGTTTAGAAAAAAATGATATTAGAAACCTCAATATCATTTTTGATGACCTATCCATAAATACCCCACACGTATGGGTCTGATGAAAAAAAATATTTTTAGTTTTAGTTTCAAGTATGGGAACCCCCAAAATTTATTGTTTTATTTTTATTTTTGTGTGAAAATCTTAATGCGGTTCACATAATACATTTACTCACCAAGTTTCAACAGCATAGTTCTTATAGTTTCGGAATAAAGTGGCTGTGACATACGGACGGACAGACAGACAGACAGACAAGACGAATCTATAAGGGTTCCGTTTTTTGCCATTTGGCTACGGAACCCTAAAAAACTATTAACAGCATGATATTTTTTCGCTTCTTTTGTAAACTCCTCCACAACGACACGGTTGTTTAAAATACTTTTTAACAGAAAAAATATAGTTATAATTTCTTATTTACCTACATAGGATATGTAAATAAAAACAAAACTGTCCAAAGGAGGTCCAATATTGAAATTCCGGCACCGAGCGGGCACACAGCTAGTACCGTGCCATCATCTAACTATATGTTTGTATCACGTTAGAAAGATCAAGGATGTAATGGATGGCTGTGTGACATTGTAGGTAAGTAGAGGTGATAAGAGTTTGCTGACGTGTCCAACAGAGTAACCTCCACAGATAATCTGCACTTAGCGTAATTAAGACACTTGGGACATTCTAATCATGAAATGGAAAACCATTATTGCATCATCATGACTTTGACTTTGACAATCTCGGGACCCTGAGGAACCCCAGGCCTTTGAAAAGCGTGCAAGGAGCCGAAGCCAACTCGCAGAGGGCTTGTCAAAATCAAAATCAAAATGTATTTATTCAATTAGGCCATTAAGCAGCACTTTCGAACGTCAAAAAAAAAAATTGAATCTAATACTAACCTCCAGTTTCCCAGCCCAAAATCATCGGCGAACCAATGCGACAAACCGCCAAAGCAAGCGCTATCCGCTGCGATTGGCTGTTGAAAATTCATTCAACCAATCACAGCAGACAACGCGCGCCCGACAACCCGCCACACCAACCCCCCGACAATTCCGAGCTGGGAAACCGGGGGCAATTGATTCTACCGTCCATTCGGAAATGTAGCTTGTTGTGGAGAAGAATGGACAAGAAACTCCACAAAGCTTCCTTGTTAGGCATGTATCAGGAAATGTGACACCAACCGACGATTATCCCTGTATGCACTGCGCAAGTGCATCCAAGGGCAATCCCCGGTTGGTGCAGGACTATTGCAAAACTGACGGACTGGGCATGCTAAATAGAGTGAAGCGATACTTCACGCCTGGACAGCTTTTAACCCTATACAAAGCGCAAGTCCGATCCTGCATGGAGTATTGCAGCCACCTTTGGGATGGCTCAGCAAAGTATCAGCTTGCCGCGCTTGACTCGGTGGAACGCAGAGCCAAGAGGCTCATCGGCGACGTTGAACTGGTGGATGCCAAGCTTAATAGCTTGGCTCATCGCCGCAAGGTTGCCTGCTTGTCGGTCTTCTACAGACTGTACTTCGGTGAGTGTGCTGAAGAGCTCCACGACCTCATCCCAACAGCCCCCTTCTACCATCGGACATCTAGACGCACTGCAAGTTACCATTCTTACCTTGTTGCCATTCCACCAATTCGCACCAAGCGCTTCCAAACATCCTTCATAATGCGCACAGCGAATGAATGGAACTCCCTACCTGCGTCTGTTTTTCCGAACGCATTCAACCCGAATCTCTTCAAAGTTAGAGTGAACAGGCTTCTTCTGGGTAAGCTCACTCTATCGTAGACTCTGTCTCTGTCACCTCTGACCTAGACTAGAGTCAAGAGCAAACCCATCATAAATAAAAAATTAAAAAAAACAAAAAAAATATGGAGAAAAAATGCATTGGGTTGGTATGTTTAGTGGGTCGATTGCCTAAAACCATAGGAGGACTACCGGCCCTTCCAGACCACGTGTTGAACTACTCGGCTATAAAATGGTATTATATTGTGGCATCATCATTATTATTAAGTATGAAATTATTTCAATAAAACTCTTTCTGTGAAGGTAAATATAACTAAACTAAATAAGTATTTTTTTCTTATTTACCTACCTTAAATTTCTTTATAATCATATATTCCTTTGCTTGAATATAATACCCGCTATATTATATACACTACTATTCTACTTACACTAAACAATAAGTATAACCTTTTGTTTTTGTATCTGAACTTTGGAACACTCATTTACCTATTTATGTCATTTATTTATTTTTTATTCATAAATAGAACTGTTCACTCCGTCACTTGCCCCTAAGGTTTCTCTGGTTGGTAGTCACCCGGTGGACAGCGCTGTGGCTCTGTCTCGCACGAGAGTCTCAGCATTACGCTGAGCGCCATCGCTCAGCATAATGCGTGGTTGTTAACCTTAATTTGTAATGATTATATTTAAGTTTTTTTTTGTTATTTTTAGCAAATACACTATTTTTCTTTCTTTAAGAACATCATCATTATCAGCCTCTTAATGTCCCCACTGCTGTGACACAGACCTCCTCTCTGTGAGAAAGGGAATGGGCATTAATCCATCAAGCACAGGCCCAGTGTGGGTTGGCGGTTGCCACATGTCTTCAATATTTTCCTCACGATGTTTTCCTTCATCGTTTTTAGAGCAGTTGTGATAAAATACTGCCTGGGTTCGAAATCTTCGAACCTACGACCTACAATTAGATAATACAATCCCAGGATCCCTTATCTCGGAATCCCGGGATCTCAAGCGTTTTCTAGCCCCGAAAATCTGTACTTGGCTAATCTCGGGCTTTTCGGAATTGCCACAAACAAGTCTAATTTGTATTCCGTAGTCCGTTGCGCCTTGACAATAACCTTGCCTAGATTATATTAATAGCATTTATTACATAACGACAAAAAACAACCCTTAGATACGCCGTCGTAAGATACGTACCTACTATACTTAGTAATACTTAGTATACACTACAAAGGTACAGTCCTAATATTTGTTTGTAAAAGAACTTAGAAGGGACTTCCCCGCTCGGAATACTTCAATACAATACTCTTAAGGTACAATACTCTTTTTTGTTTTCTTGCAAAAGTATAGTTTTTTTGTTTTGTCTTTTTTCTTTTCTTATTATAGACATTAATGTCTTTGCACAACACAAACCACAATATAATTATTAAAATTATTTCACAATTCACAATATTCAAATCACAATATAAATTAATAAACCGATTAAAAAAAACATATTTTTTTATCGTTCAAGTTTTTTTTCATTTGATCCCAATTAGAAATCACATAGTCTAATCCCGGGATAAGCCCGGGATCCCGGGATTACGCTTCAAAAATCCCGGGATTGAAAAACATGCTCGGGATTGTATTCGCTACCTACAATACGTAAGTCGGGGCCGTTACAACTCACTGCTCAAATTTTTTTTTTCCATAATAGAGCACGTAGAATATTTCTCTATAAAATACTATAACCACATACGGAACCTATGGTAGTTTATTTTTTGGCTTTGAAAACTATTTGAGAAAAGTCGTTCAGAAGCATAAAGTTTGTACCAAAGTAAATAAAATCTAGTTATGTAACTTTGAGGTCAGATAAACAGTTCTACGTAAACATATAAACATTATGATTACAAAGAAAATGTGGGGCCGTTATAGTACATTACAGCAGAATCCAGTAAGTAAGCCTTCCTGGCCGAGTATGAGTTAACCGGACCGAACCGCAGGTGAGGTCCGGTTATATACGAGGCCAGGATGGCTTTCTTACTGGTTGAGGTTTGTATAATGCTTTTCTCAAAAATGAAAGAAAGTTTAACAACAAATTCGTTTAATTAATATTGAAGGTTACATTCATATTAGGGCAATTACTGATAGATATTGTGATCGATTTACCGGGGGCATTTATATTTGTTTGTTGTACATCTTGATTAACGGACTCTTTAATCCAACATGATTTATAAACTGAAATGACTAAATACAAACATAAAATCCCACACTATACTTCTACAACATTACTAAGTACAAAACGCAACGTGCATACTTTTTCTGCGTCGCGTTATGTGTCACAGACCCATAAAAAAAAAAAAAAAAAAAGTGTCACAGACAATAAAATGGATGTTTAAGGCTCCAAAATATATTATGTATCTCATAAAATGTCATACCAAAAAGAGATAGATATATATTTGGAGCCTCCCTCTAACCATGTTATAATGGCTAAACTCTAATCTGTGTCTGGTACTATGTTTTTTTTTTCTAAGCAGATCTAAAGAGGATGACCTAAACCGTGCGAAGCCATAAAAAAAAAAGGGATGAAGGATGACCAAGTGTCCAGTAAGTAAATTACATACTTACTTACTGGACAGTAGGAGATTCCAAATTTAAAATCTCGCTTCTTACCGGACAGTTGTGAATAGTCTCCGGTAGAGTTCACTTTCTGGATACTTTTTAGAGATGTTATGTCAACATTACATACCATTTTTGAGAAAATAAAATTAATTAGTTCAATGTTGCCTCTTTAGTAAAGTAATCACAGTATCGGTTGTGATTACTTAACGAAATAGTAAAATTTTAACTGAGATAAAGTATCACGTTTTTTTTTGTTTAGCTTCTTTGGCCTATCATTTTTTGGTTTTGGTTTGGCATATTTTCGGTATTTTTTTACCCGGCTGCAAGGAAAGGGTTATGTTTTTCGCACGTATCTTGTATGTATTTAAGGATGTTTGTATGTATGTAATATTCTTTGTTACCTCGTATCTTTCAAACCACTTGACGGCTTTTTTATAATCAAGACATCGTTAGATAGGTCTTGGCCGCCCAAGTGTTCTTAGATAAGTGCCGTAAAAAAAAAAACATGGCGGATTTTGGGCGCCATATTGTAGAGGTTGCAATTTTTTTTTCGTCGCAACTCAAAAGTATCGAAAAGTATCAAAATTAAGGGTTTTTAGAGATGATTACAAAAATATATACCACTTATATTTTTAAAAGTATTTATAAAAAAAAACACTAAAAAGTTGTAAATAAAAAAGCTAATTTAAAAATCAAAAACCCGACTGCTTAAGAAGCGAACTAAAAAGCTGTAAACAAGAAAAAATCATGCTGTGCAGTCGGAGGATACATATTCGCGAACTGCCTGATCCTCCGACTGCACAGCATGATTTTTTCTTGTTTACAGCTTTTTAGTTCGCTTCTTAAGCAGTCGGGTTTTTGATTTTTAAATTAGCTTTTTTTATATATGTAGCTTTCCATCTGTCAAAAAAATTATAAACTACAAACCTTTTTAAAAACACAATAATTTTTGTTTGAATCGAAACTTAAAGGATTTCAAATAAAATAAATAAAAAAATAGTCTGAATTATTTATTTATTTAAGTAAGGCACACCAACAACATATTCGCAATTTCATTTACAGGGTTAACATTAAATTAGAAAATGGTCCTTTGCAAACAGTACAGGCGTGCACATCGCTCACAGTCTTGTGTTCGTGAATACAAACATGACAAATAATAATAATCTAATGGTTAAATTTGGAATTGAATTAAAATAGTGCAATAAAAAAAATAGATTTCTAAATACAAATTAAGATAAAACATAATATAAAACATATAACAAACAAAATACCAGTGAGTCAGCGAAAAAAACAAAATTAAAATGATTACATTGCAAATAAAGATAAATGATGTCAAAATTTATTAAAACATTAATACTCGTAGTGCGAGTACACAACAAAGCAGATGGAAACAGTTAAAGTTAAGAGAAAACAGGGCAGTGCGACTACGGATCAATCACGTGACACTTAAAAAAAAAATACGCTACTTTTCATTCCGGTACAATGTTTGTTTCTACTTTTCACGCGGCCGAAGTCGCTGGCCGAATATATATCTCTATGAATTTATTAATAAGTTCACTTTTTATACTTTTTTTTCGCACCAATGCGAAAATAAAAGTATAGTTATCAGTCAAATATAGTTCATACATCATAACCAAACTTGTTACCGCTGGTATTGATTTTATCAACAAAACATTTAAAGATGCATCTTTAAGGTTACACTATTCGAACATTCTTCCATATAACCGAAGTCTAGAGATTACTCCACTGTTTGACGATGTACGTTCAAAATAAAAAATTATATCAATTTGTCTCATCAAGTCCTGTATGGAAATAAAAATGTAAAAAAAAAAATATATTTGAAAATTATGAGCGTCGAAAGTTCCATATTTCAACACTAATTTTAACGCGCAAAATAAATACCATAAGAAGAAGGAAAATTGCAAAACGGCCTAAATACAGGGATAGAATAATAGTAATTCAATAGTGCAAATAATATTATTTTATAAATATCATTTAGTTGTTTTTTCATGATATCTAGACTCCCAAAGGTCTGTTTATAAAATTTCGCGCGCTCGTTTTCGTCCTAAATCATCATCCATTTCGATACAAATTTGCAAGAGTGCTAATTCGTACGCGAACTAGCTTCTTACTGCTCATCACAGCATCTATCTCTTTCCCATGTGTTGTCGAATAAGATAGCATGCATTTTAACCCCGCGCACAAAATAGTTCGTGCCGTCGACTAGTTCAACCTTAAATGAATATTAATGCAATCGCTAGTACAATGTTAAATGTTTCCGACTATTACTGTTAACAGGAAAACCATTCAGAATAGCGCTCTATGGAAAAAGCCATTATATTAACAATGGGGATTAAATATTAAATAATTTTCTTTTACAACAAAAGGTTACTTCCGCTTTCATTAGATGATCAAGGTGTAGCGGCATCAACGCCGCCACTTACAAACTAATCACATGACGTCACACACATCCTGCATCGCAAGTTTTCGGCGCGATTTGAACACATACAACAGTCCGAGTACAGTTGCCCGGACCAGACACAACACCTGTCTGGTCGGAGGATCCTCCCTTTTCAATGGAGGTTTGTGGGGCTTTACACCCTGTTCCGCGTGCCTCCAAAAAGATCTAAATAAATGCTGAAAATCAACATAGATTCCTCCGATATCATAATTTACCGGTTTGAGCTGATCCGAAGCTGTCGGCTTCCAGTCAAGTCGGATGCGCTTGAACAGCAGTGATTTACATGGAATCATTCCAGCTACTCTCTAGCACAGACAACAGATTCAAAATCAAACGAAAGTTTTATCTACACAGATTTTGCCGAAGATCGATATGAGATAAGGGTCCTGTTATGGTTCGTCCTTGAATTAAAACAGCTGTAGAAATCATTCCCAGTTACATAAGGTATCATAGAAAAGAAAGCATATCATCAGTCAAAGTGTTTATTTGTCACAAAAACGACTTACAATTTTTTTGAATTAAATTGAAACCTTAACGGTAGTATTAGTAAGTACTTAAATTAGGTTAGTAAAGAAAAGTAAGATTAAAATAAAATATATTATTTTACAATGCATGTCCTCGAAAAGAGCGGTTTTCCAAGCAGCCAAACTGTGCGGAAAGTGTCACTTTTTTTCACTAGTGCTTTTTACTTTCCTGTATTTTTTTAATTTTTAACTCCAACGTCAGTCCATGCATAGAGGTGCATAGAGTTTTTATTATTTGAGAAAAGTTTTACAAATTAGTTTTGTACAGATTATCATTCATATAAAAGGTAAAATAAAACTAATACTTCATTTTAGGCGTTTTTAATTACTCTAGATTTAGATTTTGATCAATAAATTAATTTTAAATATTCATTAAATATGTTTGGCAGAACGTATATTTTGCTCGTGCCTTATTGCGTTACGATGTGACAGCTATTCGCACATGCGCAGTAGATATGCCCGAGAAACTATTAGTTAATCTGTGGATATGCTGAACGCGTTTGAATACGCCCGCCATTTTATTAATTGAATTTTATTAATTTATTTATTTCCTCGCACAATGCATAGTAAAATGTTGTATGATACACGTACGTAAGATGATTTCCGACTCGTGTCGATTTATCCACTCACTCGCTTCGCTCGCTCGTGAATAAAAATGCCACTCATCGGAAATCACCTACCTTCCGCACTTGTAGCATAAATAACTATTACAATGCATGTCCTCGAAAAGAGCGGTTTTCCAAGCAGCCAAACTGTGCGGAAAGTGTCACTTTTTTTCACTAGTGCTTTTTACTTTCCTGTACTTTTTTAATTTCTAACTCCAACGTCAGCCCGACGCATAGAGTTTTTATTGTTTGAGAAAAAATTTAAAAATTAGTTATGTACAGATTATCATTCATATAAAAGGTAGAATAAAACTAATACTTCATTTTAGGCGTTTTTAATTGCTCTAGATTTGGATTTTAATCAATAAATTAATTTTAAATATTAATTAAATATGTTTGGCAGAACGTATATTTTGCTCGTGCCTTATTGCGTTACGATGTGACAGCTATTTGCACATGCGCAGTAGATATGCCCGAGGAACTATTAGTTAATCTGTGGATATGCTGAACGCGCTTGAATACGCCCGCCATTTTAAAATTTCATTTTATTAATTTATTTATTTCCTCGCACAATGCATAGTAAAATGTTGTATGATACACGTACGTAAGATGATTTCCGACTCGTGTCGATTTATCTACTCACTCGCTTCGCTCGCTCGTGAATAAAAATGCCACTCATCGGAAATCACCTACCTTCCGCACTTGTAGCATAAATAACTATTACAATGCATGTCCTCGAAAAGAGCGGTTTTCCAAGCAGCCAATCTGTGCGGAAAGTGTCACTTTTTTTCACTAGTGCTTTTTACTTTCCTGTAATTTTTTTAATTTTAACTCCAACGTCAGCCCGACGCATAGAGTTTTTATTATTTGAGTAAAATTTTAAAAATTAGTTATGAACAGATTATCATTCATATAAAAGGTAAAATAAAACTAATACTTTATTTTAGGCGTTTTTAATTACTCTAGATTTAGATTTTCATCAATAAATTAATTTTAAATATTCATTAGATATGTTTCGCATAACGTATCTTTTGCTCGTGCCTTATTGCGTTACGATGTGACAGCTATTCGCACATGCGCAGTAGATATGCCCGAGGAACTATTAGTTAATCTGTGGATATGCTGAACGCGCTTGAATAAGCCCGCCATTTTATTAATTTCATTTTATTATTTTATTTATTTCCTCGCACAATGCATAGTAAAATGTTGTATGATACACGTACGTAAGATGATTTCCGACTCGTGTCGATTTATCCACTCACTCGCTTCGCTCGCTGGTGATTAAAAATGCCACTCATCGGAAATCACCTACCTTCCGCACTTGTAGCATAAATAACTATTATATTTTTATGTTTGTTACTTCTTCACTCTCAAACGGCCGGACGGATCTGGATGAAATTTTGCACAGAGATAGATTATAGTCTGGGATAGCACTTAGGATGCTTACTACTTTTTAACCCGGGCATATGTTCCCTTGGGTTAATTTTCGACGGTCGAAGCCGCTAGCAGAAGCTATTCTGAAATAAAAATAATTTTATCGACACAAATTTTTTTCCGAAAATCGAGAGATACAGATACTCTCATGATTTGTCATTGAATAAAACCGCTGTGGAAAACAACTCAGTAATAAAAACCTCAATTGATATTGGCCACCGAACAGTTAAAATAAACAAAACAATAACTGATACAAGGAAAGCACGTGTGAACCGCGTGAGACGAATTGTTATCGCGGCACAGCATAATGATCGCTATCGGTGGCAACTAGGTCGCCACTACCTGCATACGAGCCCGTACCAATTTGCTGAGTGGCATCGTACTTACCTTTGACGATACCGACATTGAGAATAGGTAACCTAGGAGAAATGATGAGTATATTAGAGGAAGTTTGAAATTGGCGCCAGTGACAGAAAAGTTGAAAGGAAACCGTTTGTCCTGGTATGGTCATGTGATGAGGAGGGATGAAACAAATGTTACTAAAAGAGTTATGAATATAAATATGGATGGATGGAGAGGGAGGAGACGGCCAAAGAAAAGGATGGACTGTGTGAGAGTGATATGAAAGAAAAGGGAGTCAGTGTTGGCGTGTCGGGGGACAGGGCGGTATTGAAGAAGAAAACGGCAGGCTTATTACCCGACTGCTGAAGGAGGGTAATGTGTTTATCAGTCTATTTATGTATGTATGCATGTATTTAAGTGTGTATGTATGTATGTTTGTTCCTATATGGCGTTCCAGAGACCAAACGCGTTGGCCGATTTTAATGATTCATACGTCTATCGATGCGTCTTAACCCTGCGAGTGTCATAGGCTACATTACAATTGGACAATAGAAAAATGGCGGATTTTGGGTGCCATATTGTGGGGGTCCAAATTTTTTTTCTTTCAAACCCATTGTGTGGGTTATCAAAATAAAAGGTTTTAAAAGGTGATTTCAAAAATATATAACACTTATATGTTTAAATGTATATAATTCGAAAAAAAACTAACTAAAAAGTTATAAATAAAAAAACTTAATTCAAAATTAGATACATTTAAACATATAAGTTTTTGAATTAAGTTTTTTTATTACTTATCTTTTGCAAGAGTAAAACGATAGCGATGAAACGCTTTATGTCATAAACGTCGGCATTATCTTCAGTGTAGGTATGTTAGATCCTACACAATCGTTTGCTAATCGCTCGCTGTTTGTCAAATGCACTTATTTCAAAAATAACCGCCAAGAACTCTAAAACTTCTGTATTGAAGAGCAATTATTGCGCAAAAATCGTACGATACCTAGTAAGTCTGCGGGTTGCGCCGACCCCAAGTAACATGGGACAGATGCATGATTCCATCATGCATCAATGATGACAATGTTCATGCATGGACATGCTGAAGATGATGATGCACCTTCAGCACAGACATCGCTGACAACGTTGAAGGAAAATCGAGAGGAAACCTGGACTTATATATGCTATATAATCTTTACTATAATAATTATATTAATATTAGCCCTGACCGCCGGTAGCATGGAACCTGTTCCCGATACCGGTGGGCCTCTATTTTTTATATTTTGAAATGTTTTCTTTTTAATTTAATTTATAAAATATTTAAAAATGTAAACAATAAGAAAAGAAATTGAATAAAGGAAATAATAATATTATATTATAAAGAGGAAAGATTTTTTATTTTTGTATGTAACGAATAAACTTAAAAACTACTGGTCCTATTTCAAAAATTCTTTCACCGTTGGGAAGCTACACTATCCCCGGGTGACTAGGCTACTTTTATCCCTGTATTCCTACGGGAACGGGAACTACGCGGGTAAAACCGCGGGGCGTCCGCTAGTATTTAATAAAAGTCTGAAATCGCCAACCAGTCTTGAGCAAGCGTGGTGGTTAGTGCTCGTGCCTTCTCTGCATGAGAAGAGGCCTGTGCAAGGCAGTGGGACAGATTAGGTTGTTATTATTACCTACTCTTTCTTAATGATATTTATAGAGAAAAGAGATTCTGTCTTACTCACTTGGAAAGGTGACCCAAGTTAGCACAAGGCAACAAAAAACACCTGGAACCTGGGTGATATTTATAGGAAGCAAAAGAACGGTCGATTTAGAGATACTGGGGGGAGTATTATGCCCGGCAGTGGACGTCTTTGAGCTGATATGATGATCCCCACATACTACCAATAGTGTTACCAATTTGCAATATTTAAATTAATTAACTCATTGTGCTGGCAGAATAAATACTTAGGAAGTACACAGTATGAAGTAGATACATGCATACAATGCTTGCTAAAATGTTAAGGGCCTACATAACCTTTAGTGCCGTAAAACGGTAACTTTCTAAAGCATACTCCTTAGTAACGCCTAGGTTGAAAGGTTTGAAAAAATGTATATTTATTATTGATTCATGTACGTAATTTTGAACACATGGTTTTTTCGTGTAACTAATAGTTTTGCTATAAAAAAATAATTAACAACACGATATTTTTTCGCAACTTTTGGAAACTCCTCCAAAACGACTTGGATGTTTAAAAATATCTTTACACAGAAACATTGATGGCTGGTATTTCTTCATAAGTAACATAGCTTATGTGAATCAAATAATATTTTGCAAACAAAACTGTTCAAAAGGTGGTTCCATATTGATATTTTGGCATCGAGCGGGCGCACGGCCAGTACTGCGTTAACATTGGGGCGTATTTAGCGCCTTAAAGAACCTCATTATAAATTTTATAATTTTCTTGATTTTTCTACTTCTGTATTCGATTTGACGTAGGTGATGTTTTGTGAAAATAAATGTTTTGATAATTTGCGGTTCTAATCTGTTCATTAATAATGTGACATTTGTGAATTATCTGTTGTTGTTTTTGTATTATCCAATCATATCAATTGGGTTCTCTTGCTAACAATCTTCAATCATCACTAAGATGAATGTCTCGTCAATTACTTCAAATTGAACTTTAGTTTAGTTCAATTGTTGATTGACGCAACTCAAAATAAGCCATGAATTAACAATAATGTAGGTACACACGGCACTAGTCCGGCCCCTGCTAGAAACAGCATTGTCAACAGTTTCCTTATAAACCAAGCGTGTTGATGAGTGTCACCGATTACAAATAGAAGCCGTTGGCCCGTGACCATTAAACAAATAAATAAAATAGTGACCAAAAAATGGGTACAAATTTATCTAAGCAAAACACTAATTATACAAAGTTCAGCAGTGTTGCCAGTGACAAATAGTCCAATAATAGGTACATGAGACATATAAAAAAAAACTTTTTTGCAAAAAAATACTACCGACTTCCAAATAAAAAACTACAAAGTGAAAAATAATTTTATTTTTGGAAGTCGGTGTCCATAACGCAAAAAAATGGGAAAAAAGAAAGACACCGACTTCCAAAAAAAAAATTATTTTTCACTTTGAAGTTTTTTATTTTTCCCTTTTTAGTTGTACCTACCTAAAATAGGCAAGTTGTTTAGTAAGGTACCTATAACGCCAGAATAGATCACCCGAATAACATGAAACTTGAACATAACCAGTGAAATGAGAGATCTGCGTACCCCTTTAGAGCGTACTAGCGTGATGTTATGAAATGGTGTAAACGATGAACAGAAATGCGATTGCAGCTATTCCGAGTGATTTGCCGTCATTTATTGAAGAGTTCTGATGTATACCGCCAAAGTTTTTCATCAGATCTTGAAGAAAATCAAATGGGACCACATGACAAGCACCAGCTTTCAAATAAAAAATCATCAAAATCGGTTCA
The DNA here is from genome assembly GCA_949775005.1 of Orthosia gothica. Taxonomy (NCBI): domain Eukaryota; kingdom Metazoa; phylum Arthropoda; class Insecta; order Lepidoptera; family Noctuidae; genus Orthosia; species Orthosia gothica. Next base: position 8,052,724 of record OX459056.1, on the reverse strand, counting down.
CCCAGAAATAAGTTGAGGTAACACACATAATAAAAAAAGTTAAATCAAAAAATCAAAAATCCCGACTGCTTCTAAGCGAACTAAAAAGTCGTAAACAAGGAAAAAATCATGCTGTGCAGTCGGAGGATACATACGCGCGAGCTGGCTGACCAAAACCAGATGTATCCTCCTCCTGCACAGCATGATTCTTAAAACCCTTTATTTTGATACCCCACACGATGGGTTTAAAAGAAAAAAAAAATTTGGGCCCCCACAATATGGCGCCCAAAATCCGCCATTTTTATATTGTCCAATTTTAATGTAGCCTATGACACTCGCAGGATTAAGACGAATCGATTGACGTATGAATCATCCAAATCGGCCAACGCGTTTGGTCTCTGGAACGCCACATAGGAACAAACATACATACATACATAGACTGATAAACACATTACCCTCCTTCGGCAGTCGGGTAAGTATACAGTCAAATTGATAACCTCATCCTTTTTGGAAGTCGTTTAAAAACCAGGTGCGACAACGCGACGAACGAAAAGTTTCTTAGATGTAGTCCGTTTCACGATTATCCATACTTCCATACTAATATTATAAATGTGAAAGTAACTCTGTCTGTCTGTCTGTCTGTCTGTTACCTTTTCACGCTTAAACCGCTGCACCGATTTAGATGAAAGTTGGTATGAAGATAGTTTGAGACCTGGGAAAGGACATAGGCTATATACGTATAGGTAGGGTAGGGTAGGGTAGGGTATGGTAGTGTAGGGTAGAGTATTGTAGGGTAGTGTAGGGTAGGGTAGTGTAGGGTAGGGTAGGTTAGGGTAGGGTAGGGTAGGGTAGGGTAGGGTAGTGTAGGGTAGGGTAGGGTAGAGTAGGGTAGATAAATGTTTGGTCTTTTTATGGCAAAACAAAGTTTGCCGGGTCAGCTAGTTTATTATAAAGTCCTAAAAGTCGAGTCGTGTTACATGGAGGTTACATGAGAAGGTCAAAAGTATCGTAAAATGTAACAAAAGTTACATTCTGGCAACGCTGCAAAGTTGTTTCAGTAAACCTTCCTAAATTCTAACTTTTTCTGTGACGGCTGAAACATGCCCTTAATGCACGTACTTACATGAATATAACTAGCACTGATACCGAGATCTATGAGACTAAAATATTGTAAAACAAAGACTGTAATAGCAATTTATTCCTCCAAGTGTGTCAACGCAAAAAGACGAATTATCTTCCACTCAGATCATTAGGATAATCATCATTACTTATACCACCACACGTTCTATTCTATACATATACGTATATAAGCATAGAACACCTTTATATATTACAAGGCTGTGTATCTAATTCACAGCGCACCTTCTGTGGGTAAACGAATGGTGAGTTGGTGACATGCAAACACACGCACGTGGCTCTGACGTGACGTCAGTCCACAGTTACAACATGCCTAGATGTAGTGGTCATTCATTGATAAACTCACTCAACTGACTCATTCATATCAAGCGCCTTAACAATTTCTTTGGCAACCGTATTATTAATGGAAAATTCGTATTGCTAGGCAGTTAGGTACACAGGCAGGGGCAGGGTTTTTATATCTGGATTTTTCTAATTGAAGGCAATATCACCGCAATATTCTCAAACCTCTGCAACTCCTGAAAGCCAGAATCAACAGTGGCGACCACCAGAAAAACACCGAAGCAATGATTCTCGACGAAGTCCCGGCGAATGAATTTAACTAATTATTAAACTAATTATTATTGATCTCTTGTAATAATTTAATTTTTTATCTTTGACATTTTATTTTACTGTTGTTAATCATAGACTACTAATGACATATTATTGACCTATTTTATAACAATGTTTTTTTTAAGTATGACATTTTATTTTTATTATTGTTTAATTAATGGGTATTTATTGAACCTTTATTGATTTCTTTGTATTTTATTTTTGTACCATTGACATTGTATTTTTATTATTGATTTTTTCAAACTTTAAAATGAAATATTGTATCATTGATCATTTTATCACAATTCATTTTATTTTTATTATTAATAATTGTAAACGGAATGTACTTGATTATTAATTTGAATTTGTTACATTTTATATTAGTTTTCCTTTTTTTTTTTACTTTCTTTATCGATCGGAATGTTTTAATGGTACCTACTTGTTTATTTTACAAAATTTCTACACAATGTATATTGTTCTGAAATAAATGACTTATGACTTAACTGTATTAAGGATCCCGCAACGAAATTAATCAGAAAATAATAACGGAGGAATAGGCAATAAACATAATTTCCACATCCCTCCATATCTACCTGGGAATCTTTAAGTCAAGAGTGAATAGGTTTCTTCTAGGTAGGTAAGCGTGCTACATCGTCGACCACATCATCGCTTACCATCAGGTGAGATAGTGGTCAAGCGCGAGCCTTTAAAAATAAACAAGAAGGAGACTGAACAAACAAGGCCAATAGGCACAAAGGGTCGTTTACAACTGAAATAAGCCCAGTTGCCTAGCATCACGGATAAAAACTATCATTAATATTAATAGGTCCTAACATTGTGAGCTGTTATACGCGGTCAAATAATAGGTATGGCAAAAAACGCTTGAACGCAAGTAAATTTGTTCTAGTTTCCACAAGGTCCGTATAGTAAATATGTGTTTGACTTTTTTATTTTTGTTGTAATTCTAACATAATATATTGCGTTCATTTTATTGATGGCAAGGGGCAATAGGCTTGCCGTGGATCTCTCTTATATTTATTTATTTTCTTTTGGACACCATAAAAAAAATACATACGGAACAAATATTTTCAAACAAAGTGTACAGGTCTTATCGCACAGGGCAATCTAAAACCTTACAGACATCCTAATATATATCAATCTACCTATAGTCATTGGCAGCTATATTGAGGTCGCCTACCAGTACCTACATGGAGCCACTGCCTATCTGACCTCCACAACCAGTAACTGGGTAACACGAAACCCAGATCTCAGGCTTCTAACTATCCGTAACGACTGTCAAAATTTTCAAATGACAGCCGGGACCAACGACTCACCGAGGCACACAGGAAAATCGCTATGTAAAAATGGATCTTGGATGAATTGGTGAAAATATAGACCATCTCTGCCTACCTCTGCCGATAATACATGCGTGATGAGTTTGTGTACAAGTGATTATGAAGATTATGCGAATGTTATATAATTGCTTATGAACTGACAAGATGATTATAGATACATCCGGTTTTTATTTTCTGCATTGTGATATCACTGAATATTTAGGTACATTCAGATAAAGTTTTGATAGGTTTGGATGTTTTTAATCAAGGCGGTACCTCGAGCAAAACGCCGCGCCAGCCGTTTTACGTGCTGTTTTTAGGAGCTATCTTCTCGTCATTTAAAAAGAAATATCAACTAATAAAAATACATTAAATTTCTACATAATTATTATTGATTCTAAAATAGTCGTATACCTTTTTTTTTAAAGACGTATATGTTTCACTAATCTCCTTCCAATAAAACCATAAAAACCAGAAATAATTATTGATAGCATGCAACTCCTCGTACAGTGTTCATTAATTATTTTTAACTAACACTAATGGATAGACAATTTAATAACGAACATTTTTGTCGTTTTTTTTGTTTTAAAATACTAAAATTCGATTTTATAAAGATTTTATTCTAAAATCTGGGCGTATTCACTATTGTAATTCATGCGCCACCAGTGCCGCTAGGCCAATAGGAATGCTCATATCTCATGCTGATTTTAGGGTTCCGTAGCCAAATGGCAAAAAACGGAACCCTTATAGATTTGTCATGTGTCTGTCTGTCTGTCTGTCTGTCCGTCCGTATGTCACAGCCACTTTTTTCCGAAACTATAATAACCATGCTATTGAAACTTGGTGAGTAGATGTATTCTGTGAACCGCATTAAGATTTTCACTCAAAAATAGAAATAAAACAATAAATTTTGGTGGTCCCCATACTTGAAACTGAAACTAAATATTTTTTTTCCATCAAACCCATACGTGTGGGGTATCTATGGATAGATCTTCAAAAATGATATTGAGGTTTCTAATAACTTTTTTTTTAAACTGAATAGTTTGCGCGAGAGACACTTCCAAAGTGGTAAAATGTGTGTCCGTCCCCCCTGTAACTTCTAAAATTAGAGAATGATAAAACTAAAAAAAAATATGATGTACATTACCATATAAACTACCAGCCAAAATTGGTTTGAACGAGATATAGTTAGTAGTTTTTTTTTAATACGTCATAAATCGTAAACCGCAATTTACCAAGTACGGAACCCTTCGTGCGCGAGTCCGACTCGCACTTGGCTGGTTTTTTTTTTGGTCAGGGTACCGCCTTAATAAATGGATATATAAATTAAAGTACATGTATTGGTAAATATGTATATTTGTATCTACTATTTACGTTTGCCTAGATAACCATCTAGCATTGTTAACACAATAGATAATTTAATAATTACGACAAACAGTAGATTTTCCACAGCTGATAATTATTTTATTTCAGTTACGTATCCACGTTGTTGCACGGTTTTGATCGCGTGTCTGTGAGGTCATAAAATTATTACAAAACTAGTTTCTGCGCGCGGGTTTGTTTGCGTGATATGTTGATAAAAAGTATCCTATTTTATACTTTTTATCAAGCCTATATCCCTATAAAGGGACCTTACTAAACAACTTGCCTATTAGGCAGGTAAAAAGAAAAAGGAAAAACTAAAAAAAATTTTTTTTTGCAAAAAAATACTACGTGAAAGACACCGACTTCCAAAAATTAAGTTATTTTTAACTTTGTAGTTTTTCATTTGGAAGTCGGTAGTATTTTTTTGCAAAAAAGTTTTTTTTTTGTTTTTCAATGCTATCCTGCATGCACGGATTATTTATTCTTGCATATATACACGTGTTTTAGCAAATACATATATTTTTATCTATTTAAGCGTGAAAACATATGACTATCAAACATACAGAGAGTAACTTACGCATTTCTAATACTACTACTATTGTGTATGTGTATGTATATATATATTAACAGTATGTAAATGACGCTGATTCACATAGACATCAGCGTCATTACGATTCCAATCATGCAGTCAATGGCTGCACCTCATGATCAAATGCAATTGAAGAAAAATTCCGTGCCGCGATTTATAAGACACTATCGTAGCGCCTACTATGCAGAGATATACATAAACATTATATAATAAGTATTTATTTATTTAAAACTTCATGCACAAAGGTACAATGGCGGTCTTAAGACGACGACTAACGCCAACGACCTTGAGGGAACAAAACGCGCACTCGTTTCACACCCGCGCGACCCGAAATTTAGTAGTTTTTTGTACTTTTCTTATTATTCTATGACTTTAAAAAAAAAGCTTCAGATCAAATGTAGATAATTAAATTATCTTTGATATGGTGTCGATTTCATTAAAATACGCCCACCGGTTTTGTTGTGATTGTCGTGTTTTTGTCCGTTTAAGACATAACTTTACAAATTAATTACACTATGTTATACGAATAAAACTCAAAATTTTCTGAGATGAAATTATTAAAAAAATGGTCTAATATAACATATATTTTTTCCAATAAATTACTACTAGCCGTTTAGACGTGATTCTCATTTTAAGATCAGCTACTCAAGGGAATCGGCGCCTTAAGAGGAAATGCGGGCAGAGAGCTCCAACTAAATTTCCTTAGTAAAAAGTCATAATTCGAGGTTTGGCTCTCGCCTATTTCCTCCTCCAATATTGGACCAATTTAAAAGATATTCCTTAAACTGGAAAATAAACATATATACTATGCACCTATGTTTTTCTTTTTTCATTTACTTATAGATGTCAAATAAGTAAAATAAGCCATTTTTTGAAGATTCTAGTGCTTCTACAGATAAGGTTCCTATCATCAAAAAGAAAAATATAGGGGCATAGTACATATCCTTCTGTTTGAGTATATGGAACATCTTTTAAATTGGTCCAATATTGGAGGAGAAAATAGACAAGAGCAATAGAAATTTTTACCTATGGCGAGACCCTTGAATCATAAGTTTTTACTTAGGATTTCAGTCGGATGTTTGCGACCGCATTTCCTGTTAAGGCCTGTATATTCCCCAATGCTAACGCAGTACTGGCCGTGCGCCCGCTCAGCGCCAGTATATCAATATTGGACCTCCTTTTGGACAGTTTTGTTTGCAATATATTCTTTGATTTACATAAACTATGTAGGTTAAGTAGAAATTATATCCATATTTTTCTGTGTAGAAATATTTTTAAACTTCTAAGTCGTTTTAGAGAAGTAGGCAAAACAGTAGAGGAGCCGTACTAGAAACGACCTTCACCCATCTGTTTAATGGATGAAAAGTATTTTATATCAATTTTAATATATGAGAAAATATATCTCGAGTGGGTTGTCAAAAAAAATCCTAGCCAGACTATGATTAATTAAAAATTAAAAAATGCTTTTTTTATTAAATATTGCAGTCATGAGTTTAACGAATAAATTTAATACCAACCGAAAGTATGAAGCTTTTAGAATATACAAACGATTGGTTGCTTTTTTTTTTTTTTAGCGTGGAGAAATGCTCATGCATACTGCGCTACCACGGGGAGATAGCGCAGTTATGTGGGACTATAAACCACCTAAAACTCCACGGTGTCTTGCTGTGTCGCTTATGGCGGGCACACGGGAACGCGTCAGCATACATCCGCGAACCCGCCGCGGCTGTCCGTCTCCGGACCCTCCTCTGGGGTTTACACCCCCATCACCGGCGCACCAGAACACACAGTACGCCGTGACCACCTCGGGGACCAAATCAGCACATGGGTACCAGACAACCCCGTGTATGTGTATTGGTCCCCCTGTGACGGGTCAGGACAGTGGCCCCGCCAACTACCACTTTTCGGTCGCAGGGGATAGTAAGAGCGGCCAGCGCTATACCGACACTCCTCCTCCCCTGCGGCCCCACCGCGTCCGCCATCAGACGGTGGCGACCCCGTGCAGGCCGCGGAGGTTAGGGCGAGCGGCGCACCGTAAGGCTGCGTTTCCACTGACGCGGAGCTGGGCGGAGACGTGCGGAAGCGACCAATTACAATGGTTGAAATCCCTCATCGCGCCACTCGTCTCGTCTGTGATTGGTCGCTTCCGCACGTCTCCGCCCAGCTCCGCGTCAGTGGAAACGCAGCCTAATACCGGCACTCCTCTCCCGCCGCGGCCTCCGACCCTCAGCCGCGATGCCTTCCATACTGTGGAGTTGTCGTTTGTGCGATCAACTCTTAGCGGAGCGGCTACTGGACGTCTTCGGGGAGGTAATGAAAGATACAGCTCACCAAGGTAGGTAGTCTTATTTATTTTGGAAACTCTTACTTCTATTACAAGTTTATGTCGTCGTTCATGCTTGCTAGCTGGAGGCGGAAGAGGAAGTGCGCTCACTAGGGATGAGACACATGACATTACTAGTTAGTGATGTATCACTTAACACATACCACATCGCGGCCCGCCTCAGTTGCGGTGTCGCCTAGGCAACACCGCAACCTACATGTTGGCCGCTACGTCGTCGGCTTATCGGCAAAAGCCCCCTCCTCGGGTTCCTCTTGGCTTCACCGTGGTTGTCCAAGCCACGGCTACTGAGCCCCCAAATGCGGGAACCCACCGGGGGGGGCCTATTGTTTTCCTGGCGTAACTACTGGGTTGGCAGGTAAATCGATAATAGTCATATTCACCTATTTGTTTGATAAATAAATCTTATATCAAAATGAGCGCTATTTAATTGCTTATACGATGATATAGAGTTGTCTGTAAAAAAACTGGTCTGAATGTCTTGAAGACATAACAAGCAGGTGCAGCATTGAGATACATAATTTCAAGGCTGTATTCTCTCAAAGGGTTGGCAAAGTTGTATGTATGGTATCATTCTAACAGTTGTGCAGATGTCGTCCTTCGAGATCTTTCAGTGATGATGAGATATATTCTCTTAAATTAATGTTTTCAGAGAATCTACGTCATCGATTTTATCATTATTCAGCCTAAATATGTCTTCTGTTAGACAGAGGCCTCCTCCAAGCATCACTACAGTAATACCAGGTCTATTCTGTAAACAGCCAAAACATAGGTTAGGGGCCGTTCATTAATCACGTGATGTTTATTCTGCATTTTAAACCCCCTCCTCCCCCTTGGTGATACGTGGTGAGGTATAAGAACCCCCGACCCCGCCTCCACCAAAATCAAGTGTATTTTTAGTACCCATAATGAATCTTATTTTTTTTTGTGTCTAGACAGAAAGGTTGCAGGTTGTTTTTGACTGGCATAACAATAATATTACACGCGCTTTTCAGTTTAGAAATCTCGCGATTGAAGAAAAAATAAATACACGTGATATACTGCACCCTCCTCCTCCCTTGTGATATTTCGTGATTTTTGTTCTCCCCCTTTCAAGCCACACGTGATAAATGGACGGTCACTTATAGTTAGGATAGATTCAAATAAACTGTAATTCCACCTTGAATGGATGGATGGAGCTCACTCATCTTTACTTCACCTACGTTTTCACGGTGAGATGTTTACAAAATACCACTTCATCTAGCATATAACATCATAACTGTATCTAGTCGTAACACTGCAATGGATAAAGGGACACAGTGGATCGCTGGGTAACGACGCGGCTGACGAGCTTGCGAGACGCGGATCTAGCACGGCGGTCTATGGACCCGAGCCTGTTGTACCCATCCCCTTCAACCAAATACGCAGGTGGCTACAGGAATTCACCCAGACACAGGCAGAAAACTGGTGGACCTCGGCACCAGGCTGTAGGCAGTCCAAAGAAGCTCTGCCCTCTTTGGACAGTAGGCTTACCAGACGTTTGCTACGCCTGGACAGGAATGGCCTGCGCCTGATGACTAGGACCATCACGGGACACTGCTCACTTAACAAACACTTCCACACAATAGGCATAACGGACAGTCCTCTGTGCAGGGCATGCATGGAGACTGAGAAAACCGTTGCGCACGTTCTCTTCGAATGCACAGGGGTCACCAAGATAAGAACACAAACCCTCGGGTCGCCCAGAACTTACACGGACGTTCTAGGAAAACCAGGAGCCCTAATCAGCTTCTGGAGGGAGGTGGGCTGGCTGGAATAATCCACCCAACGGCCGCCATGGCCCACGCACAATGGTCCAGCTGAAGGACTAAGTGCGGAAACCAAACCCCCATAACATAGAACATAGAATACCACTTCATCTTCTTCGTTTTGATGGTTTTTTTTCGATCGCTGGAGTTCTTGTCACTCGCCTCACGATCTCTTTCCAATTGGCTCTGTTAGATGAAAGCTTACCGCATTCAGTTACAAGACCTTCAACCACAGATTTAATTTAATTGGTCCACCTCATTGGTGCCCTTCCGCGTGGCTTGTGCCCGTCCACTTTACCCGCACCATCAAGCACTCAATGGAGTCATTCCGTATCGAGACATGTCCTAAGAATTTCAGTAAACGAGACTGTTCTATTGCTGATAGACGCTGCTTGGTACCGAGTTCTTGGAGTATGGAGACGTTTGTGCGGAATTCTGTCCATGAAATACCAAGCATTCTTCTCCAGCACCACATTTCTAGAGCGTCTATGTTTTTCCTTTCCAGTTCTCGTAGTAGGATTTTTTTTATTTAAAATAACAAAAAACCCGACTGATTAAAAAGCCATAGATACATATCCGCGAGCTGGCTGACCAAAACCAGATGTATCCTCCAACTGCACAGCATGATTTTCTTCTTGTTTATGACTTTTTAGTTGGCGTTTTAAGCAGTCGGGTTTTTTGTTATTTTTATTTTTTTTTATTTTTTTATTTATAACTTTTAAGGTATTTTGTTTTTGAATTAGTTACATTTAAACATATAAGTATTATATATATTTGTAATCACCTCTTAAAATCCTTCATTTTGGCTTACCAAACGATGGGATTGGAAGAAAAAAATATTGGGCCCCCACAATATGGCGCCCAAAATCCGCCATTTTTTTATTTTGCAATTTTAATATAGCCACTGACACTCGCAGGGTTAAGACAAATCGATTGACGTAAGAATCATCAAAATCGGCCAACGCGTTTAGTCTCTAGAACGCCATATAGGAACAAACATACATACCCCTGATAAACACATTACCCGCCTTCGGCAGTCGGGTAAAAAATAAGTGTAAGGAAGAGCCTGACCAGAAAATAGGACTATATTAGTGGATATTATGACAATCTTATGTAATAGCTCGTTACTGAAATACACGCAATTAAATATTTTTAGTGGTCGCGTCGGCGTAGTCATTAATGGTTTCCAATATGAGTTTTAATGATTATTACAAAACACATTTATGTGAATCATAAATAGGATTAAATTCAGATTAATAATCTTATCATCTATCCAATGATTAGGTACTTATCGATCGCAGGTTCATAGAGAGGATCTTTTGGGGAATCATAAAGAGTAAAACAGAAGACAATTTTTCTCGGACCGACAGAAAGGATTTATAAAAAAGCGAACTAAAAAGTCGTAAACAAGGAAAAAATCATGCTGTGCAGTCGGAGGATACATATTCGCGGGCTGGCTGACAAAAATATGGTGTATCCTCCGCCTGCACAGCATGATGTTTTTCCTTGTTTACGACTTTTTAGTTCGCTTTTGAAGCAGTCGGGTTTTTTGATTTTTTGAGTTACTTTTTTTAACTAAAATTTGTTTTTTTTTGTCGAATTAGATACATTTAAACATTTAAGTGTTGTACATTTTCGAAATCAGCTCTTAAAATCCTTTATTTTGATACCCCACACGATGGGTTCGGAAGAAAAAAAAAATTTGGGCCCCCACAATAAGGCGCCCTAAATCCGCCATTTTTATATTGTCCAATTTTAATGTAGCCTATGACACTCGCAGGGTTAAGACGAATCGATTGACGTATGAATCATCAAAATCGGCCAAAGCGTTTGGTCTCTGGAACGCCATATAGGAACAAACATACATACTTACATACATAGACTAATAAACACATTACCCTCCTTCGGCAGTCGGGTAAAAAATGTTTGGCTCTGAAATCTTCCAATAAATTAATTATTGGTATTTTTATAGTAACTGTTTAAAAGCGTGTTTTAAAATGGCAAGCAACAATATGACCAAGGCTATGTCAATTCTTGTGCGGGAACGGCAGGAACACATTCCTTGTCGTTAGGCAAAAGGTACGTGATGTACAAGCCCACGGGCGCGCCGGAGCTCGCGGACCGCATCCCACTGCGACTGAGCTCTGTCAGAGACACCAACTGTCGTTTCACTACCATGCCACAGTTGCCGTGCGACAGACTGGAGGACTGGGCAGTCCTGCCAAGACCTTGTCGACAAGAGTTTAAAGCATCATGAATCAAAACTGACACCAGTTGAGCCGACATCGGTTTTTACCCCCGGGACAGAACTTATGTCCCCTGGGCCTGCAGTCTCGACATAGCTAACGATCGTTACGCTAGCTAACATTCGTTAACTCTTACCACAAAATAGTAAGTATACAGAAGGGCCACTCCCGCCGTTTGGAAAATTGACAGCTAAACTTGACAGATTCACTAGGGTTGCTACTTACTATATTGATTCCGAATTTTAAAAAAAAGGGTAGGTTGCCCAAGTTACAAACATAAATACATAGATTCGTCTAAACATACATCATATCATGCTTACATGCCTTAGAGGGTAGACAGGGCATCAAATATCCATTTAATATCACGAACACTACAACCCTAGTGAATCTGTCAAGTTTAGCTGTCAATTTTCCAAACGGCGGGAGTGGCCCTTCTGTATACTTACTGTTTTGTGGTAAGAGTTAACGAATGTTACTTAACGTAACGATCGTTAGCTATGTCGAGACTGCAGGCCCTGGTGTACCTGTAGTCTTCGGAATACCGAACATCTTTCAACGGATTCCGTGCATATTTTTTTAAACGGCCTGTTTTTTGGAGATGTACTAACGGAGGCGGTTTTGTTCGTCCAGTGCGGCTCTCCGACGAGTGGCTGTTACAACAAATTCCGTAAAATTTTTGGTGTTAGAATTACGTAGCTTTCTTTTTAAGATTCCGTAGTTGAACACTTCTATTACCTTATCTATATTACATTATTGAATCATACTTTACGTGTATGCTTAAGCCATCATTAAACCGGTTGCAACTGCATTGAGGATAAGCACGTGTGCACCTTTAAACTTTGCTAAAACTTCACTTGTAGGTTTATTTGACTAAGTTTATTTTTTTATTCAGCCCAGTCTGTCCCACTGCTGGGCAAAGACCTCCCCCACATCTTTCCAGGCTACTTTGTCTCCTGTATTATCCGGTTAATCCAGTAGGAACGAGTCCAGATCGTCACGCCAGCGTTTTTAGGTCTGCTTCAGTTACGACGTCCGTCTCCAGGTACCCACTGCGTGGCGATCTAACTAAATATACTAAATATTTATTTAAATTAATTAATACGATATTGACAATTGCGGTTTTTCGTGTTTTTTTTTTATTAAGACGGTACCCTGACCAAAAAATCGGCATGCGATATGAGCATTCCTATTGGTCTAGCGACACTGGTGGCGCATGAATTACAGTAGTGAATACGCCCAGATTTTAGAATAAAATCATTATAAAATCGAATTCTGGTCTTTTGAAAAAAATAATTCTACCAAAATGTTCGTTATTAAATTTACCGTTTTAATTAGTTTTTTTTTTAGTTTTAACACATGGATAGACATCCATGTGTTAGTACAAAAAATAATTAATGAACACTTTACGAGGAGATGCATGCTATCAATAATTATTTCTCATTTTTGTGTTTTTTTTTAAAGGAGATTAGTGAAATATATACAACATTAAAAAAAAACTAAATCTACTATTTTAGAATCAATATTATGTAGATATTTAATGTATTTTTATTAAATGATATTTCTTTTTGAATAACGAGTAGATAGCTCCTAAAAACAGAACGATAAACGGCTTGCGCGGCGTTTTGCTCGGGATACCGCCTTAATATGTTGTATCTTTATATATTTTCAGTGTATTTGTTTTTAACACATAATTATACGTTATCGTTGCGTTAAAAAAGTATTATTTTTATAACGCTACAATACCAACAACGTCAACACGTCACACATAAACACCGAAACACGAAACACATGTGTCAACGTCACAACAGCAGCATGACGTCAGCATACCACAGAAGGTCATTCAACAGTATGGACAGGATTACTAACAAACTTAAGAAAAAATCACGCGATCCTTTGTATACCAGCATAAACATGCATCACTACGTCACAACGGTAGCATACTGCCAGTATTTCATAGACACCAGTCATTCAGGATGCGAGGAGTCATTCACTGAGCGCCTCTTTAGCCATGCGCGGGAGTTACAACGGCACGCGACAGTCTCGTGCCGACCATGCACGCAACACGCATCACACGGCCACACCATGACTTCGAAGAGCGGAAAACTATTCCCGTCGACATTAAATTGAAACTTTACTGGATTAGTACATATGTAGGTATATACATAACAAAGAAAATATGGGCGTTTTGCCAAATAGATTGTACAAATAATTGGCGTTCGATAATTAAATTCGGTGTGGTTCTGGATCTTATTGGGACAATATATATAGAAAGAATAGAATAGAATAGAATAGAAAACATTTATTCGACATAGAAACAACACAACAACAACAATCACAAATACCTACGAAATTACGAGGAGATGCATGCTATCAATAATTATTTCTCATTGTTATGTTTTTGTTGGAAGGAGATTAGTGAAACATATACCTCTTTAAAAAAAAGTACGACGACCATTTTAGATTCAATATAAAGTAGAAATTTGAGGAGTTCGTGGCTAAATAATAACAGCCACACGGGTCGATCTTTAAGGTTAAGCAACACTTGTCGAGGTCGGTCCATGGATGGGTGACCATTTCAACATACCGAGTTTCCTCCGTGCCTCGGCAAGCACGTTAAGCCGTTGGTCCCGGCTGTCATTTGAAGATCTTTGACAGTCGTTACGAATAGTCAGACGCTTGAGATCTGACAGCAGTCTAGCCAAGGGGTACCGTGTTACCCATTTACTGGGTTGTGGAGGTCAGATAGGCAGTCGCTCCATGTCAAACAAAGGTACTCAGCTGAATCCGGTTAGCCGTCCCCAACATAGTTGGGAAAAGGCTAGGCAGATGATGATTATGTAGAAATTTAATGTATTTTTATTAGTTGATATTTCTTTTTGAATAACGAGTAGATAGCTCCTAAAAACAGCACAAAAAACCGCTAGCGCGGCGTTTTGCTCGGGGTACCGCCTTAACTCTGAAAATAGAGGTGGCCACATCCCCACACGACAAGAAGAAGGAGATGGATTTTTATCGAACCATCAAAAAGACAGAGTCGCGAGGTCTACAGCTCACAAAACCAGTAGTTTTTTCATAATTTCAACACAGCAGTGGCGAAATTGTTTGTTTATAAAAGTATCCTGTTGCCAGTGTAAATAGCCGCTCCAAGGTTTTCGTAACAATGACTCCGATAGTTAACGGTAGCCTGTGTTCTTGAACCTACGCGTGTTCATTCTTTATTATTATTGAATTTATATTAATTTACTGTACAGCTCAGATTGATGGGCCATTTGTCTTTTCTTCAAGAATAAAGGGCTGGAGTTGATACTTAAGCACACTTTGTAATCAAGCATATTACAAATTAGATGATTATATTCAAGATAAGAATGCTTCGAAACATGCTGGTCCTGCTCCATAGGCCTATCTTTGGTGTAGACAAAATCAAACTGGTTAATTTGTATTATATTCATAATTATAGTAACGCTTTATTTTTATGTATTTTTTTCTTCACTTTTTGTTTAAAAAAATTGACTCGCACACTGTTCCGTTGTTGTTGAATTAGGTAATGTACCTATGTTTGCAATATTTGTAAGTACGTGTGAACCATGTTCCTATTTATTAAGTAAATAAATTTACTTGATTATATATGTCTGTCTGTCCGTCCGTATGTCACAGCCTCTTTTTTCGAAAGTATAAGAACTATGCTGTTGAAACTTGGTTAGTAGATGTATTCTGTGAACCGCATTAAGATTTTCACACCAAAATAAAAATAAAACTACTTGAAACTAAAACTAAAAATATTTTTTTTCATCAAACCCATACGTTTGGGGTATCTATGGATAGGTCTTCAGTAGGTAAAATGATATGGAGGTTACTAATATTGTTTTTTTCTAAACTGAATAGTTTGCGCGAGAGACTCTTCCAAAGTGGTAAAATTTGTGTCCTCCCCCTGTAACTTCTAAAATAAGAGAATGATAAAACTGAAAAAAATATATGATGTACATTACCATGTAAACTACTACCGAAAATTGGTTTTAACGAGATCTAGTAAGTAGTTTGTTTTTAATACGTCATAAATCGTAAACCGCAATTTACCAAGTACGGAACCCTTCGTGCGCGAGTCCAACAAAAACAACTGGGTACATCGTCCTCACGTATATGAATTTATTAATGTATTTACTTATGTAAATATTGTGAAAAACTTATTTTTTTTTAAAGATTATACTTACGTATGGAGTTTCTTGTGCGTTCTTCTCCATAACAAGCTACTTTTCCGAATGCACGGTAGAATCAATTTTTATTAGTTGTAAATTTTAACGTTCAAAACTGCCGCATAATGGCCTACTTGAAAAAAGAATCATTTTAATTTGACTTTTCTTGTTGAGAACCATTGTCTGGCTATGGCATGAAACACATCAACGGTTTCCATTTTCCAAATATTTTCGTCAATAGTAAAGTTAATTGCCAGTTTGTTCACAACTGGCATCTCTTTAGATATGTAAAAAAAAGTATTTAAAGACTTAACGATGCGATCGATAAAAATCTGCCAAGAAAAATATTAACACAATCCAAAGTAAAAAAAATACTCACAATATTATTATCAATTTCAAATTCAGATACAACAGTGAAGTCTCTTCTTCATTAGATCACAAAACACCGAATTCGCATGTCCAGTCGGATAAGATGCGAGACAATTCTTGATGAGGGGTCAGTAGAAGTGATAACCTCTTTGCTTGGCCGCGGACCTCCAGCGCTCCGATCACAGACGCACGAGAACTTCGCCCTTCTGCGACGCGTCTTCATAGTCTATAAAGGCACCCGACGCACACAAAAGAAACAGTACGCCTTCGATCTCCGTCCATGATGTCAATTTAGACATTCTGTACAATCCGAGAATTTGTTCAATAACATCCGAGTAACCTGCGATGACAAAAACAATACAAACACAGTGCTAAATAAATATTTTCTTTGAAAAATCCCTCCGTTTGGGTCGCGCATGCGTGCAGTCGGCGTTGTGATTGGCCGTGAATAGAAACGTTCGCATAGAAAACTAAAACATGAGTGGAACGGACAACTGTGGCAGTGCCAGTCGCTCTGCGTGCAACAGCAAGGGAAGCATGATTGTTGTGTCGAACAGACTGCCTTTTATACTCAAGAGAAATGAGAAAACCGGTGACCTCGAGAGGAAAGCCAGGTACTGTGACCATTTTATCACTTACATACGAAAATCTTCCGTGAAAAATTTCAGTGAGGCCTCATAGAGGAATAACATTTACAGCGATTTTGTGTCGCAGTTATGGTGCTTTAAAAGCGAATGTTTTGTGTAAAATAGCTATAAATAAACGGCATAATATAGTTAGTGTTACTCGAAATATTGATGTTGTGTTAACAATCAAATAAAATGCTAATTGCAGTACGGTAACAAGAACAGCCGCGCCTCTGTCAATGCGCGATGCAAATCGGTGCGATTCGGGAAGTTGCAAGCTATGTTCGGTTTTAAATTGCATTTTCTGACTCATGCTAAACTAAAAACTGCATAAAACTCGTATCATTTACCGAGGAGACCGTTAGGAATTTTATTTAACAGCTGCGTGATCTCATTTATATACTCGAAAGCCGGCTTTTATATAGAACAAGATATCGTCAGCTGTAGCAGGTGGATTGCCATAATATACTATGACGCGACGATGTTGAAAATGTATTTGTTATGATCAATTTAACTGAATGTTTGTGTTGCTTCTTTTGTGGTATGTTATTGTAGCTGACCGTGTTGTCGTATATGGGCTTTGTGACATTGTACAATACACGGTGCGCTTGGTAAATATACAAGAGTACATAAGGCCTTGGACTTGAAAGTTTAGTCTCAAGGTCGACCTGTATAGCACAGCACCGCTAATTGATTCACTGAGATATTGACAATGCCGGTATGAAACATAAATTGCTCTGAATAGCTCTGATTTATATTTTCAAAGAGAACAAAAACTATACTTGTTAGCGTTATGCAAAATGATAAAAACACTGATAACATTCGAACCTTGGTTCATCCAAACATTCAACATAATGATAACATAAATTCGCTCCTATATACTCAAGTGTATATATATGTCATGGTCCAAGTGATTAGTGCACTGTGTTTAATGCTCGTTCATTATGAATCCAGTCAAGTCAAATCGGGCAATGTAATAAATACTGATTTGTACTTCTATCATCTGCCTAGCCCTTTTTCCCAATTATTGTTGGGGTCAGCTTCCAGTCTTACCGGATTCAGCTGAGTATCAGTGTTTTACATGGAGCGACTGCCTATCTGACCTCCACCACCCAGTAACTGGGTAACACGATACCTCTTGGCAAGACTGGTGTCAGATCTCAGGCTTCTGACTACCCGTAACGACTGTCAAAGATCTTCAAATGACAGCCGGGACCAACGGCTTAACGTGCTTGCCGAGGCACGGAGGAAACTCGGTATGTTGAAATGGTCAACCATCCACGGCCCGACCTCGTCAAGCGTACTTAACCTAGAAGATCGCCCAGTGCGGCTGTTATTATTTAGCCACGAGCTCCTCAATTTGTACGTCTATATTTATCACATTGTCTGGTCATTATGAATATTGTTACGTAACGGTTGGGCAATTCGATAATTACGGTCAATGAATTAGTCCAAGATCGAGCGAAGCGAGCTCGGGAGCTTAGGGCACCCCGACACGGATAGGTTAGGTTCGAATGAGATGACGGGAGCTGAAGTGAGCGAGCAAAGCGTGCGAACTCTGCTCCCCACCGCGCAGCGGAGCTCCGTCGACTTTGTTGCTTATGAAGGGTACTGGCAAAAAACGGGAATGTCTTAAAAAAAAAGAATTTGAGAAAAACGCAATTAAAAGTTTAGAATATGTTTATGTAATTTTTATCCTCTTCTTTACCGGTATGCCATGAACATTCCCAGTTCTTTGCGTTTCGGCCATAAACAAAAAAATCTTTTTGGCGACTTACGTTTTTTTTTTTTTAAAGTTAGTGATTGGGAATAAAGCTACCATAGATAGATAAAGATTTGCTTGCCAATAAAAAAATTAAAAATGAAAACTTGTGACATTTCCTTTTATTTGCCTGTACTCTTCAAATAGTAATCGTACTTACCCATTCTATATTAAAATCGATGACAATAAAATAATTAAAAAAAACACATTTTTTTATTACCCGGCCTAAAAATTATGGGCATTATTCAGTAAGCCTGGTCAATTTAATTATTTCAATAGTTTTAAGCATATTGCTAACTCATATTGAGCATTTTGCAAACTGTCTGGGCATTATGAATACTGAAGTATTTATCACTTGGTCCACAACATAAACCGATTTAAGTATTTAGGTTAATTATATACGTACTAGTTTACAAGTTAGTTTATTATGCACTCAGCTTAAATCAATAAGGAAAATGGATTGATTAATCATCAATTAATTCACTAATCGTTAAAATGCTGCACTATTGTTAAATTAACTGATAGATGAACATTAATTTATGCATGAGTACGTTGTTTTTTTTGTTTTAATCACACAGTTTAATTAGGGACTAGGTATTGTAATCCCGCAGCTCATTCAATCCCGCGGAATTATTATGCGGGATTACTCAATCCCGCGCGGGATTACGCGGGATCACGCGGGATCCCGCATCTTTGAAATTATGTTATAAAATCAAATTGAAACTACAGATTTTAAATTTTCAAAAATCAACTTTTATTAAACTTTTCTTACATAAGCAACAGGTATTATTTCTTTTCCATTAATTAATTATAAGTAATCTGTTTTTAACCCCCACCGAAAAAAGAGGGGTGTTATAAGTTTCACGTGTGTTGCTGTATCTGAGTATCTATGTGGCTGTCTGTGGCATCATAGCGCCTAATCGGATGAACCGATTTTGATTTAGTTTTTTTTGTTTCAAAGTTGATTTTGTCGAGAGTGTTCTTAGCTATGTTTAAATAAAATGTTTGAATCGGGGTGTTTTCGCAAGATAAATGTGTCGGGGGTTTTTTAAATTTTGAAATTTTACTTGTCTTATCTTTAAGTGTCTGGCATGTAGTTTTGTTTAATTTTAACCTTACTCCTAACAACAGTTTTATATTTTTAATTCAGTGTTATTCATTTAATGACTAATAAAAAAAAATACTAATAAAAAATGCTATTACTATGATATTAACCTAGGGTGATAACTTTTGAAAATACGCTCTTAAGAAGCAAATTACATTTATTGTAACATCTCTGAGCCTGATCCTGAGTGAACTGCAATAAATCCTGATACTGAAAACGCTAGCGTAGAAGATCTCGTCTTCTACGCTAGTAGGCTGAACCCTCAATTTTAAATTTGTGGGATCCACGGATCCGCGCATTAAGGGTGCGGGATCCAGCAGATTAATAAAAGACGCGGGATCCCGCGGGGATGCGTGATCCCGTTTTGCGGGATTGCAGTCCCTATTAGGGACTAATCATATACATACATAATATACCTACCGAAGGTACAAGTTGTACATGATGAACCTATTGCGTTCTAAATATAATTTAATAGAATGACCCAATAAATCACAATTAACAGGAGTTATCTATCAGTAGGTACATCATCAAACATATTATATAAAGCGTAGGTATTGAGAAGTACCTAATTGTTTTCAATATATAGATACGTACATAACTACGTATAATATATTAATTTTGCCAGATTATTTTGTTATTTTCAAACTTTGCCATAACAAGCTTTTATTTAACTTACAATCTATATATGTATGTATGTAAGTGTGTTCGGGTCAAATCTTACAACTGAATTTAAAAGCATTTATCCTCCACCGATTAAGATGAAATTTTGCATACTCGTTTATTTTAGATGACAATGCATGGTTATAAAGAAAGAAAGAAAAATATTTATTTGTGACTCGCACAGGAGACACGAGAAATAAGCATACAATTAAACAATAATAAAATAAAAAACCCTATGCGAGACCAAAAAGGCTCCTATCTCAGCATGTGCAGCGATATCAAATAAAGGTAATAACGCTGCGTTGCGCTGCTGGTTAGCTAAGTGACGTCATTCTAAATCCAATATGGTGGACGGCCCAAGATGGCGGACTAGTTATTTTTGTGCACTGCCATGATATGGGTATCAAATGAAAGGGTTTGCTGAGAAGAATACGAAAAAGGCTTGTTTTAGAAAAAGATTTTTATGAATGAATTTATTTAGTTTCGCCTGTACACTTTGCAAATTATATTTGACCTAATTCTTTATAATCGATGGATTTTTAATTTTACACAATCGTCTGTGTCTCGTGACAATGCAATTATTAATACATAAAAAAGTTTGCGAGATCGCGGAATGCGATGAGGCCGCTCGTTGTATATTTTTAGTTTTAAGTTTTTATTGTTCCTGTATTTTCTAGTGTAAAATAAACTATATATAAATAAATAATAATAAATAAAAGTTTGTTTATAAATGAAACTCGAAACAATATTTTTATCGACATATATTTTGCAATATTTAAGTAATAGAATCGGTATTAACATTTGTTTTTACCCGGCTGCAAGGAAAGGGTTATATTTTTCGCGCGTATCTTGTATGCTTGTGTTTGTATGTATGAAATATTCTTTATTACCTCGTATCTTTCAAACCACTTGACGGATTTTTATAAATTAGACATCGTTAGATAGGTCTTGGCTACCCAAGTGTTCTTAGATAAGTGCCGTTAAAAAAAAAGTAACATGGCGAATTTTGGGCGCCATATTGTAGAGGTTGCATTTTTTTTTCTTCGCAACCCTTCGAGTGGGGTATGAAAATGAAGGGTTTTTAGAGGTGATTACAAAAATATATACCACTTATATGTTTAAAAGTATTTATAAAAAAAAAATAACTAAAAAGTTGTAAATAAAAACAGCTAATTTAAAAATCAAAAACCCGACTGCTTAAGCTAAAAAGCTGTAAACAAGAAAGAATCATGCTGTGCAGTCGGAGGATATATATACGCTAACTGCCTGATCCTCCGACTGCACAGCATGATTTTTTTAGATCGCTTCTTAAGCAGTCGGGATTTTGCTTTTTAAATTAGCTTTTTTTTATACATCATATAATGAAAAAAAACAATCAATCTGCCTAGCCTTTTCCCAACTACATTGGGGTCGGCTTCCAGTCTAACCGGATTCAGCTGAGTACCAGTGTTTAACATGGAGCGACTGCCTACTGACCTCCACAACCCAGTAACTGGGTAACACGGTACCCCTTGGCAAGACTGGTGTCAGATCTCAAGCTTCTGACTACTCGTAACGACTGTCAAAGATTTTCAAATGACAGCCGGGACCAACGGCTTAACTTGCTTTCCGAGGCACAGAGGAAACTCGGTAATCATAACTGCTGCTTGTTGCTATCTTCATAACGATATTGAAATTAATAATAATTATTAAACAGATAATTAAATTAGGTCTTCAGATAGCAACAATCACGAGCCTCCTACAAGTCAAAGTTAAAATTAAACTAAGAAATATGGACGGAAAGATAACCTACATAATAATATCGCGACTTCTTGCTACGTCTATATAAATCAAACAAATCAAACGTACCTATAAGATATTTATCGTATTTGTTAGTAGTTAAAGACAAACATTTGGTTTTGTATCAATTCATATACTTAATACTGACCGTTTCATTCAATTCGCGGTTTTTACCCGACTGCCGAAGGAGGGTAATGTGTTCATCAGTCTATGTATGTATGTTTGTTCCTATATGGCGTTCCAAAGACCAAAGGCGTTGGCCGATTTTGATGATTCATACGTCAATCGATTCGTCTTAACCCTGCGAGCGTCATAAGCTACATTAAAATTGGACAATAGAAAAATGGCGAATTTTGGGCGCCATATTTTGGGAGCCCAATTTTTTTTTTTTCCGAACCCATCGTGTGGGGTATCAATATAAAGGGTTTTAAGAATCATGCTGTGCAGGAGGAGGATACATCTGGTTTTGGTCAGCCAGCTCGCGCGTATGTATCCTCCTCCCACAGCATGATTTTTTGTTTACGACTTTTTAGTTCACTTTTTAAGCAGTCGGGTTTTTTGATATTTTGATTTAACTTTTTTTTCCAATTGTTGTTTTTGAATCACAGTAATATTATAAAGGCGAAGGTTTGTGACTGTGTGTGTGTGTGTGTTTTTTATGTTTGATACTTCTTCACGCTCAAACGGCTCGACGGATCTGGATGACATTTGGCACAGAGATAGATTATAGTCTGCAATAGCACATAGGATACTTTTTATCCGGGGATTATGTTTCCTTGGGCGAATTTTCGACATTTACGCGTGCGTAGCCGCTAGCAGAAACTAGTCTTCTTATAATTGGAAAAACTTTGAAATTAGGTATTGCTTTTTATTTCCAAGAACAACATGGATTTACTAGTATCTAGTTGAATCCGGTTAGACTGGTCACTAACACCCATAAAGGTGGGGAAATGTTAGGCAGATTGATAGCTTCTTTAGGAACTTCATATGAAGTACCTGGGCGACCGAGCTCTGCTCGGGTGAAAACAGAGAAAACGACGTTTTCTAAAAATGAAACCTAGCTAGATCAATTTATCGCCCCCGAAAGGCCCCGCCAGAAAAAAAAACAAAATAGTTTATTTCAAATAAACCTTAGAGGTACTTTTGAATTGTCAAAGAAACTTTTTTGCAAAAAAATACTCTTGACTTCCAAAAAAAAACTACAAAGTGAAAAACAAACTTTATTTTTGGAAGTCGGTGTCTTTCGTAGATACCAATTATTTGCGATAAGGACACCGACTTCCAAAAATAAAGTTTGTTTTTCACTTTGTAGTTTTTTATTTGGAAGTCGGTAGTATTTTTTTGCAAAAAAGTTTTTTATTTTTCCCTTTTTAGTTTTACCTACCTAATAGGCAAGTTGTTTAGTAAGTACCTATTACGCCAGAACAGATTACCCGAAAAACATGAAACTTGAACATAACCGGTGAAATAAGAGTTCTGCGTACCTCTTTTAGTATACTGGCGTGATGTTATGTTATGAAATGGTATAAACAATAAACAGACATGTGATTGAAGCAATCCCGAATGATTTGCCGTTATTTATTGAAGAGTTCTGTTGTATATCTCCGAAGTTCTCCATCAGATCTTTAACAAATTAAAATGGGACCAATTTCGGAACATGTTCTTTCAAACAAAAAAAGAATTTTCAAAATCGATCCACAATTGGCGGAGATATCGGTGAACATACATAAAAAAAAAAAACAAAACAAAAAACAAAGAAGAAAATACAAGAAGTCGAACATAGAACCTCCTCCTTTTTGGTAAGTCAGTTAAAAAGATGACTCTAGTTCAAAATTCGCAAGCGTCAGTAGGTTTCAATGGAGAAGAATTTGCAAGAAACTTCACGGACACTATTTTCCATCAGTATCAATTACAAGTTTTTGGTTACATCATACTTGTTTAAAAAAAAATACATATATGTGAGAACGATGTAAAAAGACGTGTACGTAAAAGCGTCTAGAGTAACAAACAATTTTACCAAAAAAAAAATGCAATAAAAGGCCGAGGCAGCTAAGTTATGACCGATCCCAACTGATGGCGCCCGTTCACGAACATGACGCATGGATCGGCACCACTCAGCTCAACCATCATGAAGGGAATCAGAGAGAAATTAGAGAGAGCATGACACACTCAACTGTCAGGGCACACTGAAGTCAACGAACGACACATAGGTACAGATAATGGTAGATTTACAGTCGGCACATAGTACTCACACATGTGCTGTGCAGTTATATAATACAAAAAGAAATTGAGTTTATACAATACAAATATATAGCAGGTCCAACAATACTTCAAAACTTTTCTGCCCATCACTAATTGTTCTTGCGCCCTAGTGGCTGCGGAGCAGGACCAGCATTGAGCCAAGAATTTTTATCAGCGATGTAATCCCCCAACTTATAATATGCTTGCCACATACTAAATTTCATGAAAATCTTTGGAGCCGTTTCCGAGACTCAGATTATTTAAATATACAAGAATTGCTCGTTTAAAGTTATTAGATTATTGATAACACACTGCTTGATTTAAAAAGTACCTACTTAAAAGTTGCCTAGGCAACTGGGCTTATCCCAGTTGTAAACGACCCTTTGTGCCTATTGGCCTTGTTTGTTCTGTCTCCTGCTTGATATTTAGGGAAGTGGAAGTTGTGTTTTTAGGGTTCCGCAGCGAAATGGCAAAAAACGGAACCCTTATAGATTCGTCATGTCTGTCTGTCTGTCTGTTTGTCCGTCCGTATGTCACAGCCACTTTTTTCAGAAACTATAAGAACTATGCTGTTGAAACTTGGTAAGTAGATGTATTCTGTGAACCGCATTAAGATTTTCACATGAAAATAGAAAAAAAAACAAAAAATATTGGGGGTACCCCATACTTGAAACAGAAACCAAAATTTTTTTTTCGTCAAGCCCTTACGTGTGTGGTATCTATGGATAGGTATTCAAAAATGATATTGAGGTTTCTAATATATTTTTTTTCTAAACTGAATAGTTTGCGCGAGAGACACTTCCAAAGTGGTAAAATGTGTCCCCCCCCCCTGTTACTTCTAAAATAAGAGAATGACAAAACTAAAAAAAAAATGTGATGTACATTGCCATGTAAACTTCCACCGAAAATTGGTTTGAACGAGATCTATTTAGTAGTTTTTTTTTAATACGTCATAAATCGTAAACCGCAATTTACCAAGTACGGAACCCTTCGTGCGCGAGTCCGACTCGCACTTGGCCGGTTTTTATTTCCTACTCCTCCGTTATTCCTTTCTGATTAATTTCGTTGCGGGATCCAAGACAGTAAAATCATTCTCTGGGACTTCGTCGAGCTTCATTGCCTCGGCGCTTTTCTGGTGATCGCCACTGTTGATTCTGGCTTTGGGAATAGTGCGGTGAGATTGTACCTACTTATAAAAACCCTGAAGTATTTATATTGCGGAAGAAAGTATTGTTATGCTGACCCAGTATATGCGGATCATACATAACCAGTTATTATGGTGCAAGAAGAAAAAACCGGCCAAGTGCAAGTCGAACTCGCGCACGAAGGGTTCCGTACCATTATCGCAAAAAATTGCAAAAAAATCACGCTTGTTGTATGGGAGCCCCACTTAAATATTTATTTTATTCTGGTTTTAGTATTTTTTGTTATAGGGACAAAAGAAATATCATGTGTGAAAATTTCAACTGTCTAGCTATCATGGTTTAAGAGATACAGCCTGGTGACAGTAACAACAATCCGTAAGCGACATTGTTATTCAGTGAACATCGTGAACATCTAAAAATACAAGTGTTCATCGTCTCTAAAAAGGACAAATTAGTGATATTACAGTGTTTTTATAAAAGAAAATAACATTACCGTTCCACTAAATAACTTTAACCAAGTGTAACCAACAAAGTTTTTAAGTTCTCGTCACGAAATTACAAAAAGACAATTACGGTGCAAATTTTTTTGAAATCAAGAAAATTAACCAACCGTCTTCTAAAACTTGTATAAGTAATTTATTAGAACATAGCTACTAATTTCAATACGTAATTTATTGAACGTTTGGCGCAGCGGATAAGAAGGCTGGTTTTTTGAAGCATCAGTATACACTTCGTGACCGTGAGTTCAAACCCTAGTTCTACAGTGTACTTTTTCTGAATGTTTTCTATAAAAGTATGATGGATTTCTTAGAAAATATCACATTTAGAAATCGGAAGACAAAATCTCAAAGCATGCCTCGTATTCGGTCATCGTCAGTCAATGAAAGTAGTTATAGTTGCCACAATTTGACGCTAGATGGCACTAGTAACAGCTTACCGAACCTATCCGACGACGAAAATGATAAACAGATATCTGATCTCAAAGATGAAATAACGAAGCTCAAATTAGAATTGTCTTCAGCTCACCAGGAAATTAACAACCTGTCACTAGAGAATATGGAGTTAAAAAAATGTATAACGGACATGAATTCGAAACATGAAATAGCGAAAAAAGCTTTTAAAATAGTAACCAGTCAGACCCCTAATAAAAAAAATAACAAAAATAATAACAAAAATAAGACGCCAAACAAAAACAACATCCCGAATCTATCCCAAAAACCATGGCATGACTCTTGTTCTTCTTCTGCAATGCAAGATTGCCTAACTAAAGTACGGCAGACTACCTGTCAGTCTCTCTCCGGAAAAAAGAAAATGTGTATCATAAGCAGCAACAAAACTAACAGCATATTATCAACAGCAGAAGATACATTTGATAACTATCAAATATGCCACTATCTAACACCTAATTGTGGCATTGAGAAACTGATTGACAACTTACACTCCAAACTGTCAAATTACACTGTAGAAGATTGCTGTATTGTATTTATAGGAGAGGATGACTTTCTTCAAACAAACAATTACTGTGATTTGGTTGTTCACATAAGGGAGGTCTTGACCAAAATAAATAACACAAATATTATCTTGTGCCTACCCACATATAAATGCAATGACTATTCTATGATGTACAATTGCAGAATCGAAACTTTTAACAATATGCTTTACATGGATAATCAAAGCCATTACTATGCTTGGCTGCTTGACTCTAATTTAAGGTTGTCTTATAAAGAGGATATGTTCTCCTGGTACAATGGCCGATTAAATAACAAAGGAATGCTCAATATCTTCCAAAACTTAAAAACATTTATGAATGAAATTTCATATAACTGGACCGACACAAACGTAGTAAGTTCACAGACGCCTCCTGACAAAACGAATGAAGCAAATGTGACCACAAACAGCTCTGATTTTTTTCGTCTTTAACTGCATAAATATCCTACATCAAAATATTGCTGGTATTATAAATAAAGCTGACCTACTTACTGTTCACCTTCAGGAAATGTCGAGAAAACAAAGAGACATAGATGTTATCTGCATTACGGAGCACTTCATTATGCTTGGCCATGAAAAAGTATTGAACATTCCGAACTATAAACTGGCTGCATGTTATGCAAGAGTTTCAAAAAAACGAGGAGGAGCGTGCATCCTAATCAAAGGAAATTTAGAATATAAAGAATTAACGGATATCGCACGCCAATCAAAAACAAATATATTCGAATGTTGCGGAATAGAACTGATCAAACAAGGATTAATTATTATCTGTATTTATAGACCACCAAAATTAAATAATCTAACTGTGTTTTATGAAAACTTTGACATTGTCTTGAAAATAATATGTAATAAATCTAATAGGAAGGTTATTGTATGTGGGGACTTCAACATAGATATATTGAAAAGAAATAACGTTACTAAAGACTTCGAGTACTTTCTATTGGGGTACAATCTTAATTTGGAACTACGACAACCAACTAGACTATCCAGTAACAGTTGCATCGATAATTTTGCTTGTAGTTTTCAACTTAAATGTAAATGTGAAATAATAGATCTAGCATTATCCGATCACACTGCACAGGTACTGGAAGTAAAGGTAAATAGAACCTGTAGAATTAATTCTTGGCGCATTAAGAAACGTGACCTTTCATTTGAAAATTTAGCTAGGTTCAAAAACTATCTTCATTCTCTTTCTTTCTCGGATATATACCTCACAGAAAATGCAAACGAAGCATATGATTATTTTCTGGAACACTTCCGTATGCTATACGATCTGTGTTTTCCATACAGGTTAGTCACTATCAAACCAAATCGAACTATTAAATGGGTATCACGTGGTATACGAGTGTGCAGTAAAAGACAGAGACATCTGCTATGGAAATGCAGACGTGACTCTTCAGAGGCAAATAAAAAACAGTTCAAAAATTACTCCCTAAAATTCAGGAAAATAATAAAATTAACCCAAAGAGCACAAAATAATTATTTTATAAACACCTCTAGTAATAAATCAAAAGCCTCGTGGAGTATTATAAATAAAAATACACGCAATATCGAGCCAATATGCAAAATCAGAACCCAAGACACCGTAATTAGTGACCCAGAAGGTATTGCTAATGCTTTTAACAATTTCTTCATCGATCAGGTACAATCTAATACATCACAAAAATATGTAACAACTGGTTTAGTTAGCAACACACATTCAATGTTTATGTCTCCAGTGATACCTCAAGACGTTATAAGAATGATACATTCATTAAAAAACACAAACAGCTTTGGATATGACGGCATAGCTACAAAAGTGGTAAAGTTCGTGTCGAATAATATTGCCTCACACTTATGCCATATTATAAATCTGTGCATTAGCTCTGGAGTATTTCCAAATGGTCTTAAAACAGTTATCGTAAAACCGCTCTTCAAAAAACACGATAAAGAAAGTTTAGTAAACTACAGACCCATTGCCCTAATTCCTATATTCTTGAAAGTCATCGAAAAAATAATTTATGAGTCAATTAATAACTTTTTATGTAAATATAATATTTTATGTGATGAGCAGAAAGGATTTAGGAAGAACAAAGGTATAAATATTGCTATTTACGACTTACTTAGTATAATAATGGGACAGGTTGATAAAAAAGTACCAATTTGCGCAATCCTTACAGACATGACAAAGGCTTTCGATTGTGTCCATCATGCAACCCTGATTGATAAGCTTAACATGTATGGAATAAGAGGCAACATACTCAGTCTTATTAAATCATATTTAAGTGACCGTAAACAATACACGGAAATATCTAAAATCTGCACAACCACTAGGCTTGAGAAGAAATACATATCTAAATCAAGAGTTATCAGACATGGTGTACCTCAGGGCGGAGTTCTTAGCTCGCTCTTGTTCTTGCTATACATAAATGACTTACCACACCATATTAAACACCCAATGGTCTTATTCGCTGACGACAGCACCGCACTTGTCAAATGTATAGACATCAATCAATATGAACAGGACATAAATAATACCCTTAAGGACATAGTAAATTGGCTTGACGAAAATAATTTAGTAATTAACCTGCAAAAAACTAACGTTATGCATTTTTATCAACGCACATCAGTACCAAATATAACAATAGAATGTAATAACTGTATTATAGACCAGGCACAAGTTGCAAAATTTTTAGGTATAGTGATAGACAGTCAGTTGACTTGGAAACCTCAAGCAGAAGAGGTTTGTAAAAAAATGAGCATATCCGCGTATGTCTTATACAATCTAGCAAAAAAGGTCAACATCACCACAACTGTGATTGCATACCATGGTCTAGTCGCGTCCACTTTAAGATACGGGATAATCTTTTGGGGAAACTGTACTCTACGAGAACAGGTGTTCAAGGCCCAAAAGCGATGCTTAAGGGCAATGCTTAATATGAAAGTGACGGATAGTTGCGTTCCTGTGTTTAAGTCCCTCAAACTATTAACTTTCCCGGCTATGTACATTTTGGAAGTTGCTATTTTCGTTAAATGTAATATTAACCTTTTCACTGCAGTGTCAAAAGATAGAAAGAGACCTTTAAGAAGTCAGTATAAATATCTACTACATGTTGAGAGTTGTAATACTGCTTTACAGAAAAAAAGTGTTATTAGTATGGGCCCAATAATATATAATAAAATACCTAACATAATAAAAAATGACACAATGAGAAACTTTAAAAAGAAACTGACAGAATTATTAATTGCAAAATGCTACTATTCTGTAAATGAATTTCTAAATGACACTGACATATTATTTTGTAATCTATAACTTGCTATTATATAATTGACATTCTTAACTAAGACATTTTTCGAGTTTATTCATTCTTTTCCTATACTGTACTTAGACATTAAAATTAAAATATTGTTATGTGAATGCACCATGCCGACTATTGTTATTTAAAAAATAATCTAATTATAATATCATTGCATCTCTTTAAATAATGTTTGCATGCCTAATATATGGTAGATTGTACAAGGATCACCCATGTTTTAACTGTCACATCTTATTTACTGTACCTACAATCTATGCAAATAAACGTTTACTTTACTTTACTTTACTTTACTTTACTTTACAGACAGACAGACGGACCGCGGAGTCTTAGTAATAGTTTCCCGTTTTTACTCTTTGGGTACGGAACCCAAAAAGCAACAAGGAAAAAAACATGCTGTGCAGTCGGAGGATACATATTCGCCGGCTGGCTGACCAAAATCTGGTGTATCCTCCGCCTGCACAGCATGTTTTTTTCCTTGTTTACTACTTTTTAGTTCGCTTTTGAAGCAGTCGGGTTTTTTGATTTTTTTAATTAAGTTTTTTTATTTATAACTTTTTAGTTAGTTTTTTCGAATTAGATACATTTAAACATATAAGTGTTATATATTTTTGAAATCATCTCTTAAAACCCTTTATTTTGATACCCCACACGATGGGTTTGGAAGAAAAAAAAAATTGGGCCCCCACAATATGGCACCCAAAATCCGCCATTTTTCTATTATCCAATTTTAATGTAGCCTATGACACTCGCAGGGTTAAGACGCATCAATTGACGTACGAATCATCAAAATCGGCCAACGCGTTTGGTCTCTGGAACGCCACATAGGAACAAACATACATACATACATACTTACATACATACATACATACATAGACTGATAAACACATTACCCTCCTTCGGCAGTCGGGTAAAAAATAATTTAAAGTTTGGAATTCGCCCGTAGCAGCGTAGCACCGCGTAGCAGCTGACTACGCCGTACTACGAAAATCTACGCTGTGCATTTTGATCATGATTTTGATACCTTTCTACCCGACTGCCGAGAAAGGTTATTAACCCTTTACATTGCCTACGTTTTATTATTATAAAACCTGTATATTGGCTTACGGTCATAAGACCAAGTAACTTGTTTTTTTTGTTTTTGCTATGTTGTTTTTGTTTTGTGTACTCTTCAGTAGATACAAATAGTTTCTTACTCATATGTGCTAGTATTTCATGCCTTATTCTTTGGAACTTTAATTAAGTGAAAATGGTATTAAGCTTGGCATCGGCTTTGAATATTTCTTGAATGAGGTCATGACTGCATGCCATTTTAATAACTTAAGGCGCTACTCCGAGCAAAACGCCGCGCTAGCCGGTTTGTGCAGTTGTTAAGAGCTATCTACTCGTTATTTAAAAATAAATATCAATTAATAACAATACATTAAATTTCTACATAATATTGATTCCAAAATGGTAGTATTCTTTTTTTTATATGTCGCATCAAGGCTGGCCGATAGATGCAAACCATCGGGAAGTCAGGATGTATTCCCTTAGGTTAAGACATCGTGTGTGGGCAGGTCGTTGGGTACAATCGTGCAAATGAAATCACAGAAGTTATTCGATACACTGGGTTTATTTAAATAGTCACAACTCAGTTACAATCTTGCTTACTAATATTACGGATCGACACTGATTCTACGACGTGTTAGCTCTACGGCGTTCAGTACTCAACTGCCATATTCTACTATCCCCACCACGCAAGTGGTTAGAGAAAGCGCGCCAAAGCGTAGTTCTTGCTATGCCGCCAGATGGCGTGCTTGCGATTTGTTTTGACGTCCGTACTATTGACTAAACCCGACACGGCCATCCTGCGAGACAGGCGTCCTCGTCTGTTCCTCATTGTCAGGTTCTAACAGTGTATCGAATCATGTGGAAATTCTCATGAATGTCCTCAGCTCTTGGGGAAAGCTGAGGAGTCTGTCAGACTCCTACTGACTAAAACCACATGGTGTTCTCTAGGCCGTAATTTATCTTGAGAGGCGAGCGTGGAACACAACACGTCGCCTTCTCGGGCCTCTCTTAGGTGACAGATCCCCAAATCTATCACCCGCAGGCATCATCTTCTTGTCCTTGCTCACTACCATCTCATGTCGTGTTGCGCCACACGTCCTCTTAGTCTACTCCGACCCGCCAGTCTCCCATCATACAAGGGATGTTTTTCTGAAACACAAAATTTCCAAACAGTATTCACTCGCCCAATCCTGACTCATACCACAAAGTACGTAAGCGGCGGCGCGCCGCAGACAGAGGGGCCACTCTCACTATGACATTTCGGTTTTACAGGGAATATTGGGCAATATTGGACCGAGCTCAGTCGCGGCTGTCATGATTGCTTTGTGCAGGCGTTTGTCACGTCATTCATACATTAAGTACTGTAACGAGGTTGGTTGCATTGTATGGGTTACCTTTACTATTTGTTACAGACCGAATTTACTTTTTTGTTTTTAATTCTTTCTTTCAATTATTTTTAAGTTATAAAGGTCATTAATCTTTCAAGATAACCAATTAGAAATTCATTATCTAGGAATATAATAAATTATTTTAAGCCCATAGATGAAATTGGGAACTTCAAGTCATACAGCTTACAAATATGTTTCTTCCGACTGCACAGCATAATTTTCATCTTGTTTAAGATCATCTTTGGTTTTTTGATTTTATTAGGTACCTGTTTTTTCACATTTATATTTTTGTCGAGCTTGGAGCTTTTTACAATTTATTTTTTTAAGTGTGATCATTATTACACTATTATTATACTACGTATTTTTACTCTCCAATATTCATCGTATGTGGCGTAATATTAAAAGTTTCGTGATATTAAATGGATGTTTGATGCCCTGTCTACTCTCTAAAGCATGTAAGCATGATATGATGTATGTTTAGACGAATCTATGTATTTATGTTTGTAACTTGGGCAACCTACTCTTTTTTTTTATTCGGAATCAATATAGTAGCAACCCTTGTGAATCTGTCAAGTTTAGCTGTCAATTTTCTAAACGGCGGGAGTGGCCCTTCTGTATACTTACTATTTTGTGCTCATACTCTAGAGTGAGGAAACATTTCGAAACAATCAAACATGATCATTTAAATCTCTCTGTTCACCATTGCAAGGTACAAGTAATTCTATTTTCAATTTAAAGAAAATAGCAACTTAATCATCGATTCGGTACCTGATAGCTTCTAATCTTCGTGATTACAAAGTCCAAGTACCACTGATAGTCATTAATGTCACATTTAATGAAACAAAAGAAACAAGACACCAGGTATCTTATTCACGAACCAATGTATGATTTTTTAATCCCCGCCTGAAAAAAGAAGGGTGTTATAAGTTTCACGTGTGTTGCTGTGTATCTGTGTATATAGCGCCTAAACGGATGAACCGATTTTGATTTAGTTTTTTTTGTTTGAAAGGTGATTTTGTCGAGAGTGTTCTTAGCTATGTTTGAATAAAATCGGTTCAGCCGTTCAAAAGTTATGGACGTTTAACTGTTTGAATCGGGGTGTCTTTGCAAGATAAATTTATCGGGGGTTTTTTAAATTTTAAAATTTTACTTGTTATTAGATGACGTGTATTGACAAATTTAACAAGTAATACTGATAAAAGTTATATTACCTACATATAGTACCATTCAGGTCAAAAAGCTTGTTTGAAAAATACTTATTAGCACTTACGAACACTCAAGTGATTGTTCATAAGATTTTTACTTACTTTTTAGTAGTTTGTTTATTCGGCTTCCAACCCAATTTTTCGCCGCACTTTCAAAAATAAAAACCCCTAAATATGAGGCGAAAAATTTTGACGAATGTGGATCGAATCTAAAAATTCGGAAACTATCCGAATTTCTGCAATATTTCGTTGAAACTAAAAGATACCTTGAATAGAGGTATTAGGAAGAAATTATAAAGGAGCGTCCTCACTACGAGCATTCTTTCGTGAGCATTTGTAAACAAGCAATCGTAGACGAGCAACAAATGCTTCCCAGCGAGCCCAGCATTCACTTTCGAGTAAAACTATGAACGTTCGAGTCGAACATTCCCTTACGAGCTTGGAGCATTCGAATACGATCTCGTTAAATGTTCGTTTTTTTTTACTCTTATTTTTTCATTCGATATTACGATTGACCAAGAATGTCACAAACACTTAAGATCAAGAAACTGTTCCTTGCTTTACAAGTGGCCAGTAATATGCCTACATACATACTCTTTCATTTCGTTAGCTAAGTACTCGCTTTCGAGAGTTTTATTTGCGTGAACATTTGAATGCGAGCCGTTTCCGCGAAAATCGTTGCGACGTCCACACCGGCCAAAGTTCGCGCTTGCATGTAAGCTTTGTAACGCTCGGCTCAACGTCCACACCACTCGACTATTCAACGTCGAATGCTCATTACACGTGAATGCTCTCAGTGAGGATTTTCCTATAAAAAATAATCAAAACCATAATCGAGCAAAATTACTAACTAGTTAACAGACTAGCAGTCTAATTAGATTTTAAAATTGGAATAATCAAACTGTCATGTTTTTTTTTGTTTTCAAAATACGTTTAGGTTCAAATCACATTCATAAGAATATTACGTAACAATGAAATAGTGATTCTTTAATTATACGGGTTAGTTCACAAGTTAATGAAACTAGATAACGAAGAACAGCAACATTTGGCTATCTGTTGTAGGTATCCACCTAATCTCGGGACGGCCAGCGGCCTATAGAACAATATTTACTATATGAAATATGTGTTAGAAAAACGTGATGCTTAGCTATTGAGTCAATTGAAGAAACACCGCGCACGTGTAAATTGAAGTGGGATATATATAGGTTATGCAACGGGGGCCGCCGGTATCCGAGCGAGCATTCAGGGTTGGCGAAGGCCGATTCTTTTATCTGTTAGGTAATCACTGGTCCGAACTTGGCATGGTTTAGCGGCCGGGAAGCTTGTATGTCCGTATGAGGAATTGATGACCCTTCTCTATGTTGTCTTGCTAATCGTTGTACCCTTCTTTTGTGTACTTACTTCCTAATTACCCATACAAATCGAATTTCAAACTCACTCAAATATAGCGTTTCACTAAGTAACCAAACGTAAAAAGACATTAATGAATTCTACATTTTCCTGAATGAATAAGTATCAATATTAATTATTATTGTTATTTATTTATTTATTTATAACACCTTTACAGAAACTTCCAAGGCGATGTTATAACATACATATAAAACATTAAAATACAATACGAATCAATCGTTTCAATAAGACATTCCCATACATCATATCAGCCGAAAGACGTCCACTGCTGGACATAGGCCTCCCCCAAGCGTCGCCACATTGATCGGTCCCGTGCGTCTCGCAACCAGCGGATCCCCGAAACCTTCACGAGGTCATCGGTCCACCTGGTGGGAGGCCTTCCAACGCAACGTCTTCCGGTTCGCGGTCGCCACTCCAGAACCTTTCTGCCCCATCGGCCATCCGTTCTGCGAGCAATGTGCCCTGCCCACTGCCACTTAAGTTTGGCAATTCTTCGAGCTATGTCGGTAACATTGGTTCTCTTACGGATCTCTACATTTCTGATTCGATCACGCAAGGAAATGCCGAGCATAGCCCTCTCCATTGCCCTTTGAGTGACTGTAAGCTTTCTGATAAGGCCCATTGTAAGCGACCACGTCTCTGAGCCATATGTCATCACTGGCAACACACACTGGTCATAGACTTTTGTCTTGAGACACTGTGGTAAGTTGGACGAAAAGACACCGCGCAACTTCCCGAACGCTGCCCAGCCGAGTCGGATTCGACGGTTTATCTCTCTCTCGAAGTTGGCCCTACCCAACTGGATCGTTTGTCCCAGGTAGACATAATCTTCCACAACTTCGAGTGTAGAGTCTCCA
This sequence comes from Orthosia gothica, assembly GCA_949775005.1. Classification (NCBI taxonomy): domain Eukaryota; kingdom Metazoa; phylum Arthropoda; class Insecta; order Lepidoptera; family Noctuidae; genus Orthosia; species Orthosia gothica. The sequence continues at coordinate 8,016,784 of OX459056.1, read as the reverse complement.
ACCTTGATAGGAGTGGGTGTAACATGGGCATTCAACATCACCTTGGTTTTGTCCATGTTCATTTTAAGACCCACTCTTCCGGAAGCTCTACTGAGGTCATCGAGCATTGTATTGAGGCTCTCCATGGTCTCAGCCATGACCACTATGTCGTCGGCAAACCGAAGATGAGTGATGTACTCGCCATTAACATTGATGCCTAGGCCCCTCCAGTCCAGAACCTTGAATACATCCTCCAGCGCAGCAGTGAACAGTTTCGGAGAAATGACATCTCCCTGTCTCACGCCACGCTGGAGAAATATTGGTTTCGAGGTCTGATCCTGAAGACGGACTGACATGGTGGCGTTTCTGTACAAACACTTCAACACCTGAATGTACCGGTAGTCGATCTGGCACCGTTGGAGAGACTGCAGTACAGCCCAAGTCTCGATCGAATCGAAGGCTTTCTCGTAGTCCACAAACGCTAAGCAGAGAGGCAGGTTATACTCTTCGGTCTTCTGTATAACCTGCCGCAGCGTATGTATGTGGTCTACGGTGCTAAAGCCTTTTCGGAATCCGGCTTGTTCGGGAGGCTGGAAATCGTCAAACCTGCGCGCGAGACGATTCGTGATGACTCTTGAAAACAACTTGTAGACATGGATAAGAAGTGAGATAGGCCTATAGTTCTTCAGCCGGGCATTGTCACCCTTTTTGAAGAAGAGGACCACCACACCCCTGCACCATGCCTGTGGCGTTTTGCCCTCGAGTATGACGGAATCAAACAGCTTCTGAAGGGCCTTAAGGACCGGTTTTCCACCCGCCTTCAGGAGTTCAGCCGTGATTCCGTCATCACCCGGCGCCTTGTTGTTTTTGAGCTGTTTCAGAGCCATCCTAATCTCGTACAGGCTGACGTCCGGGATATCTTCGGTATAGTGTCGGGTCAATCCCCATACATTTATCATTATTTAAATGGTCAGACCTTTTTCAATTAAATTTTGCGCTACTTTGACGAATCTCGGCAGGTTTTGGCAAAATATATCTTCTGATAGATGCTCCTGAATGTTACTCGTACTTAGAAATGGTTTTATACACAGTTCTATATATAAAATTTTTGTTTGTCCACAGCGCCGGTGGTCTGGTCACAGCTGTGGCCCCAGTGGTGATCAGAGGGGGCGGCATCTGGGTGGGATGGCCAGGCATTCACCTGGATGACCCCAATGAGAAGATCCCGGAGTCAGACCCCAAGGACAAGACCCCCACAGCTGGCTTGCTCTCTGAAAAGGTACGATATCCTACTTTGTATATATTCTATCCTACAAAACCTACCACAATATTATAAATACGAAAATTTGGATAGATGGATGGATATTTGATAATCAATCACGCTGGAACGGCTGAATGGATCTGGTTCAAATTTGAATAAGTATAGTCTGGAAAAAGACAAAGGCTACTTTATAACTCGGTAGTATGTTCCCGTGGGATATTTCACAACATCGACGAAGACACTGGAAAAAGCTAGTTATATATAAAAGCATAGGTATCTGCTATGATGTAGCAACCAGATATACCAGTTTCAACCACATAATAGGTGAGCTGGTTTGTATTGGATATCCTCGATAATACTAGGCCTAATCAACCACCGAATATGTCGCTTCATCGTATGTAGGAATTGATGAAACATATTTCAAAGAGTAGTTCATCAATAGTTTTTGAACCATGGAGAAACTGACTAGAATTAAGGAAAGAGATCTTAATAAGCAAATTGATCAGTCGAAAAATACAGCAAAGAAAGAAGTGGACCTACATTTTATCTAGTCCATAGAGCGGTTAGTCATCCAAGGAAAATTTGAATGCACTAGACCGCGTAGAAGGTCGCCCATGCGTTGGACCGACCAGACCAACTCTGCTGTGGGCGGGCCCGTACGCGAATGTACCCGAATGACTTCTAATCGGGAAAGGTGGTGAGACATTGTGAGACGCATTACATCTGCCGTAAATAGTAGCCAACAACATCAAGAGCGTAACGACTAATAAGAAGACGTTTTATTACCCTACTGCAGAAGGAGGGTAATATGTTTATCAGTCTATGTATGGATGTATGTTTGTTCCTATGTGGCGTTCTAGAGACCAAACGCGTTGGTCGATTTTGATGATTCTTACTTCAATCGATTCGCGAGTGTCACTGGCTATATTAAAATTGGAAAATATAAAAATAGCGGCTTTTGGGCGCCATATTGTGCGAGTCCACATGTATCAAAATAATGGATTTTAAGAGATGATTTCAAAAATATATTACAATTATACGTTTAAATGTACCTAATTCGGAAAAAAAAAATTAACTGAACAGTTATAAATAAAAAACAGTTTATTCAAAATATCACAAAAAACCCTACTGCTTAAGAAGCGAACTAAAAAGACGTAAACAAGAAGAAAATCACGCTGTGAATCGGTGGATACACCTGGTTTTGGTCAGCCAGCCCGCGAATAAGTAGACCCGCAGCCTAATTGTGTAAGTAAATTCGGCAACGGAAACAATCCGGTTCTTTCCCAAAAACACACACGTATACAAAAAAGTTGAATAAAGATTCAACTTTTTTGTGAAGTTGTGTATGTGTGTGTTTTTGGGAAAGAACCGGATTGTTTCCGTTGCCGAATTTACTTACACAATTAGGCTGCAATATTCTCCGACTGCACAGCATGATTTTCTTACTGTTTGCGTCTTTTTAGTTCGCTTCTTAAGGCGGTACCCCGAGCAAAACGTCGCGCAAGCCGTTTTTTGTGCTGTTTTTAGGAGCTATCTACTCGTTATTTAAAAAGAAATATCAATTAATAAAAATACATTAAAATTCTTCATAATATTGATTCTAAAATGGTAGATTTAGTTTTTTTTTAAATTGTTGTATATATTTCACTAATCTCCTTCCAAAAAAACATAAAAATGAGAAATAATTATTGATATTATGCATCTCCTCGTAAAGTGTTCATTCATTATTTTTTGTACTAACACTAATGGGTAGACAATTTAATAACGAACATGTTTGTAGTTTTTTTTTTTCAAATGACCAAAATTCGATTTTATAAAGATTTTATTCTAAAATCTGGGCGTATTCACTACTGTAATTCATGCGCCACCAGTGCCGCTAGACCAATAGGAATGCTCATATCTCATGCCGATTTTTTGCTCAGGGTACCGTCTTAAGTAGTCGAGTTTTTTGATATTTTGAATTAACTTTTTAATTGCAAGTGTTTTATAAACTGACAAAACCCGAAACTAAAACATCGAAAATCTGTCAATGTGACACAATTTAGTACCATTACACCTTGAACTGTTTTGAATGACATAGATACAGCTCAGTAAACAATTATGTTCGTGCTCATACCATTAAATCTTTATGCACCATAAAGATTCAAATGTGTGCTAATATCTCCTCCCATAGTTACGACTGGATATTTGCATAGAGAAAAACACTTCTTTGCTTAAATAGTATCTTAGACTTCTGTCCAAGATAAGGAGAAGGTTCTCAATTCGGCAGCATGTTTTTTTTTTAATGTATTTTCGGGCACAACTCCGTCATATATAAACGGATAAATAAGCTTTTTTTTTTGTTCGAATGATGTTTATTTCGAAATGGTCCCATTAAAATTTAGTATAAATCTGATGAAGAACTTCGGCGATATACAACAGAACTCTTCAATAAATGACGGCGAATCTCTCGGGATTGCTGCAATCGAATGTTTGTTTATTTTTTAAACCATTTCATAACATACCATTACGCCAGTACGCTCTAAAGGGGTACGCAGACGTGTATAGTTCACCCTGGGACACTCTCATTCCACCGGTTATTTTCAAGTTACATGTTATTCGGGTTATCTATATCTATTTTAGCTTCTCTGTGGGCATTATAGGTACCTTACCATAGAACTTTTCCATTAAAAAGTGAAAAATAAAAAGCTTTATACAAAAAAAATAGAACGTGTTTTACAAAAAAATACTACCCACTTCCAAATAAAAAAAACACTACACACTGAAAAATAACTCCAATTTCGGAAGGCGGTGTCAAAAATAGAAGGAACGAAAACAGGAACACCGACTTCCGAAATTGAAGCAATTTTTCACTTTTTATTGTTTTTATTTGGAAGTCGGTAGTATTTTTTGGTAAAAATTTTTTTTTTTAGGAACGAAGTATTTACTTGAGGCAAAGTTTATCCCTTTTTTCCTTAGAGTCAATAATCCTTCTGACTCTTACAGTAAAAGCCTGAATGTTTATTACCACTTATCATACCTCAATGGTTAAACGCACAGATGCAACTAGCACACGGGTAGACCATGGCCTGTATTAGGACATAGTATACTTTGTATGGGTTTCACTCCTATCAAGGTTGGAGACTCTACACTCGAAGTAGTGGACGTCTATGTCTACCTGGGACAAACGATCCAGTTGGGTAGGGCCAACTTCGAGAAAGAGATCAACCGTCGAATCCGACTCGGCTGGGCAGCGTTCGGGAAGTTGCGCGGTGTCTTCTCATCCAACTTACCACAGTGTCTCAAGACAAAAGTCTATGACCAGTGTGTATTGCCAGTGATGACATATGGCTCTGAGACGTGGTCGCTTACAATGGGCGTCATTAGAAAGCTTACAGTCACTCAAAGGGCAATGGAGAGGGCTATGCTGGGCGTTTCCTTGCGTGATCGAATCAGAAATGTAGAGATCCGTAAGAGAACCAAGGTTACCGACATAGCCCGAAGAATTACCAAACTTAACTGGCAGTGGGCAGGGCACACTGCTCGCAGAACAGATGGCCGATGGGGCAGAAAGTTTCTGGAGTGGCGACCGCGAACCGGAAGACGTTGCGTTGGAAGGCCTCCCAACAGGTGGACCGATGACCTGGTGAAGGTTGCGGGGATCCGCTGGTTGCGAGACGCACGGGACCGGTCTATGTGGCGACGCTTGGGGGAGGCCTATGTCCAGCAGTGGACGTCTTTCGGCTGATATGATGATGATGATGATACTTTGTATCCCGATACGACTTTCGCAAGGGCGAAGCCTCTGCCAAAACCTAGTGATACGTAAATGGACACCCTTCTTTTATAATGCTAGAATGGGGTAGGATAGGTGGACTCCTATTCCACACTTTGGTCCGTGTGTGCTGGCCTCCTCTCTGTGAAAGGAAATGGACCGTAATCCGCCACGCGGGCCCAGTGCGGGTTGGTGGATGTCACGTGTCTTTGAATTTTTGTTTCTAAGACATGCTGGTTTCCTCACGATGTTTTTCTTCACCGTTTTGGGAGCAGTGGTGATGAAATAATTTACACAAAGTAAAGCGCCTGCCTGGGTTCGAACCCACGACATACAACTTGAAAGTCGCTGCCGTTACCACTGAGCCACCACTGCTCCTGAGTTTTAATAATGCTACAAATGCTACTTGTGATTCTGACAGATTCCAAGCTGTCATCAACGAAATCGCCTTTAGCGTGAAATAATACGTTTTCTGAAGCATAATAAAAACATTTGCCAACACAGGTGAATCATACAAACCCGCAGACTTATTACGTATCTTGCAAGAGCAATACGATAGCGATTTTTGCGCAATAATTGCTCTTCAATACAGAAGTTTTTGAGTTTTTGGCGATTTAAAGAAGTTTTTTTAAATTTTTTATTTAACTTGCCTTGGTGTTTGGGTCAAATCTTGCAACTGTATTTCAAAACAGTTCGCCATCCAATTGAGCTGAAATTTTGCTTACACGTTTGGTTTGGATGACAATAGCTTAAAAAGATATATACAATAAAAGATATCTTTATTTGACTTGTTTTAGTAATAAGTGCATTTGACAAACAGCGAGCGATTAGCAAATGATTGTGCCAACATTTTTAACATAAAGCTTATGATCGCGCGATGATTGCTGATTGAAGTTTCTTACGTAATAAGCCTGCCGGCCATGCACCTCGCACGCGTGACCGCCGTGTTCCACTGTGCAAATAGTTTCCAATTTGCTCGCCACTGACACTGCCGTGAATACGCTTACCTATTTACTTTGTTTAGGTAGATCCTTTGGTACAGAACAAACATTGCATGCAATATCAACAGTGTGCAGTGGCCTTATCCATGCAATCTTACTAATATTATAAATGTGAGAGTTTGGATGGATGTGTGGATGTATGTTTGTCACTCAATCTAGATGAAATTTGACACAGAGATAGATTTAAATCTGAAATAGCACATAGGCTATATTGCATCCCGGTAAACACTTTTCACGCAGGCGAAGCCGCTGGCAGAAGCTATGTTTATATAAGACAGGAAATAATGGGACATAATTTAAAAAATATATTAGTATCAGTTTTCCCATGGGATTAGTGGGACATAATTAAGAAAAATATGTAGTATCAGTTGTCCCATAGGAACAATGGGACATATCATCATTATATAATATCATCAGTTACCCGCGATCACCCACTAAGGTAGCACGCACCTCGATCGTTCTCTGCGCTTGTTTACGCACTTCGGATAACCGGTTTTAAGATCAGTGGTTCTAAACATTTTACTCAAAGTTTGACTAATATCGCCCGGACTCTTAGTCAAGTATGATGAAGTGTGCCAGCTGCAATATTAACTTCAATGACGGCGTTCAATGTGCCTCATGTTTGAAACACCTTGATTTTGGCTGCGCGAGCATCACTGAGGCTGGATGGAGGAAGTTGGGCAATGACAGAAGATTAATGAGATTGTCTCAGTGTACGAGTGTCTAGCGCCTTTAACGCCTGTTGACAAATATCACCCAGCCCTCCGTATCGAGGTAAACTTTTTTGAGTACAGTCACTTAACGCCTGCGCCTTATATTCGGTATCGTTACGATAGGGGGAACTTTACTGAAATCAATAGGGAAATATCAGCTATAGACTGGACTAATATACTCTCTGATATGTCGCTTAATGACGCTGTGAACTTTTTTTATTCTACTATAGAGTAAATTCAAAATAAGTACGTGCCTACTGTGACAGTATTCCATAACTCATACCCAATTTGGTATTCCTCGTCACTTAAACGCTTGATTAAGGAGAAATCCAAATATCTTCGTAAATTTAAATTGTACGGTAGGCTGTCTGATGAAGCTACCTTTAAACATTTACGGGAAAGAGTTAAAAAGCTAGAAGTGGATTGTTATGCCAACTATGTAGCGGCTACAGAAGCCTGCATTGAACTGAACCCTAAGCGCTTCTGGAGCTTTGTCAAACAGCGGTCTAAGACCAATATAATGCCCAGCTACCTGAAGTATGGCGATGTGACACTTTCCTCTCCTGATTCTATCTGTAACGCGTTTTCTGCCCACTTTTATTCTACATATCTTAACCCTTGTGATGTATCGTCTATTGATAATCATTGTTCTATCCAAACTACTGAAAATCTTAATATACCTTCGGATATTCATTCTATTGAAATTGACCCTAATGTTATAGCTAAATTAATTAATAATATTGATCCATTTAAATCTGGTGGCCCGGACCACTTATCACCTAAATTTTTGATCGGGTGTGCTAAATCCATTGCCTTGCCAGTATCTCTCTTGTTTAAAAAATCACTCTCTTCATGTACTGTTCCCCATATCTGGAAGTCTGCCTTTATAACTCCAGTGCATAAAAAAGGGCATAAAAGTGAAGTAGTTAACTACAGGCCAATTTCTAAACTGTGCATATTAGCTAAAATTTTTGAGAGGGTGGTCTATGACCAAGTGTATGCTGCGCTCAGTCAATCTTTTAGTCCCTCACAGCATGGGTTCCTCAAAAGCCGTTCAACTGTTTCTAACTTGGCTCTGCTTAATGACTTCCTAACGGAAAGGATGGATGATGGGGCACAGGTGGATGTCGTTTACACGGACTATAGCAAAGCTTTTGATAGAATCGATCATAATATCCTCAAAAGGAAGCTTTTTAACAACGGTATTAGAGGCGACTTACTTCGCTGGTTTTCCTCATATTTGGATAACAGGTCTCAAGCAGTCGTTGTTAGTAACTACATCTCAAGCTGGGTTTCAGCTCCCAGTGGTGTTCCTCAGGGTTCTCTGATGGGTCCGTTACTTTTTATCATCTACGTGAGCGACATCGGCTCGTGTTTTCATCATTCTAACTTGCTCTGCTTTGCTGATGACATGAAAATATTTTCTTCAATTTCATCATTGGATGATATGGATGCTCTCCAATCAGACTTAGCACGTTTAGATGATTACTGCCGGATCAATAAATTGGACTTGAATCCTTCTAAATGCTCCGTAATATCATTTACAAGAAGGCGAGTGCCACTTCCTACTACTTACATACTTAAAGGGCAGCTACTACAGCGATGCGATGGAGTGCGTGACTTAGGAGTCTATCACGATTCTAAGCTTTTATTTAACACACACGTGGAACATATAGTAGCTAAAGCCTCGAAGTCGCTCGGCTTTGTTATGAGACTTGCAGGATGCTTTAAGAAAGCTAAAACCCTAAAGATTTTGTATTGCTCATTTGTGCGGAGTCATCTCGAATATGCGTCTCAAATTTGGAACCCTTGTTACATTAAATACATAGACCGTATTGAAAGTATCCAAAAAAGATTCCTTCGTTTTATGTGTTTTCGCCTCCGTATTCAATACCGTTCTGAAAATTACTTAGACCTTTGCAAGAAATTCCATCTGCAACCCCTTAGGAATCGTCGCAGGATGGCGGATTGCACATACCTTTTAAAAATATTGTCAAATGAAATCGACTGTCCTGATCTCGTCAATAAACTGAATTTCAATGTTCCACAAAGATCAGTAAGATTTAATCCACCTATCTCTATTCCCTGCTCTTCATCTAACTACAGGCGTAATTCATACTTAGTGCGAGCGAGTAAGGATCTTAATTTATTGTGTAAGGAGTTTTCGTTTGATGTGTTTACCACTAAAAGCTTGTCAGTGCGTAAGCAGCTTAACCTTGACTTTTTCAAAAGTGCATAGTGTGCAATATTGTCCTTTAGCGTTAGTGATTTATTTTTTCTGATTGTTGTGCTTGCTGCTAGTGATCCCTAAGATCTCTTTAAAATTATTATATCTCTAGCCGTGAGAACCTGTAATTGGCTTAATGTAACATACTCAACTTGTGTATTCATTTAATGTATAGCTGTTGGTTTTCCATCTAATAAATAAATAAATAAATAAATAAATATCATCCCGCTTGTCCCATCATGGGACTGGGTCAATGGGACTAGTAGGACGGATCGAAAATAACAGTATCATGTAGTCAGATAATTACTTAAAGTACGAGTTGCATTACTATGAACAATTATATAAAGTCACCCAAAGGGCAATGGAGACGGCTATGCTCGGAGTTTTCTTTCGTGATCGCATCAGAAATGAGGATAGCCGCAGGAGAACCAAAGTTACCGACATAGCCCGAAGAATTGCGAAACTTAAGTGGCAGTGGGCAGGGCATATTGCTCGCAGAACGGATGGCCGATGGGGCCGAAAAGTTCTGGAGTGGCGACCGCGAACTGGAAGACGATACGTTGGAAGGCCTCCCACTAGGTGGACCGTTGACCTGCCTAGCGAGCATGGGCGTACCCAAGACATTTGTGACATGACATGATAAATTATGTCATATCTTACAATTTGTCTTAAATGCTAGCACGGGTCAAACATGTGACATATTTTAAAGGCGCAACATGCCTTTCTTGTTGCTGCCCGGCGAGCACGGCCTACTGTGACATGGCTTGAGTCACACATTTCATCGCAGTTTGGGCGATAACGCCATTTTGTCCTAAATAATAGCACCGGCGGCGTGAGAAAATTTCCTGACGTTTGTTTGGGACTCATCGGGTCTTAATTGCTAATACGGGCGCACCCATTTTGTCACAAATGTCACATTTTGACAGATGATTTAGAAAAATGTATCACTTTCGTTCGGAGGTGGTGATAAAATTTTATAGTTGAAAAAAACATATTTGCCTTCTAATTACGGCACCAAATGGCAATAAATTCATTTTGTGTGTATGGTGAATTGGTGATCAATGCTTATTAATTAATTGAAATGTTACAAGATTATTAATTAATTTTATATTATTACTTTATCATAATTGTATTTTTTTTATTGTTGTTCTTATTTTAATTATGATTATTTTTTATAATTATTTTCTTTTATACCATATTCTTCTTGCTTTCTACATTTTTAAATGTTTCTTAAATAAAATCCCCAAAAAACATTTAAAATATAAAAAATAGGGGCCCACCGGTATTGGTCCAAGCTATTATATTTTTTTAGTAATTATTAAAATTTTCACAATAAATATATCTTTCTAACAAACACTTAATATGTAATCAAACAAACAAAGAAAAATAAAGTGTGCATAAGTCTATGGTCGTGGGTCAAATATTAATTTATTCCCAACAAAATTTAAAAGTTGTTTAGCTGTATGAACGGCATACTTTTTTACGTATTATTTTATTTGGTCGTTTATTCATATTATGTCGCACTATGAAGTCAACAACAAGAAAAGCAAGTCGCGCCTGTAAATTATGTCACATGGTTGTCCCGTGCTAGCATTTAAGACAAATTGTAAGACATGACATATTTTATCATAACTTGTCATGACCGAGTCGAAAACCAAGCAATGTAAAAAAAAAAAACTTGTAATTCATGTTGGGGGTGCTGCTAACTTGGGAGTAGCAAAGGAGGGGGCTAAATTTTGGTTATTTTTGGCCTAGGACATACCGTTTTCGAGATATCATTTTGGAAATATGCAAAATAAAATAAGATACGGAGGCCCATAATTCGGCAACAGTGCGTCGTAGGGCTATGCTTCTCAGAACATAAATGGTTTTTATGGCCAAGGTTAAACCGAAACTACAATAAAATTGGAAAATTTCCGAAAAATAAAAAAATAAACGTCAAGAAGTTATGCCACAAGTCAAGAAAATATCTCACGCCGCCGTGCTAGCATTTAAGACAAAATGAGTTTATCGCCCAAACTGTGATTAAAAGTGTGACTTAAGCGATGTCACAGTAGGCCATGCTCGCCGGGCTGGTTAAGGTTGCGGGTACTGGGAAGGCAGTGTGCAGTGATGGCCTAGTGGTATTTACAAGTTATAGTTCGTGGGTTCGGAAACAGGCAGGCGCTTTATTTTGTGTAAATTATTTCATCACCGCTGCTCTCAAAAACGGTGAAGGAAACATCGTGAGGAAACCGACATGTCTTAGAACCAAAAATTCGAAGTGACATCCACCAACCCGCACTGGGCCCGCGTGGTGGATTAAGACCCATCCCCTCTCACAGAGAAGAGGCCTGTGTCCCAGCTGTGGGATCATGAATAGGCTGATGATGATGACTGGGAAGGACATAGGATTTTAGGAGATTTTTATCCCCAAAATCTTCCTAGGGGGATGGCAAGGGGGGGTGGAAATTTTGAATGGTGCAACGCAGTATTAAAGTTGCGGGAATGCGCTGGATACGAGACGCACGGGATCGGTCAATGTGGCGAAGCTTGGGGGAAGCCTATGTCCAGCAGTGGACGTCTTTCGGCTGAAATGATGATGATGAAGATGAACAATTATCTTAATACGAACTTGGCTTCATTGAACCGGCATGTCCTAGAACCAAAAATTCTAAGACATGTGACATCCACCAACCCGCACTGGGCCCGCGTGGTGGATTACGGCCCATTCCCTCTCACAGAGAGGAGGCCTGTGTCCCAGCAGAGGGCACATTAATAGGCTGATGATGTGATGTGATATGAACTTGGCTAGAAATAGGTACATATTTTCCACAATCAAGGAAAAATTGCAGGAAGTAGATAGAGGCTCTTCGTTATTTTCCAATCAAACGTCTGATAATATGAGTTATCAGATAACAGATGAATGTGACCGCAGATATCTATTAAGCTGACTATTTACACATTTTATTGAGTTAGGTGAATAGCTAATACTTACGTCATAAAAGGCTTACGGTATTGCATTAAATAAATACACGTGCATATTAATAAACATACTATGTACTATGAAAATAAAGAAAACAATAGGATGGATGCTTTTCATAAATTCTTGTTACACAAACAAAGAACAGCTTACTTACTACCTTCAATACATATTTAAAAGAAATATTCATGAAATTGTCTGTTTCCGCATTACAAACAGCTAGGTACCCAGTACTATTACCAACCTACGCATTATTAAGAGGGGACTCTAGTGAGACTTTCTCCATACAAACACATTCTGCTGTTTCTTCGTGGATAATGCCTCTAGAGCAATGATTTTTTTCCATAAAATCTAGGTCTAATTAATTCGTGCCTGTATCATTTCCTTTTTTCCAAAACATAATCACAAAAAGAAATATGACAATCCAAAAATCCGAAAAAATGCCCGTTTTTACCGCCATGTTCAGAAGACTTTCAGACAAAATTTATAAGTTTTTAACAAAATAGGAAATAATAGGAGCATAGATATACTTTTCCTCTAAATTTTGATATAAGAATTTTTTAGATCAGACCAGTTTTCATGAAGAAAACAGCAGAATACGAAACGTCTTTTAGTCAAAGTTTTTGTAGGTAAAATCAGCCTGAGCTGCAGTTGTCCCTTTCGCACTTTACGGGGTGAGGTTGGAGGTGACGCGACGGCAATAGTTTCTTCAAATACCTATTTTTCAAATTCCTGTTGACTAGAGTCCGCTCTTAAAACTCTTCGTTTTGCGAAAAAACCTTTTAAATTCGTCATTCATTTATAAATAAATTTATTAATTAAAAATCTTTTTTTAAACAAGTTTTTTTCGTATTCTTCACAGCAAACCCTTTTTTTATACCTATATCATGACATTGCACAAAAATAACAAGACCGCCATCTTGGGTCGTCCGCCATATTGGATTTGGAATGACGTCACTTAGCTAAACATGCATTGTCATCCAAACTAAACGTGTATGCAAAATTTCATCTTAATCGGTGGAGGATAACTGCTTTTAAATTCAGTTGCAAGATTTGACCCGAACACACTTACATACATACATTGCAAGTTAATTAAAAGCTTGTAAAAAGGCTATCCTCTTTACAAATTCTCGATGCCATATCTAATAATATCTTCTTCAAAACTGGTTGTGTCTGACCCAAAGAAGAAACAATATAAGGTCTTTTATAAGAAACCCTAATTCCTCATTTCAGATAGTCCCCATCTACGCGGAACCCAAGCTTTTCGATAGTTACTATAACGGCTGCTGCAACGGCACGTTCTGGCCTCTGTTCCACTCCATGCCTGACAGAGCCACCTTCATCGCTGACCACTGGAAGGCGTACATTAAATGCAACCAGGAGTTTGCTGAGAAGACAATACATGCCCTACACCTGCTTAAGGAGCAGAAGGGGAAGAATGGAAACGCCCCACCTATTGTGTGGATCCATGATTACCATCTTATGTTGGCTGCAAACTGGATTAGACAGGTATGTTAAAAGAAAAACTCTCTTTAGTCGTTTTATAAGCTGACAAGCTGGATACAAGTATTGAATCGTATGCGTTTTATTTTCAGCGAGTTGAGGAAGACGATATTAAATGCAAGCTCGCGTTCTTCTTGCACATTCCATTCCCCCCATGGGACATATTCAGACTGTTCCCATGGTCTGATGAAGTACTTCAGGGCATTCTTGGTAAGTTTCACTCTGCCATTACGTTTTAAAAAACTTCATTACTTGGAAAGAACGTTGTATTAATATGAGACGTTTCTTTTTCTTTACAGGTTGTGACATGGTCGGATTCCACATAACAGATTACTGCCTGAACTTCATAGATTGTTGCCAAAGAAACTTAGGTTGTCGTGTGGACAGAAAGAATCTTCTAGTTGAATTGGGAGGCCGCACCATCTGTGTCCGACCACTGCCGATCGGAGTGCCCTTCGACAGATTCGTGCAGCTGGCCCAAAACGCTAAACCAGTGCTCTCTAACGCAGGTCAACAAGTGATATTAGGAGTCGATAGACTGGATTATACCAAAGGTTTAGTACATAGATTGAAAGCCTTCGAAAGGCTACTGGAGAAGTATCCAGAACACATAGAGAAGGTGGTGCTACTGCAGATCTCAGTGCCATCCAGAACGGACGTGAAGGAATACCAAGACTTGAAGGAGGAGATGGATCAACTAGTTGGAAGGATAAATGGAAGATTTACTACTCCTAACTGGTCACCTATAAGGTGAGTTTCTAAAGATATTAACCTCTCAGATGTGACGAATATATGTCTACTTGTTCAAAAAGATCAAGCTCTTTTACCATTCTGACCATGAGATGAAATATTTGCCAGATATATTTACGGGTGCGTCGGTCAGGAGGAGCTAGCAGCTTTCTACCGTGATGCAGCCGTGGCTTTGGTCACACCTCTGCGAGACGGCATGAACCTTGTAGCCAAGGAGTTCGTCGCCTGCCAGATCAACAAACCACCCGGCGTTCTGATCGTATCACCTTTCGCTGGAGCTGGCGAGATGATGCACGAGGCTCTCATCTGCAATCCATATGAGTTGGATGATGCTGCTGAAGTTACTCACAGGTAAATATATTACTGAGTTGCTGATGTTTATTTATTTATGTACTCACAAAACACAGAGAAAAGAAAGTGTCGTTCGTTGACTTCAGTGTGGCCTGGCAGTTGAGTGTGTCATGCTCTCTCTAATTTCTCTCTGATGGTGGCACATGTGTTGGATCATTCGGTTCCCTTCATGATGGTTGAGCTGAGTGGTGCCGATTCATGCGTCATGTTCGTGAACGGGCGCCATCAGTTGGGATTGGTCATAACTTAGCTGCCTCGGCCTATTATTGTTTTTTTTTTTTGGTATAATTACTCTAGACGCTTTTACGTGCACGTCTTTATACATCGTTCTCACATATATGTATTTTGTTTTAACAAGAATTATGAATGCAAAAACTTGTGATTGAAACTGATGGTAAAGAGTGTCCGTGGAGTTTCATGCAAATTATTTTCCATTGAGACCTACTGACGCTTGCGAATTTGCAACTAGAGTCATCTATTTTTAACCCCCGCCGGAAAAAGAGGGGTGTTATAAGTTTCACGTGTGTTGCTGTGTATCTGTGTCTGTCTGTGGCATCATAGCGCCTAAATTGATGAACCGATTTTGATTTAGTTTTTTTTGTTTGAAAGGTGATTTTGTCGAGAGTGTTCTTAGCTATGTTTGAATCGGGGTGTTTTTAACCCCCGCCGGAAAAAGAAGGGGTGTTATAAGTTTCACGTGTGTTGCTGTGTATCTGTGTGTCTGTCTGTGGCATCATAGCGTCTAAACGGATGAACCGATTTCGATTTAGTTTTTTTTGTTTGAAAGGTAATTTTGTAGAGAGTGTTCTTAGCTATGTTTGAATAAAATTGGTTCAGCCGTTCAAAAGTTATGGGCATTTTACTGTTTGAATCGGTGTGTTTTCGCAAGATAAATGCGTCGGGGGTTTTTTAAATTGTGAAATTTTACTTGTGGCAAGTTAAAACTGTCGGGGGTTTTTGAAATTTTACTTGTTATTTCTTTTGTTTGGCAATTCAAAAGTACCTCTAAGGTTTATTTGAAATAAACTATTTTAATTTTGATTAAGAATACAGATATAAGGTTTTTCACTGACATGTGACTAGTGGTAGCCTATATATTGTTATTGATATATTGTTATTGCAAAGAATAAAGTGGCCTATTTATTGAGGACCCATTAAATATTCAAAGTGCCTTAGATACTCCTAGAAAGTCAATACCTACAGCAAATGTTATCGTTAAGAACTGTATGACGTCAATTACGTCGTTATGTGTGATACATATGACGATTATTAAACGTTTATTTCTCCTCGGTCAATGGTTATCTTAGTCATTGACACCAGGGTTGTCGAACGGGTCGTAAAAACAGAATTGCGACCGATATATCACGTTTAACTTTTCGTACCGTCTTGGGGCAGTGCGAAAGTACAAAAGATGGAGGGTCTATCGAATATCATCATCTTCCTGCCCTTGTTCCATGTTAATTGGGGTCGGCGCAACACGTTTTCTTCTTCCATACCATCCTGTCCCCCGTCACTCCATCACTGACACCCTTTTCTTTCATATCACTCCTCACACAGTCCATCCATATTTTCTTTGGCCGTCCCCTCCCTCTCCATCCATCCACATCTATATTCATAACTCTTTTAGTAACATGCGTTTCATCCCTCCTCATCACATGACCATACCAGGACAAACGGTTGTCTTTCAACTTTTCTGTCACTGGCGCCACTTTCAAACTTCCTCTAAAATACTCATTTCTCACTTTATCCATTCTCGTCACTCTATCTCGATCGTGTTGGGAAACTTCTGAATACGTTCCTAAATTCCGTTCCAGGGCCCTGATCATGCCAGAGGATGAGCGCACAGTCCGTATGAACCACTTGAGGAGACGCGAGCAGCTCAATGATGTCGACAGCTGGATGAGGGCGTTCCTCAAGGTCATGGACTCGCTGGAGGAGGAGGCGGATGATATTGGAGCTACTTCCATGCAGCCAGTCACTATTGATGACTTCGATGAATACCTATCCAAGTGAGTTTATGATTTCGATTATATTTTTTAGTGGACTTCAAAAGAGGAGAAGGAGGAGGTTTCTCAATTTAACCGTTTTTTATGTGTGTGGATAACTTCGTCGTTTATGAACCGATTTTGATGATTTTTTTTTTGTTGAGGAGATATCCCAAGGGTGGTACCATGATAAGGATCTGATGATAGGATTCTAAAGAAATCGAGGGAACTCCTCAAATATTATAGGCATATATAGCAATTTTGGTATTTTCAGCAATAATGCAATCATTTGCCCTCAGAAAGTATAATTTGGTGAAGTGGAACTGATGAAGGAGACCGCAATGGCAACTTGAACTCCGAAATAAAACAATGTATCCTAGTTGTGTTTGGGCTTATTGGTATTGTCATGAGATGTACTTTTGCTATAAATGATTTTCATGTTAATTATATTTATACTTTTTAATTTTGGTAGGTACCTCCCTACCAAATTTAAAAAGTTGGTGTCGAATAACGGAAAAATGGGTACAAAAGACACCGACTTCGGAAAAAAAAGTTATTTTTCGCTTCGTAGTGTTTTGTTTTGGAAGTCGCGGTTTCATTTTTTGTTTAAAAGTTGTTGCAACTATAGTCTTTTCAAATCAATTAAATAGCTATTACAGATCCCAAAAAAAAATTGTAACTATAGTACCTACATTAGCTTATCTCATACAGCCATCTTGCAAAAAACGTCTAGCCTGACGGTGACCTATCTTAAGTTTGCCCATCCATTAGATACCAATGCACCAAAATTCGAAAACTCTTTACTTAACCTCATATTATTTGCTCCAGATACATTGGCTACACCCAGAAGCTGGCCCTCCTGCTTGACTACGATGGTACGCTGGCGCCAATCGCCCCTCACCCTGACCTGGCGACCCTGCCTCTTGAGACCAAGCACACGCTGCAGAGGCTGTCCAACATGCCTGATGTCTACATCGCCATCATCTCCGGCAGAAATGTGGATAATGTTAAGAATATGGTGAGCTTGGATTTTGTTACTTCGAATTCCACCAAGGCGTAGGTAGGTAAATTAGATTAATATGCGAATGTTTGCAAGGATGTCAGATTCATCTTTGCAAATCTGCCAGCTCTATATAGGTAGACAATCCCTCCGCACTATTCCCAAACCACTGCAAGTCCTGAAAGCCAGAATTAACAGTGGTGACCACCAGAATAGCGCCGAGGTAATGAAGCTCGACGAAGTCCCGGAGAATGAATTTAACTGTATTCTTGGACCCCGCAATGAAATCCTCCTATATAGGTAGATAGCCTTACTACTACTTACTATTAATAGATGATATATACTTAGTAATGAAAAGGAACAAGCAAATTTTAAAAATCCCGCAACCCATTTATATCTAGTAGTAGACACGCTCCGATTGACAATCTATTGAACACGTAATTATGACACGATATCTTGCGAAAACACCCTGATAAAAACAGCAAAACGACCATAACTTTAGAACGGCTGAACCGATTTTCATCAAATATAGCTAAGAACACTCTCTATAAAGTCACCTTACCAACAAAAACAAACTAAATCAAAATCGGTTCATCCGTTTAGGGGCTACGGTGCCACAGACAAGTACACAAACACACAGGTACACACGTCAATCTTATAACACCCCTCTTCTTCCGTCGGGGATTAAAAATATTACTTTTTAGCTGTTAATATGACTTTGGGATTATCCGTTTTTTCTGCCTACTTTACGTTTGGTCTAATAACTTTTTTATCTGGACGTGTAAAAACCCAGCAACCCCTGTTTAATTAAGAATCTGGAGTACCTATACTTACAACAGTATGACAGTACCAAACATTGATAACATTTCTGTGGCTCACGTTATTAAGACATACGGCGAAAAACGATTCGAGTTACAAGAATATTAATAAAAGGTTATCGAATGGAATTCTTAGAATATTTGCATATCGGATATCTGTGGAAAAAAATAACGAGGGAAACTCTGTGAAACGATAAGTTACATTAGTATTTATGTAACTTTGATCTCAAGACCTGCTGCCTTTAATCGTACAGTTACCGATAGCTACCTAAGTCAAACGACACATATAAGCGGTTTCGTCATGCTTGAAAAGTTCGAAGAAGTCAGCATCATAGGGCCGTTTGTATTTTGTTTATATAGTAGAGTTTTAAAAATACTCAACTTCAAAAAAAAATATTCAGAAATCGTGGGATAGCCTCAAAGGCATAGGGGTTTTGTAACTCCTGAATCAGTCAGCAAATCTAAGACAATGCTAGGAAGGTACAGTCATCCGGACTGTATCATTGTTAAGGTCAACAATAGGACTAAATAGGAACTGGATCAAGCATCATATTTTAAAACTGTATTTTCCATCGTCATACTAAGAACATATCATCGCTTACCATCAGGTGAGAACTATGTTGATACTAGAACTAAAGCAATAAACAAGGCAGGAGATAGGACTTGGGATAGGTCTTGTCAGTTCTTCTCCACGTTGGTAATTGCCGAACGGATGGTAGAATCACGTAGTCATGTTCTTGAACTTTGTCCCCCCAGCGACGCCCTGAGCCGAGGTTCGTATCTCATACGGGATAGCCCTCAGCGTGGTCGCTTAGGTTAAGTTTTTGTGCCTGGCTGGAGGCTCTAGTTTAAGTCTCCACAGGGAAAGTCCGGCTAAGCAGTAGATATCACTTAGTTGAACTGGGAGAAGCCACAAAAAAAAAGGACTTGGGATAGGTTAGGTTAGGGGAAAGAGAGCAGATAATAAATCAATAACTACAGATTATCTTAACACATCTCTTAATATCAGCTGTGGCCTAGCACTACGTTCATTGAAACTATCTGGCGGCTTCGCAAATAAATAACAAGGTCTTCGGTATCATGGCTGAACTTTGACAGCCACTATCAAAGTTTAAAACAAAAATATTTATATTGTTCGTCGTATACATACCAAGCACCCTTGATAATGTTGTTACAACCGGGTTATGAACCCAGTGGTACTTGTGTGTTGTACGTTACGTAATGTTTGCGTGACCGCCATATTTGCTACTGTAATTCTATTTCAAATATGCACGACGTATCTACGTATGCATGTTTACAGCTATATGAAAATTGCTAGCTCTATAAGGTAACATAGGTAAACACTGCTATGAAACCTTGAGGTAGTCGGTCACTCCGATTCGGTCAACATCGTTTCATACAAATTTTGCGATAGTTTGGATACACTAAAACAATCAGCTCAATAACACGTTGTTATTGACAGATAAGTTAGAGTTGTTCGAAAGGGGAACCTCGCGATTTCTACACCTAGACTGTTCTGTCTAGACGTACTTAATCGACTCTGTCATACAGTCATACTTATGTTAGGTTTCTCGATTTACCATAAAGCATAATAACCACATACCTACCTATATACCACGTGTCAGGTAACTACGCTAATTAACCTGTTGTATTCAATTAGGTTGAACTAATATGTGTGAGTCGTGATTCTTATCAATTCCCACGTAGGAAAATTACTATCAAGTTATGTTAGTACTGTAAGCCGTATCGCGTTTGAATTTGCCGCTAGGGGTGCTGATGTCCCTCCAGTCAGGTTCCCGTATTTTCTCCCTCGGCTCAGTAACCGTGGCTTGGTCACCCACGGTAAAGCGAAGTGGAACCCGAGGAGGGGCCGCTCGTCAGCTGGCGGGGCTCCCGCCGCGGCTTCCAACTCTCAGCCGCGATATCGTATGGGTATGGGAGGCCACATAAGACATCGTGGCCCGCCTCAGTTGCGATGTCGCCTAGGCACCACCGCAACCTACATGTTGGCCGCTACGTCGTCGGCTTATCGCCAAAAGCGGCGTTGGAGTACACCGTGGAGTTGAGTGGGTTAGAGTCCCACATAACTGCGCTATCTCTCCGTGGTATCGCAGTATGCATGAGCAACACTGCAGGCAAAAAAAAAGAGGCTTTGTTTAGAGTGACGTCTCCGAAATGTCAAATTTCATAGCTTCTAGGCTTTTAACGCGAGTTTATTTACTACTTTTTTATTGTTGCGAATATTTTCTAAATATGGCAGATTAAGATAGGTAAGGGATGAAAATCGGATGCAATCATTAGAGAAGAACCGGACCTGGGCATGTCTGAGTTGTGACGATGTAAGCTTATTTGCAATCCTTTTGTTAAAACATTATTAAATAGTACACCAAAGACTACCTACAGTACTGTATTTCCTTTAATTTTTAAAATCCATACAAAGGTTGTCTTGAAAAGATCGCTTTTAGCGATAAGGCCGCCCATTGTGTCACCCAGTGTAATGCATTCTTCGTCTATACTTTCTGTAACTTATATGGTGTACATAATAAAGAGTATTCTATTCTATTCTTTCTCCAGGTGGGCATCGAAGGCATCACGTACGCGGGTAACCATGGTCTGGAGATCCTGCATCCTGATGGCAGCAAGTTCGTCCACCCCATGCCCATGGAACTGCAGGATGCCGTCGTCAAACTGCTCAAGGCGTTACAAGAGCAGGTGAGAAAGATATATCTCTATAAAAAAGTTACCGTTATGTAACCAGTAAATGGAACTCATATCTATACCTAGCTTCCGATGACTCAATTTATTTTCTTATATATCTACTATCGGGAAATCCTATAATGAGAACTGCTCCTGCCGTTTAGTGACAAAATTAGGCAGTCTGCAAGCTGGAAGCGAAAGCTAGTAGCTACGAAAGCTGATCGCTTGGTCAGCCGTTTAGCATACCTTTCTTGTTGCATTAGCATTAGTTGGACACGGAGTGATTGTCAAGGGCAGTGGTGGTCCAGAAGTAATGTCCCACCACCGACATACGACATGAATTTTTCGAACCCAGGCAGGCGCTTTACTTTGTGTAAATTATTTCATCAATACTGATCTAAAAACGTTGTGGTTTAAAAGAAGATGTAGTGACTAAAATTGAAAAGAGTATGTTAAGATGGTTTGGCCATGTTGAGAGGATGAATGAAAGGCGACTTACGAAAGGTATTTACAAGGCAGATGTAAGTGGAAACGCCGGGAGGGGACGCCCTAGAAAGACATACATAGACCTTATAGGTGATGTTCTTCAGAAAGGTCAAGTGCGCAGTACTCATAACCGGCGTGTGTGTATGACTAGATATATGAATGTGAGTGAAGCAAATGAAGTATTTAAGGATCGTAGCAGGTGGCGTTCTGAAGTTTCTGTCTACCCCCATGGGAAAAAGGCGTGAGTTTATGTATGTTTGTATGTTCTAAAAACGGTGAAGGAAAACATCGTGAGGAAACCGGCATGTCCTAGAACCAAAATTTCGAAGACATGTGACATCCACCAACCCGCACTGTGCCTGCGTGGTGGGTTCAGACCCATTCCCGCTCTCGCAGAGAGGGCACATTAAAAGGCTGATGATGATGAAGCGATTGTCAGACATCACCAGCATTAACCTTTGAGCTGATGAATTTTGCCAGCTTTACGGTAAAAAGAAAGAATAACCTTGCTTATCCCTTCTTCACATTTTCGTCAGGTCTGCAAGGACGGTGCGTGGGTGGAGAATAAAGGAGCCCTGCTCACGTTCCACTACCGCGAGACTCCGGTGGCGAAGCGCGCGGCGCTGGCCGAGCAGGCGAGGATTCTCATCACTGCGGCCGGCTTCACTCCTGCGCCGGCGCACTGCGCGCTTGAAGCTCGCCCGCCTGTTGAATGGGACAAGGGTATGTATTTTCAGCCTGTTTTCTTTGATAGGGCAACTCTGGCCATCGATACAACTTTATGCCCGAAGAGGAACGCAGAAATGCAGTTGCAGTACGAACACCCTCATTGCACCAGTAGTGAGAGCGACCCTAGCACTACATCTAACCTGGCACAAGTCCAGATGCGATATCTCCCAAGCGATTCGATTGGCTAGCCCTAGCCAAGTTACAAACGTTTCGTATCGAATCGAATGTCTTTCTAAAATCGTTAACTTCTATTTGTATGGTCTGACTACGTGACTTAACTTTCAGATGTGTCAGTTCCATACATTGATTCGTTTTCTACTAGCGTTATCGATTGTAGATTGTCAACTTGGCTACAGGTGCTGATATATGCCAGAGGCCTTAATATATTCTAGACAAGTGACATTCTATCATCGAAAGAAAAATAACAAGAAGTAAAATTTCAAAATTTAAAAAACCCCCGACACATTTACCTTGCGAAAACACCCCGATTCAAACAGTAAAACGCCCATAACTTTTGAACGGCTCAACCGATTTTATTCAAACATAGCTAAGAACACTCTCGACAAAATTACCTTTCAAACAAAAAAAACTAAATCAAAATCGGTTCATCCGTTTAGGCGCTATGATGCCACAGACAGACACACAGATACACAGCAACACACGTGAAACTTCTAACACACCTCTTTTTCCGGCGGGGGTTAAAAATATATGGGAATGTCAAACGCTATCGAAATGTCACGTGATCAATTACATTTTGGCATTTTGACCATGCCAATACACTTGTCTAGAACCTCTGGTAGAAAAACCGATGAATACCTTTGGGCGCACGGTTGGCGCAGTGGTTGAGCGATTGACTGCTGCGCTGCGTGTCGCGGGTTCGATTCCCGCACGGAACAAATATTTGTATGACCTACAGATAGTTGTTCCGGCTCTGGGTGTTTGTGTATGTGAGTTTATATGTTTATATACGCACCCACGATACAGGACGAATTCCTAGTGGGGACAAAGTTTAAAAAAAAAAGACCTACTGTCCGATCTGGGAATGTGCGACTCCACCATTAGCAGCAGTTGTCAAGATGCAGATTCCAATTTGCATTTTATTTGATCTAAATATTAAATAATATAGCTACTGATTCACTTGCCTTAACTAATTCTGATCTTATTTTTGTTTCCAGGTCGTGCATCCATTTACATCTTGAGGACGGCCTTCGGTTTAGACTGGAGCGAAAGGATTAGGATTATCTACGCTGGTGATGACGTCACCGATGAAGACGCCATGTTGGTAAGTACCGTCAGCAAAAACACTTCCATTAGCTATAATCTCAATAGACAATCTAGAACTTGTTGTTAACGTAATTTCTGGTCGTGGTACTTCATTTGAGACTTAAAATATTGTTGAATAAGCTGATTGATGTTAGAGACCCTGACTTTCAGCACCCAATCTATACTAATACTAGCTGACCCGGCAAACTTTGTTTTGCCATAAAAACACCAAACATTCATCTACCCTACCTACCCTACCCTACCCTCGTACCTTACCTACTGAAAAAAAAAGACATTTAAACCATCTACTAAATACGCACGCGCACGGTTGGCGCAGTGGTTGAGCGATTGACTGCTGCGCTGCGTGTCGCGGGTTCGATTCCCGCACGGAACAAATATTTGTATGACCTACAGATAGTTTTTCCGGCTCTGGGTGTTTGTGTATGTGAGTTTATATGTTTGTAAACGCACCCACGATACAGGAAGAAATTCCTAGTGTGGGGCAACGTTTTTAAAAAAAGAAAGAAAGAAAAGTCCGAACAAAGCCTAAACATTTGATTTGGATAGGTGAGCCCGTTCTGGAGTTATAAGATTACAACGAAAATTGGCATTAATCTGTATAAAAATGAATCGTAAAATATGTTGGTAAGTGCATAACTCCACAACGCCTGGACCAATTTGGCCAATTCTTTTTTTAAATGTTCGTTGAAGTTCAAAGATGGTTTTTACGTATTTTTTTTTTTTTTGTAGCGTAGGTTAGTGTAGGGTAGGGTAGTGTAGGGTAGTGTAGCGTAGAGTAGTGTAGCGTAGGGTAGGGTAGGGTAGTGTAGGGCAGAGTAGTGTAGTGTAGGGTAGTGTAGTGTAGGGTAGTGTAGTGTAGGGTAGTGTAGGGTAGGGTAGTTTAGGATACGGTAGGGTAGTGTAGCGTAGGGTAGGGGAGGTAGTGTAGGGTAGGGTAGGGTAGGGTAGATAGTGTAAGGTAGGGTAGGTAGGGTAGATAAATGTTTTGTGTTTTATGGCAAAACAAAGTTTGCCGGGTCAGCTAGTTTTTTGTATATATAGTAAAGACGAAAGATTTGTATTTTTGGATTTTTGTATGTAACGAATAAACCTTAAAAACTACTGGACCTATTTCAAAAATTATTTCACCATTTGGAAGCTATAATATCCCCGGGTGACTTAGGCTACTTTTTATCTCTGTAATCCCAAGGGAACGGGAACTAAGGTCCGCTATTATGAAACTTATTTAAAAAATCCTACTTATCTTCCAGGCCCTGAAAGGTATGGCAGCTACGTTCCGCATCGCGTCGTCCGCCATCACGAAGACGTCGGCCGAGCGGCGCCTGTCGTCCACGGACTCGGTGCTGGCCATGCTGAAGTGGGTGGAGCGCCACTTCTCGCGCCGCAAGCCGCGCGCCAACTCGCTCACGTACAAGAGCGCTCGCAAGGCGCGAGACACCATGCAAATGCACATGTCGTACCAGATGCCGCCCAAGACGTCTCCGAGACACACGCCTCCCCGAACCCCCGAAAAGAACTCCAGCGGATCAGAGTCCAGTTAAACTGAACTCCTATATCTGTGTGCTGACGTACTAGAAGCGGCATGCTGAGCGAACGATGTTTTACACAGTAAGGCGGTTGTTCCAAATATTGTGTTGCACCAACCAAAAACCTACCTGACCTTCCAACAACCTTGGTTGGGTTTTTGTCTGTGTAAACGTGTCCCAGTTGTAAACGACCCTTTGTGTCTATTGGCCTTGTTTGTTCTGTCTCCTGATTGATATGGAGGGCAGTGGAAATTATGTTTTTGTTTTCCTACTCCTCCATTATTCTTTTCTGTTTAATTCCGTTGCGGGATCCAAGACAGTTAAATTCATTCTGCGGTACTTCGTCGAGCTTCATTGCCTCGGCGCTTTTCCGGGGGTCGCTAATGTTGATCCTAGCTATCAGAAATTGCAGTGGTTTGGGAATAGTGTCGGTGGGATTGTCCCAAAAAAATCTTCGGTTGGGGTATGCCCTTGCAACGTACCAACGGGAACAACCGCCCGACAGTGTAGAAGGAGTTTAAAACCGGCGAAAATGTTGCCATGTTCAGTCTTGTGTTGCCAAGTTCTAGTCCGTCAGTACATCGACGTCGTGTATCCTATCAGTGTAATACTTAATCATCGTGTTATTTAATTCCATAGGTAGTCGTTAATATTTCTCATATCATTCAATGATTTATTCCAATATTTTTTAATGTGTTTCAATAGCAAAGCTGAGGCTTCATTATTCCATTAAAAAAACTTTTTATTTTATTTATAATTTTATAGATTTGAGTTTCATACAAGTCCTATACCTTGCCAAATATATTTCAGATAAAGTGTATTGAAAATTTTCATATAATATCTTGATGTTTGTAATGTGAATGTATTACCACACTTCTAGATCATTATATATCGCAAAAACAGCAGAGATACTCAGTATTTAAAAATAATCGTTCCTTCACGTTTAGGACACAAGAACGACGCAATTTTCAATATAATTTCTAAATTACTTAACAATCAAACTGAGCTTATACACTGAGATCATAATTTAGTAAAATTGACTGAATAGTATTTATAAATTATTTGTCTAAATTAGACTTTTGATGACCTGACATTACTTGGGAATAATTGGATGTTATTGAAGTTTCAAACAAAATAGGCGCCCCTACATACATACAAAATGTTTCTATTCGCCTAGTGTAGCTTCACTCTTATCGTGTAGCGTAACGTTGCATGCAATTTAGTGTTACAAGTTATTTATGTGATAGACTAGTGATAATTTGTTTGTAAGGCTATGTAATGATTTTATTTAACATACGTAAGTGAAACGTAGCGAGATTAGTACACAATTACTTTGAGCGCAAGGTCTGTAGTGATCCAATGCATTTGTCGAGTTTGGCTATGTAATAGTGAAAAAATGAGCATTTTAATATGATGTATAATGGCCCGTTTACATTAGGTCGGCTACCGTATACGGCGAATGCTTTCGGTTGAACCGGATCGGTTAACCGAATTGGTCTGTTACCGAATACGGCGACCGTATTCAGCCGAACTGTGTACACTCGTGTTGAAAGCATCATCATGGACAGACATCGGTCGAACTATTTTCGGTCGGCCATTTATGTAAAAACGCACTACGAAAAATTTACGCGTGCGCTGTCCGCGCTCTTTCGATTGAATAATGATTGGCGCGTTTCAACAAGTCAGCCGTGTTCGTTTACCGAAGACGGCTAACCGAAAACCTGTTTACACTAGTCATGACTAGTCGGTGACCGAATACGAGCTGTGACCGAATACGGCTAACCGAAAACCCGTTTACACTAGTCGGTGACCGAATACGAGCTGTGGTCGAATACGGCTAACCGAAAACCGGTTTACACTAGTCGGTGACCGAATACGGGCTGCAACCGAATCGGTCAAAACGACCTAATGTAATGAGCCAATATGTGTTTTATATTTGTATAAACATAGTTCACATATATCATTCAAATGTGTATGCACCTTTACTATTCAAATCCTATTCTAAATGTTGAAGTTTACTTATAATTTCGTCGTATCAAAAACTTGAAAAGTTAGCAACTGACATGGAAATCTCTAAGATGTTGTAAATAATGTGATACATAAGGTGTTTATATTATAATATTGTACTAGTCTAGAAGGTGTACATGCCAGTATGCTGTAATGTCTCGAATTTGTGTCATCCTTGTATTTTTAGATACATATTGATGTTTTTAAGGAATCCAATAAAAATTTCATGACACGGAAAATATTTTTTTAATTGATAATATATACAAAACGTTCATCTACAATCTTAATAAGAAGTACTGACTCGAGTCAACGTTTCTAAAACTGGAATGTTTACATTGTGCCATATACCATAATATACGCGTAAGTGTATCCAAAAGAATCGAACATGTCGAGATCGATGACGTGAATTCCGTAATTTATTTGTAGAATAAATACATTTAGTTACAATCAAATTAACTGTGCACCTCGTTGGAATGCAATCCCCCCTCCCCTCTCTGAACGTCCCGCTTTTTCCTAGTGACGTCACAGCTCCAGGTGCACAATTATTTTAACCATATTGTACAGTCAAGAGTGATCCACTTAATTAGACATTTATTCACATTAATAACACTAAAGAGTTTGTATATCACATAAATGCCTAGACGTTACTGTGCGACACGACCAGCCACGATAGAATGAAGTAGAACAGGCAGATGGGGTACACTGCCAGGGCCTTTTTGCCTTCAGGTTGGCTGTCTCCGAGGAACTTGGTCGCGGCTGAAAACATGCACAATATATTGATTAATTCTTTCCACTGGAAGATGATATGGCTACAAAGCAGGTGGCTATTCAGATGACAAATGTATGTTGTGCCGACACCAAATAAATATACATGTATGTTGTGCCAACATCTAATAAATATACATGTATGTTGTGCCGACACCATTAAAATATACATGTATATTGTGCCGACATCAAATAAATATACATGTATATTGTGCCAACAACAAATAAATATACATGAATGTTGTGCCGACATCTAATAAATATACATGTATGTTGTGCCGACACCAAATAAATATACATGTATGTTGTGCCGACATCTAATAAATATACATGTATGTTGTGCCGACACCAAATTAATATACATGCATGTTGTTTCGAGACCAAATAAGTATGGACAAGGGTAGGAGGTAAGGTCGGGAAGGTAGTTGTTTCCTAATGACAAAGCAGTTTTTTAACCGACTTTAAAAAGGAGGAGGTTCTCAATTCGACACTACTTTTTTTAATGTGTACCTCAAAACTTTTTACTAAGTGAACAGATTTTTATGATTATTTTTTTTATTTGAAAGCTGTTGCTTCTCATGTGATCCCAATTTAAATTTGATCAAGATCTGATGAAGAACTTCGGAGATAAACAACAGAACTCTTCAATAAATGACGACAAATCTCTCGGGATAGCTGCAATCGCATATCTGTTTATTGTTTACACCATTTCATAACAACATCAAGCTGTTACGCTCTAAAGGGGTACGCAGATGTGTACAGCTTACCCTGGTACACTCTAATTTCACCTGTTGTGTTCAACTTTCATGTTATTCGGTTAATATATTCTGTTATAACTGTGGGCATTACAGATATGAACCACAACAAAAAAAAATAAAGATAAATAAAAATACTACAAAGAAAAAAATAACTTAAATTTCGGCAGTCGGTCTTCTTGTTTACATTTTTTGAAGCAGGTTGTATTCTTATAAAAAAATTTTTTTACAAACCTTTTTCTACTAGATTTATTTAATAGTTCATGCACACAAACGCGGACTTAATCGCTCAGGCATTTTCTACCAGTCACCTTTGGGTGATGCAGAGACAAAAAGTGGTAGGTGCAATACAGAGTTTAACGCGATACACAGCTACTCACGCGGGCAAAATATTAAATCAACTTCACGATACTTTGTATCTTAAGGATTTCCATGAAAAAGTAAACCTCTACGTACACCGCGTAGGAAAAATATCGAGTGTTCGTACCAGCCTTAATCAGCTATCAGCGAGACGTTTTATACCCTCCATAAAACCTTTAATGGTGTAACATAGCAGTCTTATCAGTAATTTATTCAGTCATCAAATAACTGACCCTGTCCTTATTCCGTTAGAGCATCGACAGCCCGACTAGTATCGAACTAAACCAAAAAATAAACCTGTAATATGACAAGACTCACTAATATGCAGGCCGTACCTACCTAACATAGTCTAGAGTGAATAATTTGCAAGCGTGCTTCACCGTCGACAATATCATCGCTTATCATCAGGTGAGATCGATAATAATAATAAAAAATTGCATTCAGTCCGATTGTAGGTTTATGAATCTGACGACCTATTCTGGGTACCAGATTTAGAAGCTGAAGGTTGAATAACCCTAATAAAATCAGTTCAATATTGGCAACATTTTATATTTCATTTTAGATGTTTCTATTTTCTGGCTATGGCGATTGACCGGCGCAACGGAGTATGACCGCTGCGACACCCGTTGTCACTACCACCGCGCTGTCGCACATTAGAAACAGTTCATTCAATATCCACACTCGCTAGAAACCTTCGGCTTCGGTCAAAAGGGTCAAGTAGGCCCATTTTGACCGAAGCCGAAGGTTTGGCCGAAGAGGACCGAAACCGAAGGTTTGGCCGAAGAGGACCGAAACCGAAGGTTTGGCCGAAGAGGACCGAAACCGAAGGTTTGGCCGAAGAGGACCGTAGTTGCGTTTTTGGCTTTAAAGGACCGAAGTCGAAAGTTAGGCCGAAGAGGACCGAAGTTGTGTGTTTGTCTTTAAATGACCGAAGGCGAAGGTTAGGCCGAAGAGGACCGAAGTTGCGTGTTTGGCTTTAAAGGACCGAAGCCGAAGGTTAGGCCGAAGAGGACCGAAGTTGCGTGTTTGGCTTTAAAGGACCGAAGCCGAAGGTTAGGCCGAAGAGGACCGAAGTTGCGTGTTTGGCTTTAAAGGACCGAAGCCGAAGGTTAGGCCGAAGAGGACCGAAGTTGCGTGTTTGGCTTTAAAGGACCGAAGCCGAAGGTTAGGCCGAAGAGGACCGAAGTTGCGTGTTTGGCTTTAAAGGACCGAAGCCGAAGGTTAGGCCGAAGAGGACCGAAGTTGCGTGTTTGGCTTTAAAGGACCGAAGTTGCGTGTTTGGCTTTAAAGGACCGAAGCCGAAGGTTAGGCCGAAGAGGACCGAAGTTGCGTGTTTGGCTTTAAAGGACCGAAGCCGAAGGTTAGGCCGAAGAGGACCGAAGTTGCGTGTTTGGCTTTAAAGGACCGAAGCTGAAGGTTAGGCCGAAGAGGAACAAAGCCGAAAATTTGGCCGAAGAGGACCGAATTCTGGTATGGCCGAAGCCGAAGGTTCAGTCGGACATTATAGTATTTAAAGGAGAAATACCAGATAACTATTTAACTGGCGAGACGTCTCCGTCAAACCCTTCGTGTAATACAAGAGTTATGTTACATGTAAGCACAGAGTTTTTTATTTTTATGACATGGATATCCGGTTGAATGCCGTAATTATCTTAACAATGAAAAAGCCATTGTGTCTCGCGTGGATCCACGTTTCAGTCCCTCAAGGGGATATATTCGATTACAATGTTCTGTAAACTTATGGGAAATTCGCTTAACACTACCTAGAGAAATCAATAGACATAGACAGTTTATCTAAGGACCAAGCATAAATCGTTAGTTCACCTGGTGGGTGGGGCATATAAGGTCGTTGATCTAACTTTGTTTGCTAGTAAAACCACTAAATCCTACCTTCCACTGTGATCTCTCTCTATTACTCAACGGTTTGCTGGGATAAAGCTTGCTCCTTGAATTGAACTCTTCTATAACTATGTCCTACAGGAGGTTTTTATTTTTTGGAACAAAAACATGTATACAATTACATTAATTGTGTACGGAAATGGCCGCATTAGTGAGACTGTGTCGCAGCCATTAACGCCCACCTCCAGAAGGGACGTCTCCCTACAACGTTCCAATAATATTTAAAAGAAAATAAATACCAACAAAAACACACACACACATACAGTTTTATTGTACAACAAAGAATTAAGAATAACGTTAACTTACCAAAAGTGGCCCAAATGAAGCCGACCATAGAAAAGACCAGCCTTAAGAAGAAAAGGAAGGTGGTCTGCGTGGTGAAGAGTATCACGCGACATAGCACCAGCGACAGTGCCACGGGGAACATGCAGTAGCCCAACACGCAGACTGACTGAAAGAATGAGCTGTAACAGAAGGAGATACGTGTTAAATTCCTGTGTAACATGTCATTGGATCATAGAAATATAAAATACAGGAGAAGTGGCAAGGGGGCGTGTCGGTGTCCGCGCGACGTGCACAACGTGAGCATGTCACAGGCAAATGGCCTTCTCCGCGAAACATTGCGCTTTCGACCGTCATCGTGATAATTTACAAGAATACCGTGTTGTTCAGTGGTTTCTTGTAAAAACCGAAGACTAAACCAAAACTTTGTAAATCATGGCATCACTTACCATATGTAATTACAAGTATTTAACTATATTTGTCTTTAAAATCATGAAAAATAACAAATCGTTAAATATTTCTTGTTTCTACTATGTTATTGGTTTTTTTCAAAGTGCACAGCGACTGTACTATTTTTGCATGAAATACATTGCTTCTTTACCACTACCTAAGTTTTTCGCTGAGTGACTAAACAAGCAATGTAAAAATCGCAAAACGATACTTTATTAAGCGGATGCATCGCGTAGTACGGCCGCTGCTTCTTGCGACGAGTTAGTGATGTGCTTGTGCAGATCCACTAACGTAGGCTATCGACAGCAACGTCGATTGATGAATGAAATATTGCTTTTATACTTTATTTTTCAATTTGTCGACAGTTTTAACCTGGTTGGAAGGTCGATGTGAAATAATGTTTATTACTTATTTTGATTATTTTACAGCGTAGTAGAGAAATGCGTTACCAACATTTTGACAAAAAATGCCACCCCAGTAATAACAAAGTGTCAAGTGCTGCACAAATACCTCCACTTTACAGGTCATTGAGTAAACACCATAGCAGGGTTCAACAATATCTCTTTCAATACGCTATGACAGCCTAAACCAATGTAACCGGATTTTTGACTTCTTGAAATTTTCGATTTACTGAATAGTATATATTTTTATGAACATATTGTTTATTTTTATTATTATATTTTCTGGACATTCTGTTTCTTATGGATTTTATTTTCAGGACCTCAAAAAAAATGTATACTATAATAAATGCGAGACTCGATAATTTTTCGATTTTGTCAATCACTAGCGTATATGTCAAATAAATTGCTTTTGCACAGCACAACGATAACAACCGATGTTTTTGTGTGGGTAAGTTGAACGGTGCATGGTAAATACACGCTGTGTTTGATGAGATAAGGTTTATAATTGATTGTGTAGTACGTTCTGATTTAAGAAATGCGAGTGTTTGCGCGACTGCGTATCTATTGCCTTTACTGAAGTGCATATGTAGTAGTTGCCATGTGGTAGGGGCAAACTGGAGACACAGGTTTCCGATATATTTTCGTGTACCGGGCATATCTCCTTGTTTATTATATCTATGCATTGGATCTATAACGTAGGTACTGTAATCATAACCTTTTTGGTCGGTCTGAAGTTGGCTACAATGGGAGCGCTGAAGTAAATCTCATACCACAGATAATATAATACTAGCAAACAGATGCCTAATCCTATACAAAGAAACCGTGCCGTATAGTTTCGCTATGTACGTCCGCAGCTTAGCTCAGAGATTCTTAGTACTAGAAACATTTTGGCATGGATATGAATAATAATAAATCCGACAAAGTGGTATTTTTTTTCTGTTAGTGCAGAAGTATTTTCAACGTTTTGTAATCTAAAGTCAAGTTAGATTCGATTACCAAGCAAATTCCGCTACCCGGCTATAGATTGCGGCATTCCAGTGGTCGCAATCATAAACTTAAGGTTACACTAGTCGAAAATTCTTCCATACAAACGTAGTCTAGAGATTACTCTACTGTTTGACAATATACGTTCAAAATAAAAAATGATATCAATTTGTCTCATCATTATCTAGTCCTGTATGGAAACAAAAATGTAAAAAAAAAATATATTTGAAAGGTATGAGCGTCGAAAGTTCCACATTTTAACACTAATTTTAACGCGTCTTTGGGCGGCAATAAATACCATATGAAGAAGTAAAATTGCAAAACGGCCTACATACAGGTATAGATTAGTAATAGAACAATAAAATAAATTTATTATTCATATTGATATTCTAGACTCCCAAAGGTCTGTTCATAAAATTTCGCGCGCTCGTTTTCGTCCTAAATCATCATCCATTTTGCTACAAATTTGCAAAAGTACTGATTCGTACGAGAACTAGCTTCTTACTGCTCATCACAGCATCAATCTCTTTCGCAGGTGTAGTCGGAAGAGACAGCATACATTTTAACCCCGCGCACAAAATAGTTCGTGCTGTTGACTAGGGGAACCTTAATTGCGTTTGTCGTTTTTAGGGTTCCGTAGCCAAATGGCAAAAAACGTAACCCTTATAGATTCGTCATGTCTGTCTGTCTGTCTGTCCGTCCGTATGTCACAGCCACTTTTTCCAAAACTATAAGAACTATGCTGTTGAAACTTACTAAGTAGATGTATTCTATGAACCGCATTAAGATTTTCACACAAAAATAAAAATAAAACAATAAATTTTCGGGGTTCCCATACTTGAAACTAAAATTAAAATTATTATTTTTCATCAAACCCATACGTGTGGGGTATCTATGGATAGGTCTTCAAAAATGATATAGAGGTTTCTAATATCATTTTTTTCTAAACTGAATAGTTTGCGCGAGAGACTCTTCCAAAGTGGTAAAATGTGTCCCCCCCCCCCCCTGTAACTTCTAAAATAAAAGAATGATGAAACTGAAAAAAATATATGATGTACATTACTATGTAAACTGCCAGCGAAAATTGGTTTGAATGAGATCTAGTGAGTAGTTTTTTTTTAATCCGTCATAAATCGTAAACCGCAATTTACCAAGTACGGAACCCTTCGTGCGCGAGTCCGACTCGCACTTGGCCGGTTTTTCAATTTCAAAAGGGAAAGAAACGAGGAGCGTGCGTGCGAGGATCCAGGAACGAATCATACCATTCCCCGTGGCTCTAACGCACGCTCGTACCCTTTTGCAATTGACGTCCTTCATATAGATTATTTATTGCAGCTTAATAACGTTGGTTGTTTGTTCCGATCATTGAATAATTTGATTTTACTTTTTGGTTGTTGAGTAGGTTGTTTGAAAATACTCATACTAAAATATTTGTTTTGGGTTTGTAAATATTTGAAGATTTTAACGAAGACTATCTCCGTAACGGCAATACTGCAGTATTCAAATTATTAAGTGACGCTGGTTATAAATCTTTATTACAAACGCTTGCCTCTTACCCGCGTTGGTAATAAAATAGATAATATTTTTTCGAACTTCACTTGTGATGTTGGATTTTATAACTCCTTCTTCACTTACCATCCATCATATGTGGGCCCGTTTTTAGACGTCGTGAGTCGCTGAAACCGTTTTAATGTTCATGTAACAACAAAAACCCTCTTAGTCCGCATTATTATACAACTAAGGAACCCTATTACTGCGCGTGGCCCGACACGCACTTGGCCAGGTTTTTTGTTTTCTAAAAACTTTCACTGTGACCCTTGTACATGTCTGAACAAAACAAAATTCAGGCCCTCTCTTTACAATATTAGTTAAGAAATTTATTGACCTTGATAGTACCTCTGGAGACGAGTAAAATTTCAAAATTTCAAAAACCCCCGACACATTTATCTTTCGAAAACACCCCGATTCAAACAGTAAAACGCCCATAACTTTTGAACGGCTGAACCGATTTTATTTATACATAGCTAAGAACACTCTCGCTAAATACACCTTTCAAACAAAAAAATCTAAATCAAAATCAGTTCATCCGTTTAGGCGCTATGATGCCACAGACAGACACACAGATACACAGCAACACACGTGAAACTTATAACACCCCTCGTTTTCCGGCGGGGGTTAAAAATGGCCACTTGAATATAGGTGCCATTCGCTTTAAATGATCAAACTCCAATAAATAATACAAGATCTATTTTAAATGCCCTACTAAAGGTTATTGGAACAAACATGAGCTAATAAATTTTCAAGCGCGTATAAACAGCTGCAATGGTTGTATGAGTTATCAACACCCAATTGCATTGTATTTAATTTCAAACGCGTTGTTGATTTTCGTCCACGTCACCGGCCTCATTACGTGTTTCATTTGTTTCTCTAACTATCCGAAGGTTGTCACGGCAAAGAACTCTTCACTTTCCGTCTACACCTACATCATCAGCGGTTTTAATGTTCCCACTGCTGGGAGACAGACCTCCTCTCTATGAGAGAAGGAATGGGCCTTATCCACCACGCGGGCCCAGTGCGGGTTGGTGGATGTCACATGTCTCCGAATTTTTGGTTGTAGGACATGCCGGTTTCCTCACGATGTGTTCGTTCACCATTTTTAGAACAGTGGTGGAAGCGACTGCCTGAGTTCGAACCAAGTACACCTAATTCGGAGCCAATGTATCTAACATTCACATAACACGTTAAAATTCAACTTACATATTCCCACCAAGGAGTTTAGAGTTGATTGTGACAACTGCAGCTCCGATCCAGACTAGTACAAACACTTCGGCAAACTCCGGGCCGCCATCATTGGTGTTGTCGGCTGATTCCGTGCCCTGCAGGATTGTGGCCATCAGGGTGCATAGCAGGAGAGGGCCCCATAGATCCCCTGGAAACATTGGAAGATTATATAAGTGCTTATATGAAAATCAGAGCCATGCTGTGGGTCCCCCATGGCACAGCATTATGCTTAGTGGAAGCCTTCTTGCCACAATAATGACATGTATCTACCTTATTAGGGATGTTTCCTGGCTAGAAAAAATAATATTCTATTTAGTCTGTCATCGTCAGTGAGGTTTTCAAATAATATTGGACCCGTATTTTAAGCTATAACAAATAAATTAAAACTGGCAAAGATAAAGCTCATCAAAGTTCAGGAGTGGGGGCTTGTGACGTCACTTTGTCAGTATGAAGTGTGCACACCGTGACGTCACACTATATTTCAAATTTCAACGCACTGTATCGTCGTATTTTTTTTGTTTAAGTGGCAAAAGAAAAATACGTGTCCAATATTTTTGGTTTATCGGACTAAATAGATATTTTTTGTCAACTACCCTATTTCTGTTTCACAATATTTCTTTTTTTGTTTAATTTCAAATGTTGCTAGTATACAGAGTGAGTTTATCAACTGGACGTGGATGGCCACATTCAGAACTATGAGGAATAGCGAAAAACACCCAAGGAGTCACGAGGCCAATTTTGATGAAAACTAAAACTGCATCATTGGATTTTCGAAAAATCTATATCCTCAGCCAGGAATCGAAACGTTGATTTGGGAAAAAAAAACATGCTGTTTATTACACCATCCGGTAGAGTTACTAATAAGTATCAAATTCTGGAAAGTAATGCCATACGAAAAACTTACTGTATATATACTCGTACATATTTATTTGTCGTTACTAACATAATTTACATAAGTACTACTTATAAGGGATTAGTTTTAGAATAATTTATTAATATGTAGGTAGTTTTGTGTAAATACTTTTTCTTTCTTCTAAAAAGTTAAAAAGAAACCGTTTGTCCTGGTATGGTCATGTGATGAGGAAGGATGAAACGCATGTTACTAAAAGAGTTATGAATATAGATGTGAATGGATGGAGAGGGAGGGCACGGCCAAAGAAAAGATAGATGGACTGTGTGAGGAGTGATATGAAAGAAAAGGGCGTCAGTGTTGCGCCGACCCCAAGTAACATGGGACAAGGGCAGGAAGATGATGACTTTTTCTTTCTTCTTCTCTTTCATCGGTCCTATCGGTAAGAGAGATAGGATATAATTTGTTGTCTATTGTACAAGGTATTTTTTTATTTATGTACGAAGTTTATTTTTTACAACTTTTGCCTTTGCATAGACTAACATGGATACAGAAATGAACTTAACTTAATGAACTTTAGGGTGACCAGATGACAAAATCTAGCTGTAAACTGCCGACAAACTGTTTTACAGTTTGGCAGATTTTATGAATGTTAAAGTGTAAACAGATATTGAATAAATAAATAAAAAAAGTGTTAAAGGTGTAGAGAATTTTCAAAGGAACATTTTTAAATATTTGGGGGTGTGGCAGCTAAAAATTCACGCCAGTTCATATTTTTATTGAGTAGGTATTTTGATGTTGTAGTTAATTGGAAATTACTTAAAATAATGCTCGTTTGTTATCAAACGCGAAATACTCATTACTTGCGGCTGATAACACTCATAATAATCGCTGATAACAATCTAAGCATTAAAAACCAATAACGCTATAATTTTACTACATGGACATTTTAAGTTTTTCTATAAAGAACATGTATTCTAATAAATAAAATATTAATAGCTATGAAAAAATATATCAGGCAAAAACATATATATATTAATATGTATTTGTACAACTCCGTCAACTTAACTGTGTACCTGACGCTGTGACGTCACTTGACAGTTTTTTTTTTTTTGTTTGCGAATTCATCCAATGACTTCTCCCGTTCTGGGTGAAGCGGGAGCCTGTCAAACTTTTACTGACTAAAACCCACCCGTGTTACTTCAGTTGCTTGAGCCAGGGACGCGGTAACTCTCTCTCAAATTTATCCGCGACCCAGACAGGCATAGGCCCTAGCGGACCCCGTCAGTTTTTGCAGACACCTCTTTGAGGCGCGCGTGGAACACTATGCGCCGTCAACTCGGGCCTGGGCCTTATCGGACGGCACATCCAAACTCCCGACGCCACGTCACTCTACCGTGCTCTAACGTTCGAGTCCCTCATTGGCGTACGTGACGAACGCAGAGCGCCGCGCGGGTAGGCGGGAGAGGAGTCGCATTCCACCGAGGTGCACACTTAAATTGACCGTATTATAACTATAATGTAGAAAGTAATAAAAAACTACTCACATTCTTTTAACAAACTAGACTTCTCCCTAGGAATTAGTACATGGTAAAACTTATTTCCCACTGCTCTCAGATCTCGAAGCTAAAAATAATAAATAAAAAACATTAATGTTGGTAAAATTGTTGCATTTTTATAAACAGCTAATGAAAACAATCAACCTATTATTATTCTATTATATAAAACATCTAATTTTCTGGCAGCTGCTGGAACTGCTATTCCTGCCGGAAAAACCCAAAAAACTCTTTGCCTGAGCAAAGAGTTATTGGGTTTTTCCACCACGAATTTTACAGTAGCTCGTCCCCTATTATACGGGACCTTAACATAACTGGTGTGTTGGTGTACTTAGGTACACCTCCGCCCGCCGGAGCGGGCGAAAGTTTGTGAGTGTGTATGTTACTTCTTCACGCCAGAACGGCTGAATGGATCTAGGTAAAAGAACAATGGTAGGTGCCCATACATATTTTTAGCTGAGATTAAATTCCTACGTCTTTAAATGAAAAATATCTGGTTTCACTCAGGGTGATGTTCTGAATTAGTTTGTGCAAGAATTTTTGTTCGAAAATGTCGAGAATATTAGATATTCACTCATAAACTTTTGTAGGTTATGTCTGGGTAACTTTTAATAATGTGTTTAATAGGTAATATTATTCAATTTTGTGGCAGAAAAAGGGGAATATCGCATTAGCATTTCCCTTACCTAGTAATTTCAGCATGAAATGTATAATAAACTCTTTGGAAAGAGTATATTTATTTAAACTAAGCGACTTTGACGTTTATCAAAAGGTCGTCGTCCTCGTCAACAATCAAGCTATATTTTTTAAACTTGGATACTAGTCTTTTTGCCAATCATTAATTAAAAGTAATTCATTTATTTCTACTGCACTACAATATTCCTACCTACCTGCAAGGAACATCTATAGACATAAACTATATTGTTAACTCATTTTCTGCAATAAATACATTAATTATATTATTAATTAATATAGTTACTACTTGTCACTTAGCAAATAAAATACATAATGGCAACACTAAGCTAAAGAAATTAACTAAAAAATCAAATAACTTTTTATTAATTATGATTTTTTTTATCTGTTTTGAACCAGCCTAATAATATATTTAAAAATGTAGACAATTAATAGAACGTCTTTCGTATATAACTCACATTCAGACGCTCAAATTTAAGTCAGCTAAAATCTCGCCATTGTTCTTTGGCACAGAGATAGATTATAGTCAACAATAACACATAGGATAATTTTATCCTGGGCATAATATGTTCCCTCAGAATAATTTTCGTCTTTCACGCGGGTGATGCCGCTGGAAGAAGCTAGTGTTATCATATATAGAAATGTGTTCATAAAACACTGCTACTAGCTACGTATTAGAAATGGAATACATCTAAACAACAAACAATACCAACACTTTATGTTGCAATCTCGTGTCTATTACAAAAACTACACTTCACTCTTGTACACAAG
This sequence comes from Orthosia gothica, assembly GCA_949775005.1. Classification (NCBI taxonomy): domain Eukaryota; kingdom Metazoa; phylum Arthropoda; class Insecta; order Lepidoptera; family Noctuidae; genus Orthosia; species Orthosia gothica. The sequence goes on along the minus strand of OX459056.1, from coordinate 7,977,204 downwards.
GATAATTTTTCCTTGGCATGTGACAGTGTAAATCTCAGTTTATGCGGTAACAAGTTGATCAACATGCACATTTGATTGTTTTAGAAGATTTATCCTGTATGTTTGTGTTATGACATGTAAAGTTGTCAAAAAATAAAAGGCCCGTTTTGACAGCTATAATAATACTTAATAATAATTACACTTGATGCCTGCGAATGTTACTCGTTGTTATAGTGTATGGGTAAAATAGTAATTAATTAGGAATATGAATTTGGTTTTTAAATTTCTTACGTAGAAAGTCATCGCAGCATGTAAAATGAGAAACGTCAACGGACTTCTTAGATTGTGACGACTTTAGTGGTATGACATGTGGCTTTCAGAAGGATATTTTGTTTGGGTTCTTCTGGATAGCTCATTCTCAGCGTCAAAGTAAATTTTAATTATACATATATTGTTTGGGCCCAGTACGTAATCAAGTCTATTTGCAGTGTGTGGAATCGTTCAGGTCATTAAGGGCGCAGGTAACAGACATGGTTTGAATTTATTTGTAGTTTACTATTTTATACTATTGTAATGAACAGAATGTGGAACAGTGAACATTATGTACCTCGACTAATGATATTAGACATGACCTACTTTAAGATTTACCCAGATTATATTTATTGCTTCCTAATTTCAACTTATGGTATTAATGATTTGTATGTAGATTTTGTTATTTGTTTTATGATTAAGGTATTTTTGAACTTGTGACTGATTATTTTCTACAATCCACTATTTTCTACATACTACTTTGAATATTATTTCTAATTCTGATGCTAAAATTACAATCTAATGTTGGATACTTACAAAAGTTTCTTTGATAGGCTCATCAAGTGTGTTGAACTCCATACTGTTGCCAGAGGGCACACCCTGTGAAGGTATGTTCATCTCCCCCTCAACCACCCCTACGTCCCCTTGCGGGTACATCTACACAGCAACAAAAAAATATAATTGAGGATAACATGAACAAATGATTAGGTATGTACATAGAAAATGCCTAATATCACTATCAGTTGTTAATTAAAACAATTTTTGTTACCAAAGGAGGAAGAGTGCATGAATCGAAACGATAAAATGTATGTACACAGTATTTTAAATGCCACTATCAACGCAGATCGTGTTGGTAAGAATGATTACAGTGAAAAAGCCTATGACTCATGGAAACTGAAATTTTTGTTAAAATGTAAACACTAAATATCTTTTACGGTTTTGTTACTATGAGGTTAGCAATAGCGGTGGGCGTTGAATGAACGAACTGTTTTTTTAGACTGTTTACTTGTCGTCAACTGTTCGACTGGTTTACAGTTCACGGATAAACTAGTTTACTCATGAACGAGATTTTAAGCATCGACTTGATTTCGCGTAGTCGACGCACGACGGAACGGAACGAGTGATGATTACGAAGACTGGTTTTGGTTTACAGTTCACGGATAAAATAGTTTACTCATGAACGAGATTTTAAGCATCGACTTGATTAGTATGTCTATGGATTTGGCAAAGTCGACGCACGACGGAACGGAACGAGTGATGATTACGAAGACTGGTTTTGGTTTACAGTTCACGGATAAACTAGTTTACTCATGAACGAGATTTTAAGCATCGACTTGATTTTGCGTAGTCGACGCACGACGGAACGGAACGAGTGATGATTACGAAGACTGCCGAACCGAAGCAGTATGTAAATCTCGTTTATCTTTTTTTTTTTTTTTTGTATTTTGTTTAAGTACGCTATGTTTTTAGTCCTGATTTGAAATATGCATTACGTGTCGGGCGAGGCAAGGCGAAATAATAAACTTTGTCATTACCTACTTTTTTGTTCGCTAAAAGTGTAAAAAGTACTTAATAAAAAAACAAAAATAATTAATTGTAAATAGTGGATTGTGTATGAGTGTATAAAGTACTAATCGACTAGTAAACCAGTTTTTAACAAAACGACCTAATCCGTTCGTTCAGGTTCACTAAACGCTGCTGTTCAGTCTATGATGTAAACTAGTCGAAAATTAAACTGTTTTATGAACTAGTTTATCGTAGACAGTAAACCAGTCTCGTTTCGTCGACTGTAAAAACGTCGACGACCCACCACTAGTTAGCAATTAAATATCATTACGATCACAGTTTTGGTGACCAAATAACGATTATTTTGGGTGGAACTATTGGAATCTTTTACGCAAGAGAAATATGGATTTTTATTGATTTACATCGAATTTAAAAGAAAAGAAACTTACATCGTATTTTGTGTCAAACGAGGTCATCTCTGGTTTTAAGCCCACACTATTTTAACACAATAAAATATGGATAAAATAAATAAACTCCAACACATCAAACACTCACGAAGATTTATTTCAATGACATTTATCAGTGGTCTTGCCACTGAATAAAATTAAACAAAGGATACGTTTGAAAACACATCATCAACACAAGTTGAAGATTTTATTTAATGATGATTATTTTGATAGAAACAGCATAACGAAACAAGACAATAGTAATAGATTTATAACACTTTGATCTCATCCTTGGCTTTTATAAAACCTTTATTAAATGTAAGAGGCAAACTTCATTAAAAAAAAATGTATCCGATCATATCTACCAAAAAGACACATATCCAAACAAGGGTTAAACGTAAAATCTGATAAAAAACCGAATGAATTTGTCAATTGACATTTGACTGTCCAGTGTTGCCAGAAGGTTAAATTTCTTACATTTTTCGTAACTTTTGACCCCCTCGCGTAACATGTAAGTAATTTTTATATTTAAGGCAATTTTCGTAACTTTTGAGAACAACGAGATTTGTAATACTAGATATTTATTGCAAACAGTTTACGAACTCATTCAAATTGAACGCACCTAAAACTGGTGCGTTAAGAATGTATTGCACTCCATATTTACTCAGAGATGGCTCTGAATGAAACGCGCCAAGACAAAATGAAACATAAAACTTGATTTTGCTTGAGCGTGTGCGCGTACGTTTCGTACTTTGCGAGTTCGCGCGTTTTTGTGCTAGAAGTGCCGGTGATTACCTACATTTACTGTTTTGGTAAGTAAGTTTAGCGTTAAAGTTTCTCAAATTATAGAGATACTAGTAGTATATTTTATTGCGGGTGCAAGCAAATAAAATTTCTGCAGAAAGTGTGGATTTAAACCTCTATGATATTACATGACGATATTATAAAAAACTAATGCTAGGTTGGTGGATTCGATGTTTTTTTTTGTTTCCAATTCGCTATATATTTATACAATATTTTTTTAGTTTTCGTGTTAATCTTTTATGCCTGTGTAATTGTCACGTTTTGTGATTTCAGAAAACAAAGAAAATTTAAAAAAGTATGGAACAAAACTAATGAAAGCGATTCACTAGTACTCAATTTAATACACAATAAAGAGAGATGACAAATCATCGTCGATAATGAAAGTTTTTTTTTGTTTTTTTGCATTGAGGCGATTTTTCCCTACATTTACAGCCCTCTTAACAACATACCTATATATAACAGATGCCCCACCTATCGTGGATTTGGTTCAAAGTAATAGAATAAGTTAGGTGCTAGACTAGATAGTAACAACTGTGAAGATGGCGCTGTGAGCAAATGAAACTACAGCAAAGATTACTATTATAAACTAGAGTCTGTTTTATCATAAGATTAAATAAATCATAGATTCCTTTATATTACGCCAATTTGCTGACATCAATTTGCCTCCAAAATCAAAAAAGTGAAATTTAAAAAATGTAACTTTTGCAGGAAAAATGTAACATTTCAGGAAATGGAACGTAACTTTTGACTTAAGGGCCATGGCAACACTGCTGTCAATTGTCATTGTCAACTTTATCGATTGTTGTTGTTAAATTGTTACATTTGTTTGTGAATTTGTTGTTCCTAAAAACATTCAAATTAACGTCCAGCTTGGCGTAAATTTCAGTAATCTTTTAGTTATTAAGTTTTATTACTTTATTAGTTCATGCAAGTTTCTTGATATGAAAGTAACCGTTAAAAGTGAGTAAAACATAACCAGTCAAAATCAACCTTCATTTTCTATTTGGATGATACAGTGTCTATTGTCACGTAAACCTCAATTTATGTAGGTTGGACTGGCGTTGCGACTTGGCGGTGGGTAGCTAACGACGACAACTGCGGAATTTGTCGTATGCCCTTCGACAGCTGCTGCCCCGACTGCAAGCTCCCCGGTGACGACTGTCCCCTCGTCTGGGGCGCCTGCTCCCACTGCTTCCACATCCACTGCATCGTCAAGTGGCTGCACTCGCAACCCCAGCAGCAGTGCCCCATGTGCAGACAAGACTGGAAGTTCAACAACAAGTAGATCATCAAAACGTAAGTAGCACATCTCATTGCTTAAAGAATTATTTAATTAACTGAGCTTCAGGTCTTATTTTCGTATAAGGTTTAGCTAATCACATGATATTTCATATAATACAATGAAGTCCAATGAAACTGAAACAGTGTCTACCTCTGCTTAGAATATTTATTAATTATAATTAAACAGCTTGGTTATTCAAAACTGAATACGAAGGTTTTGGTGTCTAGTCAGCTAGTATCTTAGAAAAATAAAGAAGAAAAATAACTCCCTTACCATGAGGTGAGTGGTCAAGCGCGAGCCTATCTATAATAAAAAACTAAAATAAAAAGGTAGTAAAATATACTTTCAAAGTGCTTTGGATGTGCATCTGCCCAAATATGCAAAAGACATACCTACCTAAACATGGAGTTACGGATTTGACCCCATTATACTTTACTAAACCATTATTTTCAGTATCAAGACTAACAAAGCTTCTAATAATATTTATTAAACATACATATGGATACTAGCTGTAGCCTGCGACTTAATCTGCAGCATTAGCAATTCGAATGTCCACCATGTACCGATGGCGCATCGCCGTACGTCTGGCAGTCCGATGATGAAACGGGCTGGGTGGAATTAGATCTTGCAATTCCATCGCACGCTCCCTGATATGTAATCTATAAAAAACCGACAAGCTGGCAACTCGGCGACGATGTTCAAAGCTCTGGAGCTTTGACTTAACCAGTGCCTCATCGCCGATGAGCTTCTTATTCATCTTATATCCCTCAATAATATTGTAGGTTTTCCATACAAACTTCCACCCCCTTATGGATGATTTCCGGGATGAAAACTATCCTATGTCCTTCATAGGGTCTCAAACTATCTCCATACCAAATTTCATCCATATTATGTCAGAGGTTTTTTCTTGAAAAGGTAACAGACAGACAGATAGTTACTTTCGCATTTATAATATTAGTATTTAAACATATTTATACCAAAAAAACTATGATGTAAATAATAGTAAAGCTAATCTAAACCAACAGACCACTTATGTAATAATAATAATAGCCATTAATTTATTTATAATAATCAATTTTATTCAGCACTAGGTTAATTAGCATTTTTATGACAGTTTTTGTGTCATCTTTGAAAGTGTTTTATCATAATTTTAGTATTGTAATAATTTTATAAGATCATCAAGTTTATATAACAACTAGATTTCTAACATAATACAATTTTTGAGTATTAGGTAATATGATTGAGGAATTTGCAAGTCTGTGCTTCTAAGACTAAACCACAGATAATATAATACTAGCACACAGATCCTCATCCCATACAAAGAAACCGTTCCACGTAACTAGCGTTTTTCATCTGATTATTTTTTGTAAATCAATCGCGTTCGGTTCCACGGCAATAGACAGATCACCATCTAATAATCAATCGATATTGATAGATAAATCAAATAGTCAGAATAATCAGTACAGTATGTCGGGACAGTTTCTTTGTATGGGATGAGACACCACTGACTAAACTAATAAAATACCAATTTGTTATTTTTTTTCAATTACTTTATTTGATCTAGTTACAAGCAAGGGTAAGTAAAAATTAAATTATAGATTATACCTACATTAACCGAGAAAAGTTGAAATTCATCTGCTAAAAAATTAAAAGGTTGAATGACTTCATAACAGGTTAATTTAAGTGACTTTAAAAAACCTTGAATTTTTCACACATTATTCTAACTTGATTTAAATCAGAATTTTCAGGGTTGCTTTTATTCCTTTATCATTAAAACAAATCTTTAAACTTATAAGCATTTATTAAAGAAAAAAAACTTTTTAGCAAAAAAATACTACCGACTTCCAAATACAAAACTACAAAGTGAAAAATAACTTTATTTTTGGAAGTCGGTGTCCATAAAAAGTTTTTTTATTTTTCCCTTTTTAGTTATACCTACCTAAAATAGGCACCTATAACGCCAGAATAGATTACCCGAATAACATGAAACATGAACATAACCGGTGAAATGAGAGATCTGCGTACCCTTTTAAAGCGTACTGGCGTGATGTTATGTTATGAAATGGTACCTATAAACAATAAACAGACATGCGATTGCATCAATCCCGAATGATTGAAGAGTTCTGTTGTATATCTCCGAAGTTCTTCATCAGATCTTCACCAAACTAAAATGGGACCAATTTCGAAACATAGAGTATGTTCAAACAAAAAAAAAAATTTCAAAATCGGTTCACAATTGACGGAGATATCGGTGAACATAAATAAAAAAAAAAAAAAACATACCTACAGAAAGTCGAACATAGAACCTCCTCCTTTTTCGTAAGTCGGTTAAAAAGAACTTAATAGTAACTACATAATTCTGTCAATATACAAGGTGTGGTAAGTTAGGGGTACCTATAAGTGTTCTCGTGTTAACAAATGACAACAGCTCTTCCAACCCAAATAATTATAAACAACAACTGTAGTGTAACATTTTGATTGGCGTGAAACAAAAGGTCAGAGAGTGCTTTCGACATCACCAACAATAGCCATGATGTCGTGTGCGCCGCGGACCGGTAGCCACTATTGCATTCATTCTCATAGTAAACAATCACTTTTACATTATTAAAAGTGTGGGTCAACTCATTGTTAGGCGTATGGTACCTAACAACACGCAACAGCTATGGCAAAGCTACGTACAAAGTCATTTTCAAGTCGGGCGGTAAAATTATTACGAAGTTTTGTGCGCCTGTTCGACGTAGAAGCGACCGACGTATACCTAGCCGTAAGCCGGCACGCCGGTGGTCGCCGTAAAGGCAGACAGACACAGGCAGTGAGTGCCGCGCGCTCGCGGGGACGGACGTGTCGCCCTGCATACTGAGCGCTCTCGAGTGTGTGACTTACGTGCTGGTGTTAACGCGCTCCTTCTACTATAGTACGCATATTATAGTATTGTTCGAGTGACGCTTCCTTCAAGCATGCTGATGGTACAGACCAACGCACAACCTATGAAGAACAGCAAGATCAAAGGACCTCCTCCAGTGCCTCCGCGGCCCAACCAGAGCGTGGTGGCGGAGGCACTGGC